>VDFB02000017.1:37768787-37971287 GCA_007258455.2 Sequoia sempervirens | reverse complement strand
AGAAACAATATAGCCTTCTCAACAACACCCTCTCAAAAATTAACAGTGACAAACCCATCAAAAAATATACTCCCTTTCTGAACAAAACCTTATCAGAAATTGAAACAATATAGCCTTTTCAACAAAACCTCATCGAAAATGATACAATATAGCCTAAGATAGGGAACAATATTAAAAAATACCTAATGTAGCGAAATATGGAGTGTACAACATTAACTATTTCATTTTGTTCCACCCATAACCACAAAATGGAAGCCACAAATCAACCAACATTGGTTTCACTAGTGACCCAAACACAAAAGCCCACAAAATTGTAGCCAAAAAATCCATGCAAAATGATGGCCACATAATGCAACCACAAATGAAACAATATTTATTTTAACAAGCAATATAGTCTTTCCTCAATGGCACCCTATAGAAAATTGAAATAATATAACCTTTTGAACAGAGCCTTATCGAAAATGAGATAATATAGCTTGAGCTATACAATAAAAATTGACAAAAACTGCATAATGTCAACAATTTTATTCTATTGCAAACATACCCACAAAATGCAAACATTAAACATATAAACCCGATGAAAATTGACAATAACAAACCCATACAAAGAAACACCCCTTTCTCAATAGAACCTCATCAAAAATTTAAACAATACAGCCTTTTCAACAACACCTTCTTAGAAATGAAACAATATAACTTAAGCAAGAGAATTATAATCAACAATTCCCAATGGAAGTTAACACAAAGTGTGCAGTCTTAACTATTTTATTCCAGTGCAACCATAACCACAAAACGGAAGCCATAAATCAAACAATATTAGTTTGAAGACTGACCCAGACAAAGAAACCCACAAAACACAAAAAATGATAGCTAGGAACCCATGCAAAACCATAGGCACAAAATGTGAACCTTAAAACAAACAATAGTCATTTTCATAAACAATATAGTCTTTTCTCAACAACACCTTATCAAAATTAGAAGTTTATTACTTTATCACAGATAAAACAATATTGCCTGCCAAAAATGGTGGATTCACAGTAACCAACACAAGTAAAAATATACTTATTTCACAACAAAAGCTTATCATAAATAGAAACAATATAGCCTTCTCAACAACACCCTTTCAAAAATTAATAGTGACAAACCCATCAAAAAATATACTCCTTTCTGAACAAAACTTTATTGAAAATTGAAACAATACAACTTTTTCAACATCTCATCGAAAATGATACAATATAGCCTAAGATAGAGAACAATAATCAACTATACCTAATATAACGAAACATGGAGTGTACAACATTAACTATTTCATTTCGTTCCACTGATAACCACAAAATAGAAGCCACAAATCAACCAACATTGGTTTCAACAGTGACCCAAACACAGAAACCCACAAAATGTGAACCTTAAACAAAACAATAGTCATTTTCACAAACAATATATTCTTTTCTCAACAAAAATTTATCAAAATTAGAAGTAATCAATAGTTCCTTATCATGAATAAAATAATTTTTCCTCCCAAATATAGCGAGCCACAAATGAAACAATATGGCAAATGGTTTTTTTGATATGAACCTCTTCCCACTTTCTTCAAACAAACCTCTTTCTGCTAGCTTTCTCCAGGCTTCCTTGTTTTTGCAAGCTTGCAAACATAGCTAGAAAATAGAAATCATAAACAAAAATCCACAAAAAATCACAGTATCAAATCCGACCAAAACCATACACACAAAATGTGAACCATAAATGAGACAAGATTTTTTTTTTAGAAACTATATTGTATTTCATTAACAACAGCTTATCAAAATTTGAAACAATAAAAAACACCACCTCTCAAATCAAACAATATAGCCTAGCACAGACCACAAACCACAATTCAAACAATATCGCCAATGGTTTCTTCGACATGCACCTCTTCCCACTTGCTTCAAACACAACTCTTCCCGCTAGCTTTCCTACACAAAAATGAGAAAAATATTATCACAGGTGACACTTTTCTTTTCCTTTTGTAATTATTTGTCAATGCAAAAAAAAAAAAATAACCTCCACCTACCTTCACAAAAGCTTCACAAAGCTTAATCAAGCTTGCACCCTCACATAAGCTTACCCTCATCAATCACAACTCTCATAGCAGGTATAGCAACAAAATGACACCAAACAATTCCGTATTGAAAATTTCCTAGACATTCATTTTGTTCCCCAAGGCATTAAATGACAGCTATTATGATGACCATCACTAGTACACAAAAAGCATACAACAATTAATGTTGATGGAAAACAACATTTAATATCAGTGGCCTTCTTTATCCATGCGGCAAGAAAAATGACACCCTATTCCCAAGGCAGCCAACAACCACCTTCGCCACTTTTTTCACGTCCATCAAAAGGCTAAAAATTCGGGAGGATGAAATTTGTTTTGACGAAAATTATAACGCATCCACCACCTTTTTCCTGATC
This sequence comes from Sequoia sempervirens, assembly GCA_007258455.2. Lineage (NCBI taxonomy): Eukaryota > Viridiplantae > Streptophyta > Pinopsida > Cupressales > Cupressaceae > Sequoia > Sequoia sempervirens. The sequence goes on along the minus strand of VDFB02000017.1, from coordinate 37,968,833 downwards.
GTTGGAAGTCTGAAAAATGGGGAGGTTGATGAAAATTCTGAGCAAATTTCACACAAATAGCCTATTGGCTAATTAAATACTAGGCAAGCTATTATTTGAGAGATACTTTTTGATTTGATGAATATTTTTTATTAGTACTTTTAAGTTTAGGAAAATAAGATCACGTGAAGTCGACTACATAATACTTGCAACAACTTGATTTCGATTGGCTCATTATAAGTACAAAATTTATTTATTTAATATATATATATATATATATATATATATATATATATATATATATATATATATATATATATATATATATATATATATATATATATATATATATATATATTTAATTTTAAGAGTACATACTGATATTGTCCCACCATGTAGTTTTAAAATACATAGGAAATAATGTTTGAAAGTAGAAAATTTTAAGAGAGCTTCCATGGCATGTTTATTGTGGTATTTACTAGAAGTAATTTGGATGATCCTCTATTAGTTCATGAAAATAATTGAACATAAGATAAGATTCAAGAAGCATGCCCTTTGTTACTAAAATTTTGTTGAGTGGAATGAATTAATTTTTTTTCAAAGTTTGATGGAAGATAGTTTATCATGCAAAGCTTAATCATGATGAAAATTCAACTAAAAAGAATGGAATTAATGCCTATATGAAATGTCCCATAACATTAAAACATTTTTGTATGGTAAAATCTATAAGATCTTAGTAAATGTGTGAATTGAAATGTATGAAGTATATTGTAAATTGAGAGAGACTAAATTTATTTCTATTCTAAACAATGACTCATCTACATATTAGGAATTGTGTTGGAGTGAATTGTTGTATAAACCCTTCAATCACATCAACACTGCTATTAAAGTTGACTAAAAAAAATTAATTCAAATTTGGTAAAGTATTATAAATATGTCATGTATGGAAAATAGATTTTACATCCATTCATTCAAAAGCTATTAATTCTCACAATGAAGGAAAAAGAGATCATATAGTTGATAACAATGTCAAAATGAATGAGTAGCATATTTTTTCTATGTTGGTGTTGAAATAATATACATTTTTTTCCAATATTGAGCTTTTTGGTTAACAAAATTTTAACATAGAATATAATTAGGATTAATATGAATTGTTATTTATTTTGTAAGAAACAACCACATGGTTCATAAAGACAAGATGACTAGGACATTCAATTTTATGTTCATTCCAACATCTATTAGCTCCTATATGCAACTTGAGTGAAGAAGAAACATGTTGCATTTGACACAACCATGTCAATTTTTGAATTGCATTCTAATGATGAACCTCTCAATGGGATCATCAAAGAAACTATTGGAACAAAAATATTGTGACTAATTAATCACAACAAGTATATATTATTCATGAATGGTTGAGGATTCCTATTAGTAATGTACAACCTTTGAGTATTAGAGGGTTTGAAGCTATATTCAATATGTACTCATAGATGAAATGAGTTTTGTAGGCCCAATGATGTTTGATCATATTAAGAAATGTAATTAAAGTAGGTTTTTCTATGAAATGATGTAATATTTTGGTGGAACATTTATTATTCTTGTCAGTGATCTTTCCCAATTACCACCTATGTGTAACTTACAATTGTATCCACACAATTCTTGTTTTATTATTTTGCATGCTAATAGTTTGTTAATGTACACAAAGATCATTGAGTAGTGTGTGATTTGATTATATATTTTTAGCTATATTATTTACACTTTAGGCATTTACAAAAAAAAATATGCTAAAATATTATGGGCTACATTCAAGATAATTATGACCTTAGATGTAGTCTTTTTCAATAGAGACATGATAAAAAACAAGCAAAATTTAGAGAAATATGGTTGCAAAAAATGATAACTAGAAAATACTAATGAGTTCAAAAATTATGATATTTCCATCTAACATTCATCACTTTATCAGCAAAAGAATGGAGAAAGCTTCTAGAGTCTCCCGCCCAATGAATTTGAATTCACTTGTCCTAAATACCTCCCACCTGGCTGTGTTTCCCTTCTCATTAGAATGCAATTTTTTTGTGGATCTTTTTGATCCCCCTCTCCTTACAACTACGAGCAAGGTGATTGATGTTGCGTCTTTGTTGTGTGGCATGGGACCTATCAAGACTAGCTCAATTATGTCAGATTTTGTGTCTTCGTTGTGTGGTGTAGGACCTGTCAAGACTGGCTCAGTTATGCCAAATGTTGCTATGCCAAATCCTCCTTCTGTTCCCTCAGTTGGAGTGGCTGATTTTGCGGTGGTTGTGGTTGTTTTTACTGGTGTTGGTGTCTCGAAGTTAGTACAGTGTGGCAAGGGCCCTGTTAGGACTGGCTCTATTCTACCATGTGGTGTAGAGCATTTGGTGTCTATAGTGCCCTCGGTTTGTGAGTTTACCAAAAATTGATGAAACAAAAATGGTTTTTAAAGGCTATTCTCATCTTTCCACCAATATAAATTATGCTTTACTTTGAATTTAATAAATAATTATTATTCATTTTCTATTTGAATTACAACTTAAGTCCTGATTGATATGTTAATTGAAAAACATCTATAGCTTTCAAAAGGTATCAAAATTTTTGAATCTAAAACATGTGTCACATTCTATGCTTCAAATACTACAAGATTAAAAAAAACTGAATTTCATGATGTTTTAACTAAGTTAAGGTGGTCAGACATACAAGTTTTTAATATTTTTAAAAAAATTTACTAAAAAATTCATAATTAATTATTTAATTAGAAAATAAATATAAAAAAATATGTATCACATTGGGATATGAGCCCTCTACTTATATCTAAAATATTATAAAAACATATTATCATTCTATTGTGGTTAGGATGGTCAGACAAACACCTACTTATTTTTTCCTTGAAATTTAAGTACTACTGCATTGAAATTTCAAATTTTCACCAAATATATATATTTTTTTAAAATAAACCTACTAGTTTAGAAACTATATTCAATTTTATATAGATTCTATTCTTACATATTTTTGAAATAATATAGATAACTTATTCAAATTTTTACATCATGTTTCCTATCTCTGATTTTTTTGAATTTTTTGCCACTTAAGGGCCCATTTTTTCCATGATGATCCTACACATACCCCTTTTTGAACTCTTCTAGAGGGGGGGTGTCCCTCCTCAGCCTTCTTTTGTTGATGTTGTTAAGTCGAAGAGGATTAGGGAGGGCTCTGTGCATCCGTATACAATCAATGCTCCTGTTGTCTCTCTTGGTAAGGAAGTTCATTATAATATTGCCTTTTACTCTAAAAATGCTCTTATTTGTGGATTCTTTTATTCGTGGTCTTCCCTCCCTGATTTGCATCTTTGGATCACTAACCATTGGTCTCCTCTAGTTGATGGTTCAATGGAGATTTACCATTCTGCAAGGGGTGTTTTTGTTGTGGGTTTTAGCTCTCCTAAACATAGACAGGCTATTCTTGACTATGGCTTGTGGGTTTGGAACTCTCATCCCCTCTCCATTATACCTTAGGTTTATTATTTTAGTCCTTTGAATGAACCTTTAGATGTTTCACCTATTTGGGTAATATTTCCTTATCTTCCCTTACACTCCTCTACCTATGAGGGCATTGGTAATGCTATTGGTAGGTTCTTGCAAGTGGATAAGGCTTCCATGAATTTTACTCATACCTCCTTTGCTAGGATCCTAGTGGAGGTTGATCTTTCAAAGTCTCTACCTGGTGAGGTAGTTTTGCAGGTTAATGAATGGTCATGGACTCAAATGGTGGATCATGAGGTTCTTCCATTTCACTACAGACATTTTTTTGTTGTTGGTGACTTGGCCTGTGACTATCCTTGTGGCTCTTGCACTATTTCATCTTCTACCTAGTGGAAGAACTCACTCAATGAGCACCTAACAGTACACCCTATTGTTGATTTTGCTTCTTCTAATGAAGACTCAAGGCCCCTTTCTACTTCTAGGAGAAAAAATAATATTAACAATACTTTTATTTCCCCTACAAACTCTCCTTTGTAGGTTCTTTTTGTGTCACATGAATTAGCTATGGTGGATGCTACTCTTCCTGAGGATATAGCAAAGCAATATCTTGTTACGGTTGTTCCTAATGCTACTAATATTGCTTCTTTGAATGCCATTATTTTTGAAAATGATGTTGTAAATCCTACAATTTCAGGCTTGGTTTCAAATGCTTCACCTAAAGGATTAGTTGTTCCTCTTGTTTGCTACTCTAGTGGGGAGTCTTCTCCCTCTATTCAAAATTTCTCAATTTTACTTTCTTATTCTCCTTAGACAATGGTTCATAGAAAGAAGAGGCATTCTTCTAATAAAGTTACAATTTCGTTTAACTCACCTTTTGAGGCTTTGCTTGGTTCAAGTGTTGTCCCTTGAATAGTTCCTCATTGTTTGTTGTTTTTGATTGGTCCTATGTTGCTTATTGTTTTTCTCGGTTTGGCTATGTTGTACTAGTCTATTTTGTGGAGCTATTTGGTTCTATTTTTTTCCATTTTGTAAGGGTCGAGGCCCTTCCCTACTTATCTAATAAAAAAAAATTATGTTATTTTATCATTGAGGATTTTCTAGTATTTGATGCATCTACATATTTTTATGCAATAAATAATATGGCCATTCTCCACAATTAGAGAATGTTTGTGATTCACCACACCATTTTCTTATATAATTTTGTAAACATATATTATGAATACATAAGCACATGATATTGATTATGACCATTTGGATAATATAGTGTTATCATATGTCAATCAATATGTAATGTTGGTCTATAATTTTTATGGGTAGATATTGGTTTAGATAATAGGGCACTTGGCACTATCAAAATATAATATGTTGACAAGGTAATAGACCATTATATTTTTTCATATGTCTGATTGTGAAATTTTATAATTATGTAGGTGTTCTATGGGTCCTTAATATCCCACAATTTCTCCTTGTTCCACCTCTTACGAGAGACAATCATATAAAAATCCTTATTAAAATGGAATGGGATTTAACCATGCACAAATTACAACAATTAGTGTTAGAAAGAACCAAAATAGATGGTGATATAAAGAGGGTATATTTTCAACATTTACTATAATCTATCATGTATCTCTCAAGTAATTAAAAATATTGACACCATTCTCAAGGAATCAAAGGATAAAGGAAAAATAGTAGAATTTTAGTGAGGAGTGTAGTCAAGAATTTATGAAGGAAGAGAAAAAAATAGAGGTGTAGGGCTTGAAGATGATTCACAAGAAACTAATACAAACCTTATAAATAAGAATGAGTAAATGAAACTATCATGAAGCAATTGGAAGATTAAGAAACAAAAATTATACATAAAAAGGTAATTAGAGGTATGGTAAGTCAAACATTTAATGCTTTGATTACAAAAATATGGTCACTACAATCTTTAATTTAGGAAGAATATGTATGTTTAGAATATGAAAATAAAAAATAAAAAATATGGTTTTATGCTTGTTACTTGAAATTTTGCGGAAGAGAATATAAAATATTTTTTGCATTTAGGTAGTGCATATAGGAATTATATGACCAGAAATAAAACTATGTATTAAAAAATTGATAAAAAAAATTAATGAGAATTAAATATTTCAATAAAAATAAAGTATAAATGATGGAAAAATGAGACATTTCAATCCAAACCAAGTAACATGAGAGAATCATATTCTTAATGTTAATTTTGTTCACATTTTGAAACGTAACTTAGAAAGTGCTAGGAAATTTGTACCAAAAAATCTAGAGAGCTTTTTTAAAAATAAAATATGCTTATTCTTGAAATAAAATCGAAGTAATATGAATACTAAAATAGTGCTAATTAAAAAATAATTTAATGGTTATATTAGGGTGACCCTATAATAATGTGTTGAACTACTTGACCTAAGTGGGATAATAAAAGTAGAATTTCAAACAATTGTTTCCCTTTCTCTCACTTGTAACAAATTAACCATTAAGAATTTGAAAATGGTGTGAGCTAATGATTTTTTCATTTGATGCTCACATATATTATAAAAATATTTTGTATTCTTTTTTAAACATTTCATAATAACTAGGATTTTATAGTCTATAATTTTTAATGAATGATACTATTTAATGACATATTTTCTTTCAAAAGAAGATAAATTTAATAAATTTTATTAAACATTGATCACTAACCTTAATATCTAGCACATGGATAATTTTTCATAGTTTTTTATTCCATACTCAATTTATTATTATTTTTTTATTTATATGAATCATAATTTAGAATAATATTATTCTATAATATTTAAAATTTGATAATATATTTATGAAATAATCTATTTAGTGTGTTGGAACAAGAACAAAATAATAGAAAAATATAACTACTTTACAAAAAGAAATTCTATTTTTTAAAAATTTTATGCATGCATTAAATATATTAACAGTTATTAAAAATATATATTTAATAAAAAAATTAATAATTAAAAAGATATGTTAATAACTATACTATTTCAAAAGCTTTCTCTAAGTGTAACCATTGCAAAATATATCATATCATGTTGATTTCAGTTGGTTATTCAATCCTTTCTATAAAATAGAAATTTTATTTTGAAACCACATGAGCATAGGGGATATGCCAACATTAAGACCTTCAAAAATGAATCTAGTAACTTAATTCAAAGGTACCTTAGTATTCTTAATGAGAAAATTTTGAAAATAAAAACAAGTATTTCATTTGAAGTTACATACCTTCATACTTTAAATCTTTGGACTCATTTTTTCCCCATTTTGTATGTGGGAGACATTTTTGTGGGATCAACGAGTAAAAATATAAAATAAATTATCTATTATATATAAATTAATTATACAATATTAGTCATGGTTGTGACACTTGAGATTTGATTATTTATTTATTTTTCTAGGATAAATTTGATATTAAAAAAAGTAGATATTTAAAATATTTCCAATGATTAAACAACCAAACAAATTGTTTAAAAGATGTATAAATTTTCTAAACAATATAAAGATACATTTTTAGCTAGAAAATTATGGTAGAAAAATTGCCTCTTGGACTAGTACATTTGGATTTATTTGGGCCTACCAAAATTCACTCAATTGACAATTGAATGTATTTCATAATCCTTATTTATGATTTTAGGAAAAAGCATGGGTATTATTTTTAAAACTTAAATTAGAATAATTTAATATTTTTCAATAAATTTAAAGTCTTAGTAAAGATTCAAAGTGGCTATTATGTGAAAGAATTAAGAATAAATAGAGGAGGATAATTTGTATAAAATGAATTTGATTATCTAAGAAGATTAATAAAATAAAAAATTAATTTATATATAAAAATATACATCACAAAATAATGGTGCAGTAAAGTAGAAGAATAAGAAATAGTTGAAATGGAAAGGAAAAATATCAAACCCAAAGTTCCTTTGAAAAAAAATTGGGTTGAAGTTGTATCTTTCTTAGTCTATTTATTTAAAATATATATCTAAAAAATAGCTTTTTGGATGGGATTCTAAAAGAGGTATGTAGTGAAAGAAAACTAAGTGTGATTCATTTAATTGTACAGAAAGAAAACGAAGTGTGATTCCTTCAAAATTTTCTCTTTGTGGTGTATGGTCCATTTCTCAATTAGTTATATTTTTGGGACTTCTTCCATCATAACTCCATGTTGAGGTATTCTTTCATGTATTTCCTCTTTCTATACATCATATTTCTCTTCTTGTTTACCCTTGTTCAATTCATTGACCTCCTATTTAGGAATTTCTTGTTCAAGAGGTTCCAAGAATCCAACCTCTTCAATGTCTTGGTGTTATTTACTTTAAACATTGGAGGGTAAAGAAGATTTATCTTTATTTTAGTCTTCATCTTGTTGAGAATCTACTAGATGTTCCAACATAGTATTATAATTATTCTCTGAATGTTGATATTTGTCCTCAACCATCTCAACATTAACTAGTTCTTCTTGTGGTAATTTTGATTCATTTGTTTTAGGAAGAGCTGAATTTTCTACCATCTCAACTTTTGGATTATGGTGAACTCGAGAGTTTGAACCCGCTTCTTCTTCCATTACTCTTTCCTTAACTTATAGATTATTTTATTTATCATCTACTAGCAAAGGTGTTGTTTCTATATATTCTAAAATAGTGTAGGAAGTATCTCCATCTCTTTCCTCACCTACAACTACTGATGGAGGTGGAGGCATTATACCTTATTGTTTCTCTTGCAGTTCTTGTATTAACTTATATAACCTCTCCCTTTCCTTAGAACCCTATACATTTTCATCCCGTATTCTTCATCTTTAGTAGGTGAATGTATTTCTCCCATAGTTTTCATCATTAATGATGTCCCTACTAAAGGGGGAGAGGCAAACATGGCTACAACTGATTGAGAAAGGGGATAGTTCACATATACCTATTGCTAACTAGTAGTATCTACATGGGATATAATTTTTCTTGTGGTAATGTAGATGATGATGGGATAAGTGCACAAATATGAGGGGCCAAAAAGGGGTCTTAAGTGGCCACTTGTTTTTTGAAATAAGGAAATACTGACCTTGGATGAGAAATTGAGGATAGCTACACTCAAAATTTTAAGATGCAACAAAAACAAGGGTCATAGTGATTTGAATCTACTTTCTAAGCCACTAAATTTATTTGAAAATCATAGAGATTAAGGAGTTAAAAAAAAGAAGCCATAGAAATTGGTGTTGTTTTTATCAAAAAAATAACATAGCATATGGTGTGCCTCCCTCAAAAGGTTAACTTCTTTTAGTATTTTTTAAAATTGCTTCAATGAGAAATTAGCTAACAACATGTAGTTTATTCCCAATTTCTTTGATAATTTTTTAATGAATATATTATTTTTACTAATTTTGAAAGTGGACACATCCTGGAAAATAGAAATTTAGCCAAACCACCTCTATAAATTTTGAAAACTAATAGAAAATAATTTTTTGAATGTGTAGAATGGAGTCTAGTTTATAAAAATGTAATTTATTCAAAATTTCAATGAACAGTTAAAAAATAAAGTAAAAAATACAAATCATTAGTTTTTGAAAAAAATTGGACACACAAACAAAAGGAATTAAAGATGAAAGAATTAACATAGTCAAAATGTGAAAAAAAATACATCATTAAATAGCTAAAAGAGAGCTTAACATTACCTAGGTATTATTTTACTTGGCCTTGAAACATGTGAAAACTTGATGGTTAGCACAAATGAGATTATGTGAAATTTTGTAGAATATGAAAAAACATGTTTTTGGATATTAGAAAGGAACTCAGTGCCTTTGGGTTGGAAACCTAAAGAAAATCCAATTCAAAGGCTTCAAGATTCCCAAAGCAAGGTAAAACATGAGTGTGTTATGTCACAATTTTGACATAATGTGAGCATACTCTAATGTGTTCACTTAATGTGATTTCACATAACAATACATTATAACACACATGCATTATGTATTACTTAATGTTTTTTTGCATGTTTTTTGTAAATGTGTGTGAACTATGTATGCATGTTTATAATTCACAAAATATGAGCACGTTATAACACACTCCTATTATGGCTCACTTTATATTTTTTTGCATGTTTGTATAAATGTATGTTTTATGTATGTATGTTTGTACATATGTATGTATGTATGTATGTATGTATGCATGCATGCATGTATGTATGTATGTATGTATGTATGTATGCATGTATGAACACATGCATGTATCTATGTGTAGTGTTGAAAAATTTTGTCAATGACATTTTCAAACTTTTTTGGAACCTCTTTGCAGAATTGATCCTAATGTTGCCTTGATTTAGTGTTGTAGTATGGTTGAAACATTCACATTAGGCCTTGGGACCTTGTGAACTAGTGAATTTTAATGGTACCTTGCTAAAGTGTTGTGAATTGTTGTAACTCACTTTCACACTTTTCTAAGGTTTTATTAATTAACTGAACCTAATAAACCTCTTTTTAATCAAAATAAATCTTAATCTTTCCTTATTTTAAAGTGTTGTGAAGTGTTGTAACACACTTTCACACTTTTCTAGGCTAGTAATTACTAATTGGGATTTCTTATGGTTTAATTGGCCTTTTTTTGCATCCACAAGTCCCATATTTTTTAGGATAATCCTGACACCAATCATTATCCAATCATAATTTAGGTGTTTTAGGTTGAATGGCCCCATATTTAGTGATTTGGGACTCATTTTCCACTTTGGGAGAATGAGTCCCACCTAGGTTTTTGGGTCCCAAACCTGGTTTCACATATTTCTAGGAATTTTTAAAAATTGTCCCATAAATTATGCCTAATGGGACTCATTCGCCACCTTGGGTGAATGAGTCTCATTTGGCACTAAAAAGAATAAAACTGGTGAAAGGGAGTTATCTTTCACCTTTAGGGTTTTGTACCTAAAAGGAAATTCAATCTTCTCACTCTCCACTCAAAAACAAATCCTTGAGATTTCAATGCAAAAGAAGATTGAAATCTTACAAAGGGGTTGTCCTAATGGCTGAATGATGTCAAATGAGGGGTTCACCACCAAGTTTAAACATGGAAAAGATAATGAAATGCAAGGTAAAATGCAAAACCCTAGTTAAATGAAAACCAACTCTAAATGACCTAGAAAGATGAATGAAATGTAATAGAAAACTACAAAACAAAAAGTGTTCACCTAGGAAACTGAAGAAGGAAGAATGGAGGTCTAGAATTCTAGAAATTCTACTATTAATGCTAACTAGGACTTATTTTCCAAGCTGGGTGAATGAGTCCAGTTTCCAGGAAAATGTGTAGTTACAAGTTTCAACCAAAAGGGTATCCAAATCTGTAAAAATCTCTATCAAGCCTATATAGTGGGACTCATTCACCAATAGTGGTGAATTAGTCCACTTATACTTTTCTAGAAGTTTTGAACTAGATTATGATCCTCTTGATCTACTTTGTTCTTTTTGACTAGTTTCCAAATCCAAAATTGCAAATTGCCACCTATAGGCCTTCTCCAAGCTTCTCCAAGGCTTGATGAAAACTTTAGGGATTTTGACGACTTGAAAACTTTTCTCCAACTTTTCTTCTTGACAAATATGTTCCCTATCACTATAAATCCCACACAAGAAGAGAGGAAAATGTTGTGGGAGTTAGTGAATAGGGGTTTTCCTTGGTCAAACCCCTTGTTGGTAATTAAACCTTGAAATGAAAGAAAATATGAATGGAGAATGATGAATGAACAAATAACAATGTTGCAACTCACCAAACCCTAGTAATAAGGTGTTGCAAACATGTAATAATGGCTCTAATGGATGTAGACTTGGAATCTTGTTTGATTTTGATAGATCTTTGAATGAAACACTTTCTTGAATTACAAACCCTACATCACAATTGTTAGCTCTAAAACAACATGATGCAAGTAATCTTTGACATGATGATTGACACTTGAAGAATGCTCTAGAATGCTTGATAATTTTTCCTTGAAATTCCTTTGAATACTCATGAATGCTTGAATTCTCTTGTGAACTCTCTTGAAATTTTGGTGAGAATATGAGTGAAAGAACCTTGTATTTATACTTAATTATGTAAGAATTCCCAAAATTACAATATTACAAGATGACTTTAGATCTAGGAGAATAAAATTTTGTTAGAAATTTGATTTAAATCTAAATTTTGGTCACACAAGACTCATTCGGCCAAGGTGGTAAATGAGTCCCACAACACATAATGTATAGGACCAAAAGTGAAAAGTGCTTAGAAATGTGTGAAACCTAAATCGGGGCCAAAAATACCTAGTTGGGACTCATTTGACCAAGGTGGTGAACGAGTCCCAGACACTTAATATGGGCCACACAAGCCAAGAACACCTGAATTATGGTTGGTTACTGATTGGTGTCCAGATTATCCTCAAAAAAATGCAATAAATGAAGCTTATGGATGCAAAATAGGGCCACTTAAAGCATAAGAAATCCCAATTATTAATGACAATCCTAGAGGAATGTTAAAGTATGTTACAACACTTTACGACACTCCAAATAAGCAAGATTAAGGTTGATCATGATTAAAATTATGTTTATTATGCTTAGTTAATTGATAAAATCTTTAGTAAAGTGTGAAAGTGTGTTACAACACTTCACAACACTTTTGCATGGCACCATTAAATTCCATTAGTCCACAAAGGCCCAAGACCTAATGTGAATGTGTTATCCACATTACAACACTAAATCAAGGCAACATTAAGCAATAATCCACAAGGTGGGCCCAAACAAGTGTGAAAATGTCACTGGGATCCATTTTACTACACGACAAGCCCAAATCAAAATTAATTCAAATTTTTGATAGGATTTTATTCTCCTAGATCTTATGTCAGCTTGTAGCTGGTATGTGCAGGATCATGATGGGTCAAAAAGTGGCAATATGATGGGTATATATAGGGTATGTGGCTGATGACTCTTTTTAAACCCCACTTAGCTTCCACCAATATAAATTATGATTTATTTGAATTTAATAAATAATTATTATTTATTTTCTATTTAAATTATGACTAAAGTACTAATTGATAGGCTAATTGAAAACATCTATAGCTTTCAAATGGTATCACATTTTTTGAATCCAAAACATGCGTCACATTCTATGCCACAGGTTAAAAAGTGGGTCGTTAATTTTTTATCTGTAATAAAAAAATCATAATTAATTATTTACTTAGAAAAAAATTACAAAAACATATGCATCACATCGGGACATGAGTCCTTTACCTATATCTAAAATCCTATAAAAAAAATATTATCATTTTATTGTTCTTAGGGTGGTCAAACATACACCTACTTCTTATTTTTTCCCTGAAATTTAAGTACTACTGCATTGAAATTTTAAATTTTCACCAAATAGATTTTCTTTTTTTAAAAATAAACCTAGTAGTTTAGAAACTACATTAAATTTTCTACAGATTCTATTCTTACACATTTTAGGAATTCTTTCATAATTAACCTGATGATCCTACACATGCCCTAATATTGTAATTTTAGGAATTCTTGCATAATTAAGTATAAATACAAGGTTATTTCACTCATTTTCATCATAACAAGCATTCAAGTATTCATCCTTATATAAAAGTTGAGTTTATTGGTGTTTATAAGAGAATTCAAGAGAATTCAGAGGAAGATTATCAAGCTTTCTAGAGAAACATTCAGACATCAATCATAATGTCAAAGATTTCATGCATCATGTTTGTTTCTGAGGTAACAATTGTGATGTATGATTTTTTGATTCATTCAAGAATTTCATTCAAGATCTACATGCGATCCCACAGTACTAGTTTACAATTTTTGGCCAAATTAGACACTGAACTATTTTTTCCTAACTAAATCTTCACTTTCGAGCACCTAGTGTGACAAAACCTTGAGGAATTTGAAGATGATACAAACTAGTGATTTATGAAAAAATTTCTATAGATTCTAAATATATTTTTTTCAAAAAAATTGGAATCAAATTTAACTTCCTTTTCCATCTCCTTTGAAAACTAGTTTTTTTCAATAAACACCATTTTTAAGGAGTCATACCGTATAACACAAAAAAAAATTTCCATGAAGGATTAAATTGTAATTATTTTGAATTTAGATTTGTAAATAAGATATATAATGCTTCCAATTGGTTTCATAGAGTTTTATTGAATATTTTTTCCTTAATAATGTTTCGAAGTAAAACCAATTACAATTCATACATTGGCAGACTATATAAAACAACTTTTTTTGTATGTATCAAATTTTATTTTTATTTTTGTCTGATTAAGGACTTCAATATTTGATGCACTCATATTTTTTAATTTTTTTTAATAATCTTCTATTTTTCCACATGTGTGGAATAGAGAGTTTGATTTTCAGTGAAAACCTACATTCACAAGAAATAAAAATTAAATATAACAAAATTAAATTTATTTAAAATCATAGTTTTTTGGAAGCTTATAATAAGAAATACATACTTACAAAAATACATTTTAAATGAATTCATTTGATCCCCCAACGGGTAAATCAAAAGTGGTTTTTTATCAACATTTTGATAGGTGTAAATGAGACTCCATTATAGGTATGGTTTAAAAATAGCGGGGTTCTATCCAAGGGGATTTGATCTAAGGTAGTTTAATCAAACACTCTTCAATTTGAATGCTTTAAATGGAACTTTTGAAGTCTTAAATCATTGTATTTTCTAACAATATGTGATTTTAACAAAAATCAAAATCTCCTAGAAATTATAAACTAGCTTTGTGGGATCACCCCTAGCCAAGTCAAGCAAAAGTCAAGATCTACATCCATTGGAGCCATCTCATACATGTTTTTAAGACAATGATTTATAAACTAGGAAATTTTTTCAAAGCACATAAAGTTGTGAAAGTTGTCATCAATCATTGGAGAACATGGGAGAACACCTATAGGTTATAAATCAGGGTTTTAGATTTAGAAATCCATTAGGAAGGACATAGGAGATAGAGAAGAGTAGATTCAAAATTTGAAGCATCAAAAAACCCTAACTAGGATAATTCACCACTTCTGGCGAATGAGTCCCAGTTTTAGTCAAAATTAAGATTTTTACATATTTGAATACCTATTTAGTAGATTCTTGTTCTCCCATAGAAACCCAAATTTTTGACTAATTCACCCAACTTGTCAAATGAATCCCACTCAACATTAAAGGAAAAAATTATAGTGCTTTAGACCTCCTTCTAGTCATCTCTAGATTTCCAAGTGCGCACAATTCATCTCACAACTTTCTACTCTATTTCATTTACATTTCTAGGTCATTTTATAGTTCATTGCATTGAGTTAGGGTTTAGTGTTATATCTTGCATTTCATTTATCTTTCCAAGTCTAAACTTGGTGGTGAACACCTTATTATCTTATATTCTTGAGTGAAAGTTAGTGAAGATTTTCATTTTAGGTCCTAAACCATAGAAGAAGAAAAACAATTTTCAACCTTTCATTTTGGTGAACCTAGTTTTAGAACATCATAATTCTAATTTGGAGTGCATTATCATCCTAGATCTTGCTTGCATTGAAATTGCATTAGGTTTTACATTAGTTAATTGGAATCCTAGGGTTTCTAATTTTGCATTAGTGAATGTTAATATAGCTTGAATTTTTGCATCTCATTTCACTGAAAATCAAACCAAATCTACATTTCTACTTAGAATTTAGATCGTAAAACATAAAAAGAATAAAAATAAACTAAAAATTTCTAAAATTTTTGAAAACCAATCTCATTGGGATTCATTCACCACCTTAGGCAAATCAATCCTAGTGTAGATTCAACACTACATTTTTTTGGCATTTAAAGCAATGTTTATGTGCTCTTGTTTTCTATTATTACCTTTATGTTCCAATTTACAAACTTTCTATATCATTCAATTCATTGCATCTAGAATAAATTAGTCTATCTTGTACATTGCTTAAATTCAGAGTTACATCTACAACACTTAATTTCACATTGTTGCATCTAGTTTAGAATCTAAAATTTGCATCATGGATATGTGCCTTGGTAAGCTTTGGATGTCCTTGAAATCCTTAGTGGATTTTTCAAGTTGTGCTTTTGGAAATTACCCTAACGAAATTGAACTTACTCATGGTTACTCAACTCCTAATGCATGTCCTCCTCATGATGTTGACATGATTGGAGAAGATGATGATAGCATGAATATGTTCCCAAATGATTGTCTTAACAACCTTGAAGCTAATGCATCCTTTTATCCATCCATGGAACAACCAACACCCCCTACAATAAAGCCTCTTGAGATATTTGGTTACTTATATCCTGAAACCAAAATAAAATCCAAACCTAAGTTCCCTAGAATAGGTGAACCTAGGAGTTCCTCTAAACAAGAAAAAACTTGACCATTTTATGGTAAAAAGGTAACAAACACTCCCATCAATAAAGAAGAAACATATGGAAAAGGATTCACAATCTTTAGTAAACAAGAATGTGATACAAGAAGTGAACATGAAATTCATTAACTCCTAGAGAAAATACCAACTAAAGAAACCAAAGGGATAAGATATCAAGATCCCCCTCTCAACATAAGTGCTCCTAAAGAGTACCTAAGGCTTCATAGTGATGGTACAATACTCTTAGATTCTCCTCCTAATATAAATTTCCTCCTTCCTAAAGAGAAACCCATACCTCCTATGGATAAGAATAAAAAAGAAAATATCATCTCATGGCCTTACAAGCTACAGAAACAAAAGTTCCCTTGTCCACCACCTGAAAGTGAAAGGAAACTACAATTTCTTTTGAACAAAGAACTAACAAAATTACCACCAATGAAAGATAGGCTAATACTATATCCTAAAGATACAAATGTTCCACATTGTCAATACCATAGAACTCTTGCACAAAGTATTTATGATTTTTTGTGCATTCAAGTTAGTAATTAACAACTTTCACTTTAATGGCAATGATTTCTATTAAGTGATTTCATAACATAATCCTTTTCCACCCCTTGTCATGTAGTAGTTGTAGAGTTTTACATTCTCACTATTACATCATCACCTCCATCACCTACCTAGTCTCATTCTTGTCTTGCACTCAATGGGGGAATGAATTAGATAGCTTTGTCCTAGTAATGCACTTGTTAGTGTCTTTTTGGCTAGTTATCTACCTTCAGTATATAGTGAACATGATTGAGATGTAAACGACCTACTTTAGGTCAACTCGAATGTGCCTTACTAGTATTTTTCTTCTTTCCTTTTTATTTTATGTGATTGCATGTGTTCGATGTGATCCCCCATGATGTTTGTTTTATTTTCTCTCTCTTTGTGGCATTCCTCTATTTGTACCTTCACTCTTCTCTATGTCATAAATCTTTTACCCTTTATCTTTATCTTTATCTTTTTCATTTGTCTTATGTTTTCCTTTTGGGGATGACACAGGGCACCGAGAAATTCATGTCTCTTCCATGTTGACCGAAAAGGTTTTTCTTTGTTTCTGCTCTTTATGTGTCATTCTTCTAGTTCTGTGTATTCAAGGAATGATGACAGTTTTTAGCTCTCTAAAAACATTGAAGCAAGAACATGCTGACCCCAAATCCATAGATCGCTTACCTATTTGGTGTTTTCATTTTGGGGGAAACCCCTCTCCTTTCTTCTTCTCTTACATGATGTGGATTTACTTGGAAACATATGACTTGGGCTAGGGATTTCCAGGTTGGCTCTTATGTCTTATTTGTTATTGTTTATCATTTACTACTTTAAATTAAGTGCTCACAACATGGTGTTTAGCAATTTCTTTAAAGTGGGGGCATACATTGGCATTATTTTTTTGCATTTTTATTTTTCATGGTTCATGGTGCAGTTTTCTTATTTCATGCAATGTGTGTCTTGGTTTGTGGATGATATTGGGTGTGATGTCCCTTAGGAGCATGATCTATCTTAGCATATTGTATTCCTCTTAGTGGCTTGATGTGACACACTGCATCCCCTAAGTTGTGAATCTTCTATTCTTTGATTGGTCCTCTCTTGCAAACATTAGGCACAATGTTACCTAAGTTAAAGACCTCACATGAAATAAGAAAGACTCCTTTAAACATTCCCTATCTTATATTTTGCAATTTTAGTTTTATGGCCACCTTGCATAACACAACTTGCATGCTTGTAGAGCCATCTTATTTGTTCATGAGTTGCAAGCATATAAACTTTTTCTTGCCTCATGAAGCTCGAAGATCATTTTTGCATGGCACCTTACTAAAATTATCAGGTGGTTTAACTTTGGTATGGTCTGATGGGAAACTCAACCAAGGCATGACTTTACCTTAGCCACTCGCATGTGAGTGTGAGTACATACCGGTCGTGTGTGTATGTGTCTCACGTCTTTCAAATCCTCACATAGCGAATAGCCTGAACTTTCATTGTCTCAGAGTGAGCTTGTAATTTTCAAACAAACAACCTATATCTAATCCACATCACAATGGAAAAATGGTCAAAGCTTGATTTGACTCTTTTATCATTTACCTTTTCTATTTGTTTTCTTTGATGGTGTATGCTTGTGCTAGGTTGCTTCTCTTCACACAATTCTCATGTGTGTTCTTTTGTGCCTATGTTGTTTTGTCATGGGATCTTGATCCTAGGGGCTTGATAACCCCTCTTGATTGCTATCATCCCATCTTACTAGAATTGGTTCACTTGGACCCCTCTTGATGCATGTTTTTCTACTTGAGTGTGAGTTTGAAGCAAGTTCACCCTCTCACTAAAGTGGGGGATAAATGTAGTGCCGAAAAATGTCGTCAAGGACATTTTCACACTTGTTTGGGCACTCTTTGTAGAATTGAGCCTAATGTTTCCTTGATTTAGTGTTGTAATGTGGTTGAAACATTCACACTAGGTCTTGGGCCCTTGTGAACTAATTAATTTAAATGGTATCTTGATAAAGTGTTGTAATTCACTTTCACACTTTTCTAAGGTTTTATTAATTAACTGAACCTAATAAGCCTCTTTTTAATCAAAATAAATCTTAATATTGTCTTATTTTAAATTTTTGTGAACTGTTGTAACACACTTTCACACTTTTCTAGGATTTTCATTACTAATTGGGCTTTCTTATGCTTTAATTGGCCTTATTTTGCATCTACAAGCCTCATTTATTACATATTTTTGAGGATAATCCTAACACCAATCATTAGCCAATCATAATTTAGGTGTTGTAGGTTGAATAGCCCTAGATTTATTGATTTGAGACTCATTCACCACCTTGGGAAAACAAGTCCCACATAAGTTTTTGGGTCCCAAACCTTGTTTCACACATTTCTTGGATTTTTTTTAAAATGGTCCCATAAATTATGCCTAATGGGACTCATTCACTACCTTGGGTGAATGAATCTCATTTGGCCAAAAATCAAAATTAACTCAAAATTTTGGCAGGATTTTATTCTCCTAGATCTAATGTCCACTTCTAGTGTTGTAATTTTAGGAATTCTTGCATAATTAAGTATAAATACAAGGTTATTTCACTCATTTTAATCCTAATAAGCATTCAATTATTCATCATTATAGAAAAGATGAGTTCACAATTGTTTATAAGATTATTTAATAGCATTCAAGGGCATATTAGCAAGCTTTCTAGAGCAGCATTCAAGCATCAATCATCATGTCAAGTATATCATGCATTGTGTTTATTTTTGAGATAAAATTGTGATCTAGGATTTTAAGATTCAACCAAGAATTTTATTCAAGATCTACATCCATTGGAGCCATCTCATACTGTATATTTACAACCTTTCATTGATAGGGTTTGGTGAGTTGCAACATTATATCTTGTTCATTCAGCATTCTCCATTACTATTTCATTCTATTTCAAGGTTTGATTACCAAAGTAGGTTTTGAGCAAGGAAAACCCCTATCCACTAACCCAACAACATTTTTCCTTCTCCTTTTTGTGTGATTTGTAGGTCTAGGTTGAATATTTCCTAAGGAGTAAGATTGGAAATTTTTTTTTGAAGTGCATAAAGTTGTCATCAAACCTTAGAGAACATTAGAGAACAAATACAAGTTACAAATCAAGGTTTTAGATCTGGAAATCAAGCAGGAAGGACAAAGCAAAAAAAGAAGAGTAGATTTAGGCTTTGAAGCTTTAGAAAAACCTAACTGGACTAATTCACCACTTCTAGAAAATGATTCCCAGTTTCAATAAAAATTTAGATTTCCGTAGATTCAGATACCCATTTGGCAGATTCACGTTCCCACAAAGAAACCCAGATTTTGGACTGAATCATGTAGCTTGGTGAATGAGTCCCACTCAACATTAAAGGAATAAATTCTAGTGTTTCATGCCTCCTTCTAGTCATCTCCATATTTCTAGGTGCACACAATTCATCTCACAACTTTCTATCATATTTCATTTACATTTCTTGGTCATTGCATTCAGTTAGGGTATATTGTTACATCCTAAATTTCATTTATCTTTCCAAGTCTAAACTTGGTGTTGAACCCCTTATTAGCTTATATCCAGCCCCTAGAACAACCTTATTGTAAGATCTCTTTCTCCTTTGCATTGATATCTCAAGGGTTTTTTCTTGAGTGAAAGTTAGTGAAGATTGTCATTCTAGGTCCTAAACCCTAGAAGAAGCAAAATAATTTTCAACCTTTTAGTAGGTATGAATGTTTAGGGTTGAGGATATAAGTTTGACTGTATAGTGTATAGGAATTGGGGTTTAGGATATTCAGTATAGGATTGAGGGTTGATGATTTATGGTTTAGGGTAAAAGGTTGAATGTAGGGCTTAATTTTTAAGCATGGGGTTGATGGTTTAGGGTTTATGATTGAGGGTATAAGGTTAAGTGTTTATGATATAGGGATAAGGGTTAAGGATATTGGGTATGGGTTGAGGGTAATAGGAATAAGTTTAAGTATTGAGAGTTTATGGTTTAGGGTTTAGGGTTTAAGTATAGATTTTAGGGTTAGGGTTGAGGGACAATGTTCAAGGTTTAGTGTATAAGGTTAAGGGTATAGGGTATAGGGATGAAGGTTGAAGGTGTAGGGTTTAGGGTTTAAGGTATAGGGTTGAGGTTTGAGGGATTATGGATTAATTATAGGGTTGAGGGTTGATGGTTTATAGTTGAGGGATTAATTTTTAGCTCTATGAGTTCATAAGATTAAGTGTGTTAGGTATAGGAATTACGATTTAGGATATTGGGTTTAGGGTTTAGGGTATGGGTTGAGGGGATAAGGAATATGTTTAAAGTTTGAGAATATATGTTATAGGTTTAATTGTAGGTTTGATGGAAATTTTTTAAGATTTAGGCTATAAGGTTAAGGGTATAGGGTATAGGGATGAGGGTTGAGGGTTTAGGGTTTATGGTTTAAGTTATAGGGTTGAAGTTTTAGGGATTAGGGATTAAGTATAGGGTTGAGGGGTTATGATTGATGGATTTATTCATCCTATTGGGTGTATAATATTAAGTATGTAGGGTATACATATTATGTTTGATGATATTTCCCATATAGGGTTGAGGGTTGATGGATTAAGGGTATAAGGAATAGGGTGAAAGGTTTAGAGTTTTTTTTTAAGGTTTAAATATATTGCTGAAGGTATATTGGGTATAGGGATGAGGTTTGATGTTTTAAGGTTTAGGGTTTAAGGTATAGGGTTCATGGTTGAGATATTAGGGCTTAAGTATAGGGTATAGGTTATAGGGTATAGGGTATAAGGGTTTAAGCTATTGGGTATAATGTTTAGCGTAATGATTTGGAGTATAAGGCAAAAGGTGAAGGGTTGAGAGTGTATGGTCTAGGTTGAGGGATAATATTTAGGGTTTAGAGTATAAGAGTGAGGGAATAGGGTATAGGGATGAGGTTTTATGTTGTAGGGTTTAGGGTTTTATGTATACATTTGAGGGTTGAGAAATTAGGGATTAAGTATTGAGTTAAGGGTATAGGGTATAGGGTTGAGGGATTGAGGGTATAACACATAGGGTGAAGGGTTGAGAGTGTATGGTTTAGGGTTTAAGTATAATATTTAGGGACAATGTTAAGGGTTTAGGGTATAAGGTTGAGGGTATAAAGCATAGGGATGAGAGTTGAGGGTGTAGGTTTTAGGGTTTAAGGTATAGTGTTGAGGGTTGATGGTATAGGTTATATGGTTGAGGGTTTACAATTAAAGGATAATGTTTAGGGTTGAGTGTCTAAGGTTAAGTATATAGGGTATAAGGACTAGGGTTTCATATATTGGGTATAGGTTTTAGGGTTTGGATTGAGTGTGGAAGGAATAATGTGAAGGATTGAGAGTGTATGGTTTAAGGTTTAATTATATGGTTGAATGAGAATATTCAAGGTTTAGGGTTTAAGGGTGATGGTATAAAGTATATAGGGATGAGGGCTAATGTTGTAGGGTTTATGGCTGAAGGTATAGTGTTGAGAGGTGATGGATTAGGACTTACATATTGGGTTTATGGTATATGGAATAGGGTTGAGGGATTGAGGGTATAATTAATAAGGTGAACAGTTGAGGTTATAGGGTATAGGGATGAGGATTTAGGTTGTAGGGATTAATGTTTAAGATATATGGTTGAGGGTTGATGGATTAGGGCTTAAGTATAGGGTTAAGGGTATACAGTATTGTGTTGATTATTGATGGTATAAGGCATAGGGTGAAGGCATGGGTTATTTGGTATAATGTTAAGTTTTGAAGGATATAGGGTATAGGGATGAGGGTTGGGTTGTAGGGTTTAGGGTATAATGCTAAGTGGCGATGGTATAAGATGTATAGTGTTAAGTGTTCAAGGTATAGGGTATAGGGATGATGGTTGAGATTGTATGGTTTATAGTTTAAGGTATAGGGTTTAGGGTTGAGGGATTATGGCTAAAGTTTAGGGTCAAGGGTATAGGCTAGACGATTGAGGATATAGGGTATAGGGATGAAGGTTGAGATCATAGGGTTTAGGGTTTAAGGTATAAGGTTAAGGGTATAGAGATTATGGATTAAGTATAGGGTAGAGGGTAAAGGGTATAGGGTTGAGGGTTTACAAGTGAGATAATATTCAAGGTTGAGTGTCTAAGCTTAAGTGTGTAGGGTATAGAGATTAGGGTTTAAGATATTGGGTATAGTGTTTAGGGTCTAGATTGGGGTTATAAGGAATAAGGTGAAGGGTTGAGAGTGTATGGTTCAGGGTTTAAATATAGGGTTGAGGGAAAACATTCATGGTTTAGGGTATAAGGCTTGTATTGTAGGAAAATGTATCCTTTTTTCACACTTAATTTGAGAAAGATTAATAATAAAATGAGCTTAATTATTTCTTAATTTAGTGTTGTAATATGTTTTACATATCCACATTAAGTTTAGGGCGTTTCTAATTAAAATGGACTTAATTGTGACTTATTTTTGGTGTTGTAAGGTGTCTTTACACTTTCACATTAATCTAGGGCTTTATTAATTAATTGAGGCTAATTTTCCTTAATTGGACCCTTTAATTCAAATTGAAGCTTGATTAAATGCAAATTTTGAGAGATAAAACTCGACATTCATAAATAACATTATACAACACTTAACTTTGAAAGATGATTGTCCTAGGTACGTGACCTAGGACCCATTCACCATAGGGCTCGAATGGGTCCTCACTTAGATCTAGGGCCCTGATTTTACATAATGTTTAATATTGACCGATGTGTGTCCTAGGTAATTTTCCTAGGACCCATTCACCCTATGGCGAATGGTCCTCACTTAGACCTATGAAACCCCTTGAAATATGGTTTTGGTTGTAGTTTAATGATTTAAAATCTATAATTCAATGTTGGATTGTGATATTTGAATTTTGGGAATTAATGATAAGATATGCATAAATAAGTGGTAATTTTAGAATGTTTCATCTAAGCAATCCTAGCAATTTCAAGTCTTCAAGAATTCTAGCAAGTTTATGAGCAAGTGTGATCAAGAGAATTTTCAAGGAATTCTATGTTTCATTTTGGTGAACTTGAGTAAGATCATTGCATTTTCTAATTTTAGAGTCCTCTTTCATCCTAGATTTAGATCTTGCATTCATTTGCATAGAATTGAGTCTCGTTTAGGGTGTCTAGTTCTCATTCAAATTTGTATTTCATTTAAGGGTTTTAGGATTTCATATTTGCATTCATTAAATCTAAAAAAATATGAAAAAATCGGTCATCTTGCATACCATTTACATAGCATTACATTATGTTAACTTGTATTTGAAAAATTGAAACAAAATTGCATATCAAATTAGGTGTTCTAGATTGTCATTTTGTCACATTTTTCACTTGCATTTAACATTGAATTCATAGAAAATTAAAATTGAAGCTTGTTGTAACAAACCAGAATTTGGAAACCACTAAAAATTACTCTAAAATCTATAAAAAAAAATTTCAAAACCCTCACCTAGGACCCATTCTCCCTAGGGTGAATGAGTCCCTAATCAACATCACATTCTATTTTTCAAGGTATAAAACTATTCATTTTTCATTCCTAATTATTGTTTTCAAATTTGTGTTTCTGTTTGTAGAATTTTTGTTTCACTAATTTGATCATATCTATCTTAATTTGATAAATTTAGTGCAATGTTTGATTTCAAAATTACATTTACAAGACTTCATTTTTAGGTTTCTAGATAGTGTAATAAAAAATTACCTTACTTAGAATCTAAAAATTGCATTTACACATTGCATTATAGGTCATTGCATTTCACTTTACCCTCTTTCCATTTTGCGTGTCTACACTAAGTTTGTGAAATCTTGTATGAGCTTTACAACTTGGTTTCCTATTATAAATATTGTTGTGAGATGTATTTTGAGACTCATGTCATCCCACAATACACCATTCATCATGGATTTTATGTTTTCTATCTCTCTTTCTAATAGTTTTGATAATCAACACCCTATGGATCATAGCTTTCATGTACCTCATTTCTGATGACTTCCCTCTCTAAAACCAATGTGCATGATGTTAACAATACCATCCCTACCATGACTAATTGTACTCAAGCTTTGGGGTATACTCATATCCAAGGTGGAACTTCAATTCTATTAGAATTGGCTATGGAGATAGCCTACGAAGATCTAGAGGCCAAATGGAAATCACAAGAGAGAATATGCATATGACAAGAATAAATTGTATTCTCATCAATTATGAAAATATAACTCAATGTTGTGTGTACAATGTATGGTAGACCCATTAGTTATATAGCGAAGGTGAGATATAATATGTCATAATATTTATGACATGTGTCTTAATCATATGACTTGAGACAACTAATCACAACTACCTAGGTCACATGTGTTAAAAGTCAAAAGATAAGATAACTAATGACAACTAACACCTTCTACAAAGATTTCGAGCACCTAAGTAAAATTAACATGTAAATAAGTCCCCTAGTAATGAATTAACTAGGTACAAGACTTTATTATACACCAACTCCCCCCCTTAAGTGCAACTTAGGGAGAAGAAAATTATTATGTAAATGACACAAGAATGGGTCATGACTACGAGGCAATGTTAGGTACCCATGTACAAATACATAATAAATCTCTTCCAAATGGAGAAAAGGAGAAAACCATGTGGGAAAAAAATTATCCCCGAAAGAGAGATGAAAGATACAAAAAATGAAATGATCTCAATGAAGAATGAGAAGTCCAAAACCCCATCTAAGGAAAAAATCCCCCCGAGTATGTGCAAGATCATGACGGGCTAAAAAGTGGTGATATGATGGGTATGTGGTTGATGATTTTTTTTAACCCAAAATTGATGAAACGAAAAGGGTTTTTAAAGAAGATTCTCAGCTTTACATCAATATAAATTATGCTTTACTTTGAATTTAATAAATAATTATTATTCATTTTCTATTTGAATTACAACTAAAGTCCTGATTGATAGGCTGATTGAAAAACATCTATAGCTTTTAAATGGCATCACATTTTTTGAACCCAAAACATGCATCACATTCTATGCTTCATATACTATAGGATTAAAAAAAAAAAAAAATCATGAAGATTTGAACAAGTTAAGGTGGTCAGACATACGAGTTTTTATATTTTTTAAAAGTTGTAATAAAAAATTCATAAGTTTACTTGGAAAAAAATGAAAAAAAAATATGCATGACATCCAGACCTAAGTCCTCTACTTATATCTTAAATATTATTAAAAATATTATCATTTTATTGTGGTTAGGGTGATCAAACATACACCTACTATTTATTTTTTCCTTGAAATATAAGTACTACTATATTGAGATTTAAAATTTTCACCAAATAGAATATTTTTTAAAATAAACCTTGTAATTTAGAAACTACATTAAATTTTATTTAGATTCTATTCTTAGATATTTTAAAAATAATATACATAAATTATTCAAATTTTTATGTCAAGTTTCCAAACTTTTATTTTTTTGAATTTTTTTGACACTTAAGGGCCTATTTTTTCCATAATGATCTTGCACATACCCCCCATAAGAGAGAAGAAGAAGAGAGACGATATAGCCCCCCTCAATGGTGAGTCTCCTAAAATGATGGTCGAAGCTTGACATTGAATGCTAAAGATGATCCAAAAGCATTGAACAACATTCCTCCCCTCAAGAAGAAACAAAACCATGAATGTATGCAAGATGTTGGGAAGATGGATGACATATAGAACATGATCCAAAGACAATGATATCACCTTTAAAGATGAAGTAGCCTTCTCCAAATGTTGTCCAAAATTATCCATGGTCACTTCAAACTATAAAGAATGATCATGTAGAGAATGAACAAGAGGGTTAAGGTGTTCCCCTCACAAAAAATAAAGAATAATCTTCTCCATCAAAGAGAATATTAATGCCATAAATGATGTCTATAATATGAGACTTCTGAAACAAGTCTGAAATACCTATCAAGAAGTCATCCAAAATGGCCAAATCTACAAGACTTGATGAAGATCCTATTGTACTAAATCATAATAAGCCATATATGTAGCAACACATGCATCATCAATTGCAATAGTAGATGGAGGAGATAGAATGCATGACTCAAGGACTAGATATTATGTGAGTATACCCAAGTTCAAGAAGCCAAATATCTCCTTTCAATCATGGTTCATACTTGAAGTGTGATCAATAGTCGAACAAAAAATGTCACCATCAAAAGAAAAACATGCAAATGTATTCAATTGAAATGAATGATTACCCACCCAAGTAGTAATGATCTCTCTACTCTTCAAGTCTCAAATGATGACTGAATCAAGAGTGAACTCCATAGTCCTCCCATATCCACCATCTGTAATATGATATATGGAAAGAAGATTGTTCATCAAATGAGGAACACACAAAACATCTTGGAAAGTGTTGTCCCCAAAACTAATTGACCCATTCCCAATTACACTCATTTATCTATCTATTCTCATAATTGAAATAGGAGACATAGTACAAAGGTAAAAAGAAGAGAATATAGACTGTGAGGATGCCATATGATGAGATGTCCATAAATCTAGTAGCCATCTCCCTGATCCATGACTTGAAAGAGCATAAAGAGCGTGTCCTTTATATCCTAATATAGAAGCTTTACCTTTATCATTTTTAGACTATTTTGAATCTAAGTAGGGGGTTGTTTAGACATTCTAGAAGGAAAATCAATGTGATTATTTTTGAGAAGATGTTTCAACTCATCAATATCCTTCTTATAACAATAGAGTTTTTCATGTCCATCCTTCTTGCAATATGCACATGTAGACCTATCCTTATTAGATGTTTCCCCTTTGGAGGGAAGGAATTTTGATTCTTTATGTGGATTGTTCTTTTAATTCTTTTTCTTCTTATCAATATTCACCGATTCCTTCTGTACCTTTGACTCACTAGCCAACAATGCTTGTGACTTGTAAGAATTTATTAGACTCATGTTCATTAAGTTAGCTTCCTCTTGGATTAGGAGATTTTCAAATTCATAAAACTTAGGATCAACATATGATGCTCCCATATAAATTCAAAGGGTACGAAAGCCATAAAAAAACACTAAATACTCAAGACCAACCTTAGATAACACATTCAAAATAAATTGTAAATCCTCTTCATCAATGTTGCAATCTTTCAATTATTTTCTTAGTTTCTCAACTTTGGAGATGTAACCTTGGATGTGGTCAAAACATTTAGGATCAAGATTCATCAAATCATTATCAATTTGATATCCCCTAATCTTATCTATTTTACCATATATTTTTTAAAAAGCCTCCCAAACCTCTTTATGTGTTTTGCATGATTCAACATGAAATTGTAAATCAAATGAGACTAATGAACATATGCATCCAAGTGTTTTCTCATGATTAATATATCATCTTTCCAATTCTTTAGCATCAGTAGGTTGATAAATGGTTTCCTTTAGATAGCCTATTAGACCTTTTCCCATGAGATAGTTCCATACTTATTTTTTTCATGTAACATAATTATGTGGAGTTAGGAGTTTAATTTGAGATTTCCCCATTGCAACAACACAAACCAAGCAAAAAAATGCAATCAACCACTACAATACTCCCCCCCCCCCCAAATTACCCAATCATGAAACCCCCAAGCAATATCTAATTTATGACACTTTATACTTGGTATGTTTAGAGTTGCCACTTTCCAAATATAGTGAAGTGGACTTTGATCATAGTACATGAAAATTCCAAAAATAGGCCATAAAATCAAGTACAATTTTTGGTATAAAATGAGATCAATCTGATCATACCATTGAAAATTACACAAAAAATTATGCACTTTTAGAAACAATTGCACCAAAAAATGTTACCGTAGGAGTAAGCTATGAGCCCTTGAAGTTCCCAACATGAGGAAAAAGCAGAAAGACTTGTAAGAATCTACAAATTATAGAAAATATATAGAAAAAAACCAAAATATGATTGGAACACTACGTAGAGCATGAAACATTAGCTAAAATCAAGAAAAAAATTATCCAAAAAAGGATTCAAAATGAGCAGGTTAAGGCCATTTGAAAATCAACTGCAAGATTGAAAACTTCATTGGAGAGGGGGGAAATTTTTTTTGACAAATGATGATGCCATGCTAACATAAACAATTAATGGGGCTAAATTTGATGGCTAAACACCTATCAAAATGGAATATTCACCCTCCAATGGAATATTCTACAAAGTCAACGAAATATGATTTATTGGAATTTGGTGTAGGGGCACCCTTGCAACATTATGTCTCCATTTTGCTTAATTTGGAATCTTTTATTTGTAATAGGATGGAAAGGAGTCATTTTTTATTCCTTCAGGCTATTATAAAAATTATTAAGTCCAAAAAGTGCAAAATTGTAAACAAGATATAACGTTGTCAACAATTGTTAACAAAGTTGCATAATTATGTAAAGGTAGTTGAAGATTCATTTGAGTCACAAGGAGTTAGAAGTTGCTTAGAAACTAAATAGACACAATGTGATGCCTTTAAAAGGGCCATTGTATGCATTTTTGGTTTGAGAGTGATGGAATTAAGGAAGTAATTTAATAAAAAACTTGGTTTTCAAGCATTTTCTATAGAAAATATGTGTTTTCAAACCATGTACAGCCCAGTACAGGTAGGAAATATTATTTAACTAGTTTTAGATGAAGGAACCTTCATTAAAATTCCATATTCTTCTTGTTTCATGTAGATTGATCAAGTATTGTGCAAGTTATTTGAATTTTTGTGAAGACAGGATGAAATCCTCACTAGGGTTAACAATGAGTTAAGAAATTATGTTTCTCTTTTATTTTTTGTTGAAATACTTTAGTTTTTGGTGAAATTTTCCTTCTAAGTATTTTATTTCATAGTAAAATGGTTTTGAGTCAATATCATAGGATTTAAGGCATTGTGGAATGAATTATTAACTAGTTTTTTTGAGTATACAATCTAAGACAGAATTGTGAAGGTAACTCAATTTAGGGCTTGACAAAATAAACATGGAGATGACCATTTAAAAGTTTATTAAGAATAAAAAACTCAAAATACACCTATTTGAGGTGTTGTAACAATAACTTTATGTTTGGAAGTAGGATATACATTAAGCCAAGGTCTGTTATGGTTGACCATAACTTGTAATTCTAAGTGCAGAGAAGGATGTGATTTTTAATGGGTTTCTTTCGAGTCTTTATTGTACAATTTTTTTTTTAAGAATATGCCTAGGAGTTATGAGAATCCATTTTAGGATAGGGGATGAAGAACTTATGAGTTTTTGATATCCATTTATTGATTTATCTGACTTGACAGAGTTGTTACAGTCCAATTGATGAGATTAAAGGGAAGGTTTAGAGTTCATGTTTGTTAAAATAACTTGTACTTCATGATTGTGCAAGCTAAGTTATACTTGTTTGAGGTTTTAATAAGGAGTTTGGCCTGGGAATTGATGTTGTTTGGTCATGTGGTCTATATACACCTAAATGCTCAATTGGTATAGTCAGTTTTGGAAGTTCTCAATTTTTGATATTGATGTTGGTGCAAAAGGGTTTCAATCATGTTGTTCATGCCTAGTAAAGCTGTTCCAAGGGTTTGATTCATTGTATGTATCTTGGAAAATTAACTTCTATGATTGGGGCTTGTAGATGCCATTGGTGTACATTAGGATACTCAAGAAGAATGGTGATAAATTGAAAGGACAAACTTGGTAATTGATTGTTTTGATCAAGTTGAATGTTGCTTCAGGTGTTTACAAAATCAAAAAGTGTCTTATTGCTTGTATCTTAGTTTTTGTGAGTTGTTACAAGGATTATGAAGGATAAAATGAACTTGAAATGAGTAAACAAACTAAGAAAGTTTTGAGTTTTGATAAATGAGATTGTGTGATTTTGTTTCCTTCTGCTAACTCTACATCAGTTTGGTATCAAAGCCCAGGAAAGATTTGGGCTAGTGAGTTGTGGTATTGTTGTTTTGTGTTGGTTGTAGTTTTTGTGTAGGTCAGAAGAGCCTAGTTGCTGCCATTGTGAAGGTAGAGAGAGTTGAGGAAAAGTGAGTTGTGGGACCATCTAGAAGAGATAGAAAATTTGAGAAGGAATTTGTAGGTAGAGGAAGAGAGGAAGAAGAGAAAAAGACAAGAAAAGAGGCATAAGGAGATGGCTAATTTGAAGCAAGAGTTAAGTATGTTGGAAAAAGATTTCCAAGAATCCATGATGAACATAGAACAAATGATGAAACAAGAGACAAGTTTCCATTTGACATTGAAAAGGAAGATGGTTTGGCCTATAAATAAGATTGTGAAAAGAAGAAGACATAAGAAGCTAAAAGAGGAAGAAGAAGCATATGAAGATGCATATGAAGAATTCATTAAAGAAGAAAGAAAATTTTCTCTAGATGTTTCCAAGCATGAAGATGAAGAAAGGACAGAGATCATAGACCTGAGTTCAGATGTTGAAGACCTTGGATTAGTGACACGATTGGATAAAGAGCAGATTGTGAATGAATTGGCCTTGGATATCTAGAAGGAATTGAAGGATGATGGAGGTATGATGATAAACACTATGTTTCATTTCTTCATTATACTAATTTTGTGGACGAGAAATAATTTGCAAGTTAAAGGATAAAGGGAGAAGCATGATTTTGAGATGTATAAAGGAGTGAAGAATCTGATTTCAGAGAGAGAGCAAGATAGGA
The DNA here is from genome assembly GCA_007258455.2 of Sequoia sempervirens. Lineage (NCBI taxonomy): Eukaryota > Viridiplantae > Streptophyta > Pinopsida > Cupressales > Cupressaceae > Sequoia > Sequoia sempervirens. The sequence continues at coordinate 37,937,811 of VDFB02000017.1, read as the reverse complement.
TGTTGATTTGCAAGGACAATTTTAAACCTAAAGTGAAGATGAAGGTGATAAGAGGTAGTTTAAGGTGGCAGATGTTTCAAAGAGCTGGAGACATGTTGACAACAACAATCCAAGTGGACTTGGATTCTTTTTCTTGGTCGGGAGTTTGGTGTAGGGGCACCCTTGCAACATAATGTCTCCATTTTGCTTAATTTAGCATATTTTCTTTGTAATAGGATGGAATGGAGTCATTTTGTATTCCTTGAGGCTATTATAAAAATTATTAAGTCCAAAAAGTGCAAAATTGTAAACAAGATATAAAGTTGTCAACAATTGTTAACAAAGTTGTATAATTATGTAAAGGTAGTTGAAGAGTAATTTGAGTCACAAGGAGTTAGAAGTTGGTTAGAAAATGAATAGGCATGATTTGATGCCTTTGAAAAGGCCATTCTATGCATTTCTGGTTCGAGGGTGATGGAATTAAGGAATTAATTTAATGAAAAACTCTATTTCCAAGAATTTTCTATAAAAAAATTTGTGTTTTTAGACCATGTATGGCCTAGTATGGGTTGGAAAGCTTGTTTAACTAGTTCTAGATGAAGGAACCTTTAGTCACCTTCCATATTCTTCTTTTTTCGTGCAGATTGATCAAGTATTGTGCAAGTTATTTGAATTTTTGTGAAGATGGGCTAAAACCCTCACTAGGGTTAACAATGAGTTAAGAAATTATGTTTTATCTTTTATTTGTTGGTGAACTACTCTATTTTTTTGGTGAAATTTTCCTTCTAAGTATGTTCTTTCATATTCAAGTGGTTTTGAGTCAAGATCATAAGATTTAAGGCATTATGGAATGAAGTACTGACTAGTTTTTTTGAGTATATAGTCTAAGACAAAATTGTGAAGGGAATTCAACTTAGGGCTTGACAAAATAAACATGGAGATGACCATTTAAAGGTTTATTAAGCATAAAAATGTCAAAATACACCTGTTTGAGGCATTGTAATAGTAACTTTATGTTTGGAAGTAGGATATCCATTAAGCCAAGATCTGTTATGGTTGAACATAACTTGTAATTCTGAGTGCAGAGAAGGATATGAATTTTTGGGTATGTGCAGGATCATCATGGAAAAAATAGGCCCTTAAGTGGCAAAAATTTTAGAAAAATTAGAGTTAGGAAACTTGATGTAAAAATTTGAATAAGTTATCTATATTATTTCAAAAATATGTAACAATATAATCTGTAGCAAATTGAATTTAGTTTTTAAACTACTAGGTTTATTTTAAAAATAAAAAAATCTATTTGGTGAAAATTTGAAATTTCAGTGTAGTAGTACTAAAATTTCAGGGAAAAAATAAGAAGTAGGTGTCTGTCTGACCACCCTAACCACAATAAAATGATAGTATTTTTTTATAATATTTTATATATAAGTAGAGGACTCATGTCTGGATGTGATGCATATTTTTTTGAAATTTTTTTCCAAGTAAATAATTAATTATGATTTTTTATTGCAACTTTTTAAAAATATTAAAACTCATATTTCTAACCACCTTAACTTGGTCAAAACTTCATGAAATTAAATTTTATTTTTTTTAATCCTATAGTATGCGAAGCATAGAATGTGACACATGTTTTAGATTCAAAAAATGTGATATTGTTTGAAAGCTATATATTTTTTTCAATCAGCCTATCAATCAGGGCTTTAGTCGTAATTCAAATAGAAAATGAATAATAATAATTTATTAAATTCAAAATAAAGCATAATTTATAATGGTGGAAAGCTAAGAATCTCTTGTAAAAACCCCTTTCATTTCATCAATTTTGGGTTAAAAAAAAGTTGCCAGCGACATACCCTATAAATACCCATCATATTGCAACTTTTTGGCCCATCATTATCTTGCATATACCCTTTTATGGGTTTGTTTTGAGTATTTATTGTACAAATTTGTCTTAAGAAAATGCCTAGGAGTTATGAGAATCCATTTCAAGATAGGGGATAAATAACTTATGAGTTTTTTATATCCATTTATTGATTGATCTGACTTGACAGAGTTGTTACAATCCAATTTATGGGATTAAAGGGAAGGTTTAGAGTTCATGTTTGTTAAAATAACTTGAAAAATGAATGGGGATCAATAATTCATAATTGTACAGGCTAATTTGTACTTGTTTGAGGCTTTAATAAGGATTTTTTCTTGGGAATTGATGTTGTTTGGTCATGTGGTCTATATAGACCTAAATGCTCAATTAGGACAGTCAGTTTTGGAAGTTCTCAGTTTTTTATATTAATGTTGGTATAAAAGGGTTTTATTCATGTTGTTCATGCCTAGTAAAGTTGTTCCAAGGGTTTGGTTCATTGTAGGTATCTTGGAAACTTAACTTTTATGACTGGGGCTTGTAAATGCCATTGGTGTACATTAGGATAGTCAAGAAGAATGGTAATAAGTTGAAAGGATAGACTTGGTAATTGATTGTTTTGATCAAGTTGAATGTTGCTTAAGTTGTTTACAAAATCAACAAGTGGCTTATTGCTTGGATCTCAGTTTTTGTGAGTTGTTACAAGGATAATGAAGGGTAAAATGAACTTGAAATGAGTAAACAAACTAAGAAAGTTTTGAGTTTTGATAAATGAGATTGTGTGAGTTTGTTTCCTTCCTCTTACTCTACATCAAAATCTTATGTGGTACCCTGATGATATCTACATACGATAAGAAGAATATTATTAAGCCTAATGGAATATTCTCTGTCGGTTGGTTAGATATGATAGGTAGATGGGACTGTATCTCACAAATGGATGCTTCCACATGGTGTGTCTAGGACACCGTGTACTTTGTAGTCACAAGGGTCTATTTTACCCAATGTAAACAAGGTACGTAAAAAAAATTTGCCCCTTTTTTAACGAAAAAATGAATAATTTTTTTTTTTACAAAAAATCAATAGGTCCAATGTAATTTTTCTAAAAGAAGATTCAAAATTTTTCAACCAAATTATTTTTTTGGAAAATCATACCATAGAGTGTAATAATGGTGTCCATACGATGAAACAGGAGAAAACATTTCCTCATGCCTAAGTGAACTGCTCAGATTTTGACAAATTGATAGTCAATTTTAGAGTTTTTGGCCCTTCTAAATGTGATGGAAAGGTCAGATTTTACCCAAAATGCACCAAAAATCCAACTACCCTATGGATCTAGTAACCACTCTTCAACTTCAAACCCTCATATATTTGGCCTCATATGTCTAATTTGGATGAAACTAAAGGAAAAAATGACTTTCTTGAACACTTTGAACTCAATGGTGAGCTCAAGTTTGCACCAACAAGCTCTAATTTGAACCTAAAATAAAAAGCCACAAAGAGGAACCCCTCAAAATTTGGTATTTCCATCAAGTTTTTTCTGATTCTCCAAATCATCGTATGATGCAAGAGAAGAGCCTACTCAACTATTCAAGATTTACCAAGATCTCTTAAAAAATGGCTATCCAATGGCACCCAACCTACTTTCATACCATGTTAGAATTGGCTATGGAGATATCCTACCAAGATCTAGAGGAAAAATGGAAAGCATAAGAGATATAATATGAATATGAATATAATTACCTATATTCTTATCAATTATACAAATATGATTCAATTTTGTGTGTACTATGTATGAGATTCCCCTTGATTATATAGCCAAAGTGAGACATAAGATGTCATAATATTATGACAAGTGTCTTAATCATATGAGATGAGACAACTTATCATAACTACGTAGGTCACATGTGTTGCAAGTCAAAAGATTAGATAACAACTAATGACAACTAATACCTTCTAGAAAGATTCCTAGGACCTAAGTAAACTTAACATGTAAATAAGTCCCCTAGTAATGAATTAACTAGGTATAAGACTTTATTTACAACAAAAAAATCCTCCTTCCATGATACCCATCTCCATTCCAACGTACACTAGTTCTCATGTTAACACAATCATTCAGCCTACTAGAAATGTCAACACTTCCTTAGGTATTTCCATAGTTAATCTTTATATCTTTGTACATTCAAATCTCATATCTCTTCAGTCATCTCCCCTTACAATGCTATAATTCACTTGTCCTTCATAAACATACACCACTCCTCCTTATTCTCCTCCATCTTACAATACCAAGAATCATCCCATCATTAACACACTTTTGCAAAACATGCCATCCCTCCAACAACAAATCACTATTCTAAATCAAAACAATAATGGCCAACCTTCACTCTACATTAAAACCAACCTACTATTCCTAGAGATATTGAAAACACAAATTCCACAAGGTATAAAAGTTCCTAGATTCAAGAAATTTGGTGGGAAAGTAAATCCCATTAATCATACTTCTTCTTATACAGCCCTATGTAGTGACTTCATCTTTGAAGATAAACTCTTGGATAAACTCTTCCCTAGATCCTTGAAGGATACTACTTTAGAGTGATTTTCCTCTTTACTAAACAACTTAATAAACTCATTCAATGAGCTTATTTATTCCCTTTACAACCACTTCCACATTCACATGGGTCCCAAGATTACCCTAGCAAATTTTATGACATGTAAATAAAAGGACGATGAAAAGGTTATTGATTTTATAGAGCAATATCAGATGTTGTATTCACAAGTAAACATCAAGATTCCTAATGAAGACCTTCAACAAATATTTATTTCCAATTTACAAAATAAAATCCAAACCAAGCTCAAAATGTTGAAATTCCCATCCTTCACACAATTTAATACTGCCCCTCGTGACTATCAAAATTTGGCTATGGTTTTGATTTGAAAAGTTCCTCTAGCCATTCTATAAAGTATGAATCTGCACCTCAAAATAGTTACCAACATTACAAGAAATAGAATAGGGGATTTTTACAAGTTAATTCCCCTCAACCAAATCAATAAGTTGATAACCAAGTGGCTACCATAAAGATGAAAAATTCTTTTAAATTTGGGGATAGGAATAAAAAATGTACCCCTCTACATGACACCCTTCATATAATATCATGTTGTAGCTTGTGAACAAGAATATGCTTTCCTTATCTCCTATCAGAGCTCTTGATCCTAATAAACCACTACCCTCAAACTATAGATCAAATGATTATTGCCATTTCCACCAACAGAGTGGACATGGCACAAAATATTGTAAGCATCTTGTGCAACACCTCACTGATTCTAATCAACTTCCAATTTGAGGTGTGAATGATCAAGGTAATAGTTATGTAGCTCCCACTAATAAAAAAATTACAAATCATTACCAATCCCATGATAAACACACTATTTCATTTGTCAAAGCTAGTGACGCAAAGAATGATGTGATGAATGTTGACATGGATGATGGAAGCACAAAATACATGACAATGAGGAAAAAATAATTAAAATTGTGTCATTTATTGAAGCTACACCTCGTAAGGGCTAAACCAAAATACTCCTTGATAATATTTCTTTCTCACAAAATGACATAATAAAAAATACACCCAATGGTCCTCTTTACATAGCTAGAAGAATCAATGACAAGCCTACTAATGGGATATTAATTGATCTAATCTATGTAGAGAATGTGATCACTAAATAATTTCTATTTGTAGTTGAACTCTATCAAGATACATATGAAAATTTGAAAGGATGGATCAAAATGCATAATGGTTTTGTTTTCCCTATGATTGGCTAGATAAATCTCCCTCTAAAGGTTGGACTGAAAAAAATAAATGTCTCATTCAGCATCATCCTACCATCGGACCAATTTCATGTGAAGTTAGGCTATCCATGGCTCCACTCCATGAATGTCATCTTGTTGGTTGTGTATAAATGATTAAAATTTCCCTTTGGAAATGAGATCTTTATAGTGCATCATAGTGTCTTTAATCCAATGTCTTCCCATGAGAATTTTAAATTGGATTTCTTTTACCTCGAGCCTATTGAACCTATTAGACCCTATGAAGACTTATTTTTCAAATAATATCAAAAGTTTTAGGTAAAGCACATAGCAAAACTATCCCTTACAAATATGCCTCAACCTATGGTTGAGCCACCTATCCTTGATGAACTAATGATTGAAACAAAAGTCCTTGCAAATATCCAATAACAACCTATGAAAAATCCTCCTACCATTTCCTATAAGAGACAATGAGAAAATAAAAACAATCATGTTATGCCTCCTAAAGTCAAACATGTTGACAAAGCTAAAGATAAACATGTTGATAAAGTCAAACATGGTTCCTTGCTTTCCTCCCCAAAGGGAAGAAAATAAACCTATGGTTGGTAAACCCACTCTTGCATAATCACAAATTGATAATAGATTGAAAAAAAATTGAAATGTTGGAGAGTGTAGGCATATACTTCATGTTATCACTCATATGTTACACACCAAAGAAGAAAAGAGCAACATAGAAAATCGAAATCTATACCTAAAGCAATGCATGATGATTATATACCCTTACCACAATTTAAAAAAGAACCTTCCAGAGATTATCATTCAACCTCCTATTGTGATTAATTTAGATGATGACATTGATATTGAAAAGAGTGATGAACAAGTGTATAATTAGTTGAATTCATTGTTCTCCTCTTCCATGAGCTTAAATTGAAATTCTACAAATAAGAGTGTTGAACTTGGTGTGTTTCCTAGTTTGACACGTTGTTGTTCGTTTGGCTATTTTTTTTCCTTATACATAAACTGATATAGATTGGGATGTAGACAACCTATTAAAGGTTGAATGGCATGTTCCTTACTAGTATTTGTAAACAAATATTTTGGCACCCAAATGCTTTATTGTCCTTCTAGGGTTTTTCACATAAAAGGATAAATATTGGGCCAAAATGCAATGTAAACATTCAAATATTAATTTGATATGGATGCAATATGCCTAAATGAGATTATTTAAATTCAAATGACTGATAAAATAGATTGATTTTGTATGAAAATATAAGAAATGCAAAGTGTTTGAAAACACAATGTTGTATGCAAAAGACCTAGAAAGATGAATAGAAATGCAAATAGAACAAAACAAAAAGCATGAAACTGAATATGTGCACCTATAAACCTACTGAAGACTAGAAATGATTCTAGAAAACTAAAAAATTTGACATTTTGATTTACTAGGACTCATTTGCCACCCTAGGAAAATTAGTCCCAAACCCCTGGGGTTTCTGCTCATAACTCTGTTTCTACGAAAAGGGTATTGGAATCTACACTATTTTCTAAAAGATACCTCTAATGGGACTCATTCACCATCCATGGAAAATTAGTCCTTTTTCTATTTTCCAAAACTTAAAGTTTCAGATCCGCACTTTGTCACATGCACTACACTTCCAAACTGAATCCCAAATCTAAATCTTTGAAAACACCAACAAGACAAAAAAAAAAATTCTAGTGGAGGTTTTTTCTTAGTCAACCCCTAACTTGGTAGTTAAACCTTGTATAGATAATGAAATCTGCATAAAAACCTATCCCTAAGTGTGTCTAAGACTAGGAAAATCTAAAGTAAGATAAAACCCTATTCTAATGTACTAGAATAAGATGTTTAAAGGAAGCTTGAATGATGCAGGACTTCAACCTAAGACATGAAAACCTTAAATCTAAAGATAGAGAGAAAATGGAAGATGGAATCACTTTGAAAACAAGTCTTTAGGTGTGATTTGATGGCTAGTTGCATCTCCTCAACCTAAATTTCTCCACAATTGACCATAGGCATCCATGATCTCAACTCTTTACAATGTTGGATATTGAATAAGAAGTGAGCTTGAATACTTACAAAAACCCTATCTTGTTGTCCTCAAGCTTCAACTTTGTTGTAGAAATATTGATGAAGATCTTCTTGTGAAAGATATTCAACACTTTGCTTTGCAAAAATGACTAGGAGATGTGAAAAATGACCTAAAAATACATATTTATAAGCATCAATACCTAATTGCTCATTATTTAGACCTAGGAGGCTGACATCCACTAAAAAATTGAATTAACTTAATAAGTTTCACACTTAAAATTGAAAATTCCCCCAAAAGGGAGTCATTCTGCACCCTTGGCAAATGGGTCCCACTAGATGGAACTCATTTTCCCAAGGTGTAAAATGGGTCCCCCATGAGGTTTTCAGAGGTGGGTTTTTGAGATATGAATGATTTAAGCATTATTTTTTGGGATTTGTATGATTTTTGAGTGAAATGGGCCTCTAGATAAAAAATAGTGAGCATTAGTGGCCTATAAATACAATTTTTAAGAGGTGATTGGTGCAAGGATGTCTAAAATAGGACTAAATGAGGCCACATATTGTACTTTCTACAAAAGATTACAATTCCCATGTCCATAGTTAGCCCCCACTTTAGCACCCCTATGACTCTATGTGCATATGTAAGCTAAAGGACTCTAAATAGTACACTTTATTGAATAAGAGGATACTCATTCAAAAGATAGGAGAATGAAGCCCCCAATGTAGCTATCTACAAAACCACAACATTAGGAACCACATCCTACAACATGAATTCATTATTTGTCTCAAAATCCTCTTATCTAACTTCTAGAAATCAAATTTGAGGGTAGATGTATGCCCCCCCTTGATTCTTCTTTCTTTACAGAGGTGAAATCAAGGTAGTAATCTAGCAATGTCAAATAAGGAACAATCATATCATAGGGAATTTCCAAGTACCATGCCACATAATGATAGATAATTGAGGATGTTGAGTGTGGAATCACAATTCCATCACATCAAATGACATCAAAAACCAAGCTCCCTAGCACAAGTTATTGTGTTTTGAAAAAAAAGTAATTTATTAACTCGTAAGATAAGAATAACCCTAATTTAATGCATAAGAGTAAAAAGGATGAAAAGAGTTAAAAGAGGTGAAAGTAAACTATTTTTTCACTTACCATTTCATTTACCTTCTTGTAGTGTATGAGTGACGAGTAAGACAAAAATATTTCTAGTAGACGGGATTACAGGCCTTAACGATTGGATGTGCTGCAAGACCAGGTGGCATGCAGTGAGCAACATCACAAGGTGAATCAATTCTACAACCTTTGCTTTGTGTTTTTGCAATGATTTAATGATTTTTAATGCATTTATAGGTTGACTTAGGATCTTGGAAATTTTTTTTGCAAAGTTTCCCCTTTCTTCACAAAGTGTCCCTTTTTTTTGCAAAGTGTCTCATTTCTTCGTGAAGTACCCCATTTCTTTGTGAAGCATCCCACTTTTTTGAAAAGTGTCCCAAAATGGTTCTAAAGTGTCTAGGGCCTTAAGGAAATCACAATAGAAGAACTTTAGTACACTTGCATGATGAATATAATGTAAAAATTAAAGATATTAGATGAGTTTTTAGAGCATATTGTGGTAATTTTTATAGGTACCCACCCGGTCACAATAGCAGCTAGGGGCAGATAGTTGATCTTCTTGAGAGATTTAGCCCCATCACTATTAGTAGAGGAGAAAAATCACCTTCAAGATGTAAGCATCTATTGGGAGTACCACATTCCTCCCATGAGGTACCATGATGCTATGATGATGGCTCTTTGCTAGCACTAGGACACAAATACTTACACATTTCACCTCCTGATTGAGGAGATGACAATTTCCTTAGAGGATGTACACTATATTCTTTGAGTTCTTAGTTGGGGATGTTAAAATTTGTGGGACAACTGAGAAGGGGATGAATCAATTGTCACAAAATTCAAACATAAAACTTAAACACTTATCAATTCCACAACCACACTATTCTATTATTAAGTTTGAACATGAAACAAAAATAATAGAAAGGAAAATCAACATAATGAACACCAAGTTTTTATGTAGAAAACCCAATGAGGGAAAAACCACAGTGATGATTAACTCACAATATAAAGAGATTATAAAACTGAATACATAGGCTCACTGGCAAGGGCTCATTGCCTAGAAGAGGACTCACTATCTACAGAAAGGACACAGTGTCCAATAGGGGGGTTCACTACCTACTAATACAGAAGAGAACAAAATATCCACCATAGCAATTAACACACATTTGTAGCCTTGATTAAAGAATTACAAAAACCTTAAGCTCACTTCCTTTAGGAATCTAACACAATGAAGAATTGTTGCCTCAACTCACTTTCACACACTTTTTTTCTTTGATTTGTGGCTTACTTCATCACTTTGCATCATGCTTCAAATCTTCACTATCCAACTTGAATTTATACCATCTTCAACCTTAGAAATTTTTGCCTAAAGGTTGGCCATAGAAACTTCACTTCATAAATTCAAATTAGGTTGGCAACTCAACATTCCCACGATGGAAAAGAATGAGAGTGGACCAATATCCAAGACCAAAAGATAATGTCTCAGATCAACCACACACTTCTTTAATTAAATTAAATTCTTTGAATAAAGTGTAAATACCAAGTCGTCCAAACCTAATAAAAACACAAATGAACATTGATGTACATGCTTCCCAAGAAGAAGATGATATGTGGATGACAAAACATGCTTCATTATCCACAAGAACACATCTTAGATTCCTTCAGATGCATCGACAACAAATGCAATAATCTTCAAACACTAAACGTCTTCCATCAGTCCATACAAACTATGCAAATACATATAGCAACTCTAAAGTTGAATTCCAAATCACCAAACCACATGCATCTTTTCCAGAACCAAGAGAAAGCCACTATAAGACATATGCCAGACTTGTAAGATCTGAAGTAGAATAGTGGATGAATATGGAGCAGGAAAATTTCTTCTAGTCCACAAAAGACTAACTCTGCCAGAATAGTTCACACACTGGTGAACATAACTTTCACATGCCATCATGCCACAAGCTAGAACTTAGGAGATGTCACCACTAGATCACCATTAGAAGACCTTCAAATCTGCACAAGCATAGGATCAACACAAGAGAAATGTAGAGCACATACCAAATCACACTTTGAAAATATTCATAACTCTGACTTCTATTCTTTATTAATTTTCTCAAAAGCACTTGGAAACTCATCATTTCAGCACATCTACAACATCATGAAGATAGCTTCATGTACTCACAACATCTCAGTAGCATATCAACTATACATGTATAATCTACAACATACTAAACTATGTTGACATCAATGACAACATTAATGAAAACACCACCAAAATTTATCATACTTGCAATAGGAAAGAACAGGTGCACTTCTAAGGAGATCAGTCATTTCATGAGTGAAAGGTTGACATGTAGTATTTCCTTACTAGACTAGTACATGCTGATTGTGTAAGGGCACGAATTGAGTTATTGATGCTACTATATTCATGACCCCGAGTGGTGAGGTAGATCATGATGCACATGATGGTGCTAGTACTCAATCCAGGAGGACAAGCAACACACCTTGATGGAGGATTAGCTCACTTGATTCGTAGGATGGCAGAGTACAAGATGGTCTATGCTTGGGGATGCTATATCCTAGCACATCTGTACTATGATTTGGGTTGATTTTTTTTTTGGGAGATAAATAATATGGTGCATTGCATGCTTCTATAGGTTTGGTTCCTTGAGCATATGACATGCACCAGGCCTATCAGCTTCCCATGTGCTATAGTTGTACGATATCTTCGAGCCTTCAACAATCATTTATGACACTTATGGTAGTATGGAGACATGTATTTTGGGAGAGTCATATTTGACTGGCTAGAGGAGAATGATATCCTTTAGATACCTTATCAACTAACACTACAATGGTCAGATCACATGAGACAGTTGAGGAGGATGCAGCTTGATAGATTTTTTGATGGTGGACATGACTATGTAGTACATCCTTTCTATTATGGTCTATTCATGCAGTAGTTTGGATAGGTTTAGACACCACTGAAGGGTGTGCCCCTTTATCAAGAGATTAGTGCAGAGTTCCCAAATAGTAGGTGATACTATACGGCTCACTATAGAGCATGTTGCCTAGAGTGACTTTGATTTCTTAGATCATGATTAGCCTCCAGTCTTCGACATTGATGATGTCAGTAGAAAAAATGAGGACAAGGAGTGGTGATCAGTGAAATGACCAACTCTTGTATTTTTTATGGATGTCCCTATAGGTGATGTAGGACTAGTACCAAATAAGGGAGATGAGGTAGAGGATAGGGCCAAGGAGGTAAGATACATGGATGCAGACATATTCACTGATATTATAGATGATGAGTATGATGAGGATGTAGACCCTGATTATGATGGACAAGATGTAGGAGATGAGGATGAAGATGAGTATGAGGAGGAGGAGGAGGATGATGAGGAGTATGAGGAAGAGGAGCCACCCCTAAGTGAGAGTGATGAGGTAGAAACTAGGGATCGATACAAGTGGGGCAACCCCTCTCCCATCCATATGAAGAGATAACAAGTAGTAGCTACAACAAGCACCGGTACTCACAATCATGGAGAGGCTAGCACATCCTCCATGCCCCCTACAAAAAATGATGTTGATATTGTTTATCCTATCAGAGATATATGTGATGATATTTGATTTTATTCATGTGTGTTGGTGCTTATGTTTCTTTATATATATATATATATATATATATATATATATATATATATATAACATGATGATGTGTATTGATTTTTTACTATTTCTACCTTGCAGGAGTGATGAGAGACTAGCGAGAGTTCTACCATCAATTAGTTGTAGAGATAGTTCTTGCATCCATCGATGAGGAGGAGATGGACTCAGATTATGTGCACCCATCAATTGTGGATGAGGATCCAAAGTCACTTAGACCATTAGTGAGGTTATACATAGTGTATGAGAGTTTGAGGAGATGACTTCATCGAGCCGAGACTAGAAGACAATCATCCTAGACTCCAACAGAGGTGGAGGGACTATAGGAAGAGGTAGCATAGCTACAAGCTAAGAGGGAATAGATAGTAGGAGAGCATCAGGTGGCCCTTAGATAGATACAGGGCCTAGAGTTTGCACTTAAGTTTGGTGAATCTCAGTCATGATCACATACAAATATCTCTTGACATCCTGCTAATAGATCACAAGCACCAAAGCTCACAAGATCTAGTTCCCAAAAACTGTAGTTATATTGTATATTTTGATGATATGTACATAAAACTTTGGATATATATATAAATGAGAATTTTATATTTTATGATTTTTCCTAATTTTTTTGAATGTTAAATGGAAATTTGATTAATTAAATAACCTTGGTAAGATTACTTAATTAATTTTTTCATGATTTAACAAAGTTTATGTGATCTAAGTAAAACTTATTGTAGTTTCCTTTAGATACAACAAGATGATTATGTATATTATTTTAAATTAAATATATTTAATGATCTAACTTATTATAACACACAAGAGGAATTTGAATAGTATGAAACCCAAAGTAATTATAAAATGCATTAAATAATCACTTTAGTGCTCAAGACATATGCATGACTGATTTGTCAAGAACCAAGAAATGTGAAAGCATATAAGACATGACCCAATAGCCCTAACAACACTACTTTATTATTCATACTATTCAAATTGATTAGGCATAATTCTGATGCAAATGTGTGGCATTGATAGGTTCCTTAAGGGGTGTGACATCTAGTTTGGTTAACATGTGTGCACCAGACCCAGAATATTTATCAATAATGTAAGGCCCTAACCAATTAGAGCTGAATTTGTCGCATTCCTTTGGGTCAACATTTATGTTGCATTGATTAGTAGATAGAAATAAGTTACCCTTGTGTAAGAAGTGAGGAATAACACTAAGGTTGTAATGATTATGTTTCCTTTTGTAATAAGCTTGAAGATGTTCAATAGCATTAATGTGTTGTTCATCAAGCATCTCAAGTTGATGTAATCATTTTTTTTTATAGTGTGTATCATCAACAAGTCCTTGAAGGGAAATTCTTAGTGTAGGAATTTCTAACTCTAAGGGCATTATTACTTCACTACCATAGACCAAATTATAAGTTGTGGTCCCTGTGGAAGATTGAACACTTGTACGATAAGCCCAAAGTGCATAATGTAATTGTGTGTTCCAATCCCTACGATTCTTGTTAAAAAATTTATTCAAGATTGGTTCAACAACTTTATTAGTTGATTCAAATTGACAATTAGATTGTGGGTAATAAGTGTCAAAAAATGATGTTGGATATTGAAGGTCTCCAAAAATTTCTTCACTTAATTATTTTTAAACGGTGTATCATTATCAAAGGCTAATGTGGAAGGGAGTCCAAAGCGGGCAATAATGTTTTCTATGATGAAATGACATATTACCTCAACTGTTGTAGATCGAAGAGGAATAGCCCCTACCCATTTTGTGAAATAATCAGCTATAGTGATGATAAAGGTATGTCTAGTAGAAGAAGGGGGTGAAATTTTTCCTATAATTTCCAATCCCAAAACCACAAAGGGCCATATCAGAAGTGGAATTTGAATTTCACTAGTAGGAGGATGATGCAAATTGCTATGTTCTCGACATTTATGACAATTTTCAAACATAATAAAAGCAATCACATTCCATGTTGCACCAATACTACCCAATATGGATAAGTTTTTGAACCAATGTGCTCCCTCCAAAATATCCACCATAATCACCTTCACGGGCTTGGTGAAGTGCTAGAGGTATCTCATATTTGTTTAAGCATCAAAGTAAGATACCATTGAATGACCTTTGATATAGCACATTGACAAGGATGACATATTTAGATGCAAGCTTTTGTAAATGAACAAATTTTTTTTTGGTTGTTGCCTCAGGAAAGGTACCACTTTTTAAATAATTGAATATGGCATCATACCATTCACTCGAGTTTTCATCATTTTTTATTAAAGTTCTTCCATTTTTTTGTCAATTGAAGGTTACATAATAGGGTGAATAATAAATGTGAAATTTTTCAAAGGGTCTTGAGGGGATATAAGAGAGGCCACACTTTCCATTGCATCTGCAAGCCAATTATCTTTTTGTGGGATGTTACCAATGGTAAATGTCTAAAAATTCTCTAACAAGTATATGATAATATCTTTATATTTGGATAACTTGTCATGCTTGGCTTCATATGTCCTATTTATTTTTTTAATTACTAGTTGTGAGTCACCAAAGATCTTAATATCTTTGAAACCCATGATTAAAGCGGCACATAACCGAACAATTAATGCATCATATTTAGTTGTGTTATTTGTACATAGGAAATTTAATTGATATGACAAGAGAATAGGCTTTTGTATAAGTGGGATCAATATAATCCCAATAATAGAACCTATTCTACACTAGACCCATCAAAATATAATTCCCATGTTTTAGTTTCTATTGTCAACACACTATCATCAGGAAAAGAGTCATTGCTAGGAAACACTAGAGGAGAAGGAGCATCAGCTAAGTGGTCTATCAAGGCTTGGCCTTTGATTAATTTTTGTGAAACAAACTTAAGATAAAACTTGGTCAACAACATTACCCATTTAGCTAGACATCCTGTTAATTCTGTTTTACTTAAAAGATGTTTGAGAGGATCAAATCTTGTTATGAATTGTATTTCAACATTTAGTAAATAGTGTCGCAACTTTCTAGTAGAAAATAAAAGAGCCAAAAAATATTTTTTGATTAGTGTGTATTGTGTTTCATAATAAATTAAAGTTTGACTAACATAATAAATAGGAGGTTCTTTTCCATTTTCATCTTCTTGGGCCAACAATACTGCAAGAGCATGGGTTGATGCGGCTATGTAAAGGATGAATGGTTTGTTTGGCATAGAAAGTTGTAAAATGAGTGGAGTTGCAAGGTATTCCTTCAAACTCTAAAAGGCCTATTTACAATCCTAATTCCTATCAAAATGTACATCTTTCTTGAGAAGCTATGTGAAAGTTAATGTTCGATCAACTAAGGGGGCGACAAAACAATGAATGGCTTCAATTCTTCCTTGTAATGTGCATAGTTGATAAATGTTTCTAGGAAGTGGCATGTTTATTTTAGCATCAATTTTATTTGTGTCCACCTCAATGCCTCTATGAGATATGATAAACCGTAAAAAATTTCCACTATCTACTCCAAAGACACTTTTTATTGGATTTAGCTGCATGTTGTACTTACGCATTCATTCAAAGATTTGTCAAAGGACATTCACATTGTCTTGTGAAGGATTTGGAAAGGATGGAACATCAACATAATATTCCAAGATTTTATGTATGTAAGCATGGAATATTAATTTCATTTCTCTTTGATAAGTTATGCTTGTATTCTTTAATCCAAAAGGTATCATAACTCAACAAAATGTTCCCCAAATATTTGTGAATGTTGTCTTGTATTGATCTTGTGCGTTAATGAAGATTTGATTATAACCAAAAAATCCATCCATGAATGACAACAATGAATGTCCAATAGTTGAATCCATGATCATGTCTATATTAGGAAGGGGCAAATCATCCTTTAAGGAGGCTTTATTCAAGTCATGAAAATCCATACATACCCTAATACAATGATCAAGTTTAGCAACTGTTACAATGTTTGAGATCCAAGGAGTTTTTAAAGTTCTCCTTTAACATGCAAGGCTATCTTAGAATTTTTTTTCCATATCTTTTATTGAATAGGCTTAGAATTTTCAACAAGAACAATGTTATTTGTTACTATTTTCAAGTCTATTCTTGGCATATCTTAATATTTCCAAGAAATTTTATTTAGGAAAATCATGAAGAAAAGTTGTAGTATCCTCTAGTTCTTCATCATCAAGGCACTTCCCAATCTTAATAACTTTTTATTTATCATTTATGTCCATTGGTATATCAATTGTATCTCCTAAAGGGAGTGTATTCGACTTAGGAAATTCAAGATTATAACCCAATTTTTTCACAAGCTCATAGCCTTGTCCATAAAGTCATTCCATTTCTTGCGGATTAGGTGGTTGTTGATAATATATCTCATCAAAATTCATTGTGTAGGTTGTATTGTCTTCGAAAGTAGATGAGGTAGATGTTGGGGAGGATTTTTCCAAGTTCTAAGTTGTCATAACTATTGATTGTTCTTGTTTTGCATCCTCTTTAATACATGTGATTATGTATTCATCCATAATTGAAGGTGTGAATTCTAATGTACCACAATCATCACCTAATAATTTAGAGACTAATTCTTCATCTTGTTATTGGTCTCAAGAGGTTCTAAGTGAGATGTAGGAAATAAAGTTCTCGAAGGACTCATTGTTCCTTTTTCAAGTTGTAAGCAACTTTCAGGCTTGGGGTCTATTGTGATTTGATAAAATTTGTTACTATAGACATATTCCATTATTCGATGAAGGGTTGAGGTTACCAAATGCATCTCATGAATCCATTTCCTACCCAAAAGAAGATTATACACATGATCACAGGGCATGGAATGAATAGGATTTTGTAAGCTAACCATTCTGACTATGATAAGTAAAGTTATTACACCAAGCAATTGCTTTGTAGTATTGTTGAATCCTCTAATACATAAGCAATCAAGTTTGATTTGTGATTTATCCACACGTAACCATTATAGGAGCTTTATGATACACACATTAAGGGTAGAGCCATTGTCAACAAGGGTGCTTTTGATGCCTATTGTATTATATTGAGAAATTATCATAAAGGCCTCATTTTGTTTCATTAATTCTAATGAAATGAGCTCATGTTGGTGAAAGGTAATGTCTACATTAACTACATTGATTCCTTGTATAAGAGTTGTCACATTAGCTGTGTTTGTATCCAGAGGAGCCACTATTTGTTGCAATTCTATTTGGAGCATAGAATGATAGTTTGGTGAATTTTGAAGGTCCCAAAGTAATATTTTGGTAGGAGTGCTCTTAAGTTGATCAAAAAGATCATACTCTCTTAATCAAGGAGCATTAGGTAGTATGGAATTAGGCAAAGGTAATGAAGTTGGGGTTGGTTGTGGTGGTTGTGGGTTATTTCTTGTGTAATGGGTATGGGAACAACATCATGGTTAGGTGGGTAAAGGGTAAATTGGGGTTTATATGGAGGTTGAGGTTGATGTGAAGGTGGGTAAAGGATAAACTAGGGTTTAGTTGGAGGTTGAGGTTGATGTGAAGTTGGGTAAAGGACAAGTCGAGGTTGAATTACACTGGAATATTGTGTTTTAAGTTGCTCACAACAAACCTTAGTGGATGGATTTTGTGAGATTAAGTCTTCAAGGGCTTTGTCTAGCATAGAAAATTCATCGCAACTAAAAGGTTTGGGAGATGAGTTGTCATTAATTAATTTAGGTATGTCATCACAAGACTTAGTGGATGAACTTAGCGAGAGGAAGCCCTGTAGAGATTCATATAACCTATCCAAGTCATCACTACTAAGAGCTTTGGATGATATAGTTTTCCTAAAGTGAAGCATTGTTTTGATTGTTTCATTAGATTGGTTAATGTTTTTGTTTACATTTTTTTATGAATGTGATCGAAATGAACTAAGAACTAATGTTCAAAATGAACATTGTAAAAATATAATGGTACCCATAATTGCCATTAAAGTAAAGGATGCTAATGCTAATTATTTGAATGTAATAGAAAATAACCTAATAGAAACAAAAAAGTAATTGGAACAAGCAGAAAGTTGAAAACATGAAATTGAATTATGAAAATAGTGATGTAGAATGTGTATTGGGACTGGTTCACCCAAGATGGAAAATGAGTTCCAGTTGGGATATTTTTTTTATTCTTTTCATTTTTTTCTATGTTTTTAGGTCTGTACACTACTAATCTAAAGTGTAAATACATAATTTTAATAGTTTGAATGCAATAATGAAATCTATATGATCTTTTAACTAATGATTTTTTTGAAAACCCTAGGATGCAAAATAATGCAAAAGCTAATGCAATGTTGATGAAAACTAACCCTAAAATGTGAATTCACTTGAAATTAGAAGTAAAAATGTTCTAAAGATGGGTTCACCAAAATGTAAACAAAGATTTTGGCACCCAAATGCTTTATTGTCCTTCTAGGGTTTTTCACTTAAAAGGATAAAGATTGGGAAAAATGCAATGTAAACATTCAAAGATTAAAGTGATATGGATGCAGTATGCCTAAATGAGATGATTTAAGTGTAAAGGATTGATAAAATAGATTGATTTTGTATGCAAATCTAAGAAATGAAAAGTGTTTGAAAACATAGTGTTGTATGCAAAACACCTAGAAAGATGAATAGAAATGCAAATAGAATAAAACAAAAAGTTGTGAAATTGAATGTGTGTACCTAT
This sequence comes from Sequoia sempervirens, assembly GCA_007258455.2. Classification (NCBI taxonomy): domain Eukaryota; kingdom Viridiplantae; phylum Streptophyta; class Pinopsida; order Cupressales; family Cupressaceae; genus Sequoia; species Sequoia sempervirens. The sequence continues at coordinate 37,918,700 of VDFB02000017.1, read as the reverse complement.
AAACCTATTAAAGACTAGAAATTATTCTACAAAATTGAAAATGTTGACTTTTTCACTGACTAAGACTCATTCGCCACCCTAGGCGAATTAGTCCTATACTAGGGTTTCTGCTCAAAACTCTTTTTCTGCCAAAAGGGTACTATAATATACACTCTATTATAATAGATACCTCCAGTGGGACTCATTGGCCATCCTTGGTGAATTAGTCCTTTTGCATTTTCCAAAAATTAAAGTTTTAGATCTGCAATTTGTCACCTGCACTCCACTTCCAGACTGAATCCTGAATCTAAATATTTGAAACACCTATAAAATAGAATAATTTTTTTTCTAATGGGGGATTTTCCTTGGTCAAACCCCTAATCTAGTTGTTAAACCTTGGATTTGGATAATGAAATCTACATAAAACCCTAGCCCTAAGTGTCTAAAAATAAGAAAATTTGAAGTAAGACAAAACCCTATTCTAATGTGCTAGAATAATATGCTTAAAGGAAGCTTAAATGATGCAATACTTCAACCTAAGAAACCTTACAACATTTCAAGTGAAGATTAATGACATGCAAACCTTAAATATGAAGATAGAGATAAAATGGAAGATGGAATCACTTTGAAAACAAGTCTTTAGGTGTGATTTGATGGCTAGTTGCATATCCTCAAACTAGATTTCTACCTGATTCACCATAGGAATCCATGATCAACTCTTTGCGATATTGGATCTTGAATAGGAAGTGAACTTGAAGAATTTCAAAAATCCTATCATGCTATCCTAAACCTTCAACTTTACTATAGAAAGACTAATGAATCTTCTTGTGGAAGATATTCAACACTTGGATTTTGATTTTGCTTTGTAAAAATGATTAGGAGATGTGAAAAATGACCTAAAACCACATATTTATTCCATCAATACCTAATTACTTGTTATTTAGACCTAAGAGGCCAACATCCACTAAAAATTTGAATTAATTTGGTGAGTTTTCCACTTAAAATTGAAAATTCCCCCCAAAAGGGACTCATTCGCCACCCTTGGTGAATCGGTCCCCCTAGTGGGGACTCATTCGGCCAAGGTGGCAAATGGGTCCCACATGAGGTTTTCAAAGTCGGTTTTTTGAGATATGAATGATTTAAGAATTATTTATCAAAATTTGTATGATTTTTGAGTGAAATAGGCCTCTAGATCAAAAATATTGAACATTAGTGGCCTATAAATGTAATTTTTAAGAGTTGATTGGTGCCAAGGTGTCTAAAATGGGACTAAATTCGTCCATGGATTGTACTTCCTGCAAAGGAGTACAATTTCTATGTCCACACTATTTTTGTTTTTTGTTTTCATGTTTCTTTTTGTGATTGCATGTGAATAATGTGATCCCCCATACTATTCTATTTTATGTATGTCTCTCTTTCTATGCATTCCTCTATTTGTACCTACATTCTTCTCTATGTTGTAAACATTTTATATTTTTCATTTTTCTTGTGTTTTCCTTTCGGGGATGATGCATGGTGTCAAGATATTTAGGTCTCTTCAATGTTGACCTGGAAGGATTTCTCTTTTTTTTTTTCTCTCTTTGTGTCATTCTTCCCATTCTATGAGTATTTTGGGAATGCTGAAATATCACAACTCTATAACAACATTTTAGCAAGGATATACCAAACTTGAATCCATGGATCCCTTATGAGTTTTTGGAGGAAACCCCTCCATCATTTTTCATGATGTAGCATTATTTTGGAAACATATGACTTGGTATAGGCTTTCTAGGGAAGTTATAATGTATTAGGATTAAATAATGGCTACATTAAAGAAATTTCTCACAACAATGGTGTTAGAAACTTCTTTAAAGTGTAGGAATCTATTGATGATATTTTTAATTTTTCATGTTTCATAGTGTGAATTTCTTTTTTTCTTGTGACGTGTCCTTTTTTTGGGTGGTTTCATTGGGTTTTATGTCCTCTAAGAGTGCAATATTTCTTAGAGTATGACTTTCCTCTAAGTGGTGATGTGACAAACTACATTCCCTAGGTTGTGAATCTTTCAATCTTGGCATGTCCTCTCTTTGAGATATTATGTGTGTTGTTCCCTAAGAAGAAGAGCTTACACGAATTAAGAAAAATTCACTTTGAAAAAAACCTATATATATATAGTGTTCATAAGTGTTTGGCATAACACAACTTGCTAACCTTGTGAAGCTCAAACCCTTAATTCAAGGCCTCCTAGCATAACAAACCTTGATTTCCTGTGGAGCCTTGCCTTGTGGTGCCCTATTGAAATTATCATAGGGATAGCTTTGATATGGCTAGTATGATGAGAGCTGACATAGAGGCATGGCTTTCTCATTATACGGTGAGATTTTGTAGACCTAGCATGACTTTCTCACTAAGCCACTTTATTGGGAGACTTGCCTAGTGGATAGCGTGAAGTACGTTTACCTTGAAGTGAACACAAAACCAAAATATTAGATGTGTTTCACAACATGTTGGACATTCTAGGCTTGATCTTATTGGTTGAGGGTTGAGGGTATAGGGTATAGGGTTGATGGATTGAGGGTATAAGGCATATGGTGAAGGGTTGAGAGTGTATGGTTTAGAGTTTAAGTATTGTGTTGAGCGACAATGTTAAGAGTTTAGGGTATAAGGTTGAGGGTATAAAGCACATGGATAAGGTTTGAGGGTGTAGGGTTGATTTTTTAAGGTATAGGGTTGAGGATTGAGGGATTAGGGCTTATGTATAGGGTTGAGGGTTGAGGGTTAATGTTGAAGGTTGAGTATCTATGGTTATGTGTAAATGCTATAGGGATTAGGGTTTAAGATATTGGATATAGGTTTTAAGGTATAGATTAAGGGTATGAGGTATAGGGTGAAGGGTTGAGAGTGTATGGTTTAGGTTTTAAGTATAGGGTTGAGGGACAATATCTAGGTTTAGGCTATAAGGATGAGGGTATAGGGTATAGGGATTAGGGTTGATGTTCTAGGGTATAAGTTTTAATGTATAGGGTTGAGGGTTAAGGGATTAGGGATTAAGTATTGGGTCGATGGTATAGGTTATAAGGTCGAGGGATTAAGGGTTTATGGCATAGGTTGAAGGATTAAGGGTATAGGGTATATGTATGAGGGTTGAGGTTGTAGGGTTTAGTGTTTCAGGAATATAATTAAGGATTAAGGGATTAGGGCTTAAGTATTGGGTAAAGTGTTGAGGGTTGAGGGTTGAGGGTTGAGTGTTGATGGTATTAGGTATAAAGTGAAGGTATATGGTATAGGGTATAGTGTTAAGTTTTTAGGGGTATAAGGTATAGCGATGAGGGTTGAGGTTGTAGGGTTTGGGGTTTAAGGTATACAATTCAGGGAATAGGGTCAAGGTTTAGGGTTGAGGGCTAAGGGTATAGTGTATAGTGTTAAGTGTTGAGGGTATAAGGATTACGGTTGAGGGATTAAGGCTTAAGTATTGGGTTGAGGGTATCGGGTATTAGGATGAGGGTTGAGTTTGTAGGGTTTAAGATATAGGGTGAGGGTTGAGGGATTATGGCTAGATTATGTGGTATAGGGTAGAGGGTTCAATGTTGAGGGATTGAAGGCTTAATTATTGGGTTGAGGGTATAGGGTATAAGGTTTATAGATTGAGGGTATAAGACATAGGCTTGAGGGTATAGGGTACAAGGCTAAGAGTTTAGGGATTAAGGATATAAGGTAAAGGTTAAAGGTTTGAGGGTATAGGTTGTATGGATGATGGTTGAGGTTGTAGGTCTTAAGGTTTAAGATATGGGGTTGAGGTTTGAGGGATTACAACTCAAGTATTGGTTTGAGGGTATAGAATATAATATTGAGTGCTTAGGGTATAAGGCATAGGGTAAAGTCATAGGGTATAGGGTATAGTTTTAAGGGTTGAGGTGTATAGGGTATAGGGATTAGGATTGAGGATTTAGGGTTTAGGGTTTAAGGTATACATTTTAGGGTATAAGGTTAAGGTACAAGGTTAAGGGTTGAGGGCTGATGGTATGGTATTAAGTGTTGATGGTATAGGGTATAGGGATCATGGATGATGAATTAGGGCTTAACTATTGGGTCAAGGGCAACATTTCAAAAGAGGAAAAAACTTTGAAAGAGGGAAAACTTCTTGCCATAATTTTGATAGGGTACAAGTTGGTGGACAAGGGTTCAAAAGGAGACAACCACCTCAACAAAATAGAACATGGAACACAAGGCCAAATAATGGAATTTTTCCTACTCCATTGTTTCAGCCCCCAAATCAAGATAAGCCCTCAAGTGGTGTTTTCTTAGTAGAAGTAGCCTTATCTGGGTGGTGCAGGCTTCATAAGACCAGTCAACATTCTAAGTTAGATTGCCCAGAATTTCAAAAATCTACTTTCATTTTCCAATATTAGGTAGAGAATAATTCCAATAGTCAAGAGTTAGTACCATCAAGACCCTATGATTCTCATATTTTGGTAGTAAATCATTCTCCTTTTCCAAAGGGAGAAGAGAATGGGATAGAGGAGGAATAAAGTTAGCCTAACCAAGATGTAGATCAAGTATGTAATGGAGAAGATATTTCTCAAATGTTCAATGAAAATTTTCATGATGACAATGGCCCCTTGGAAGAAGAAGAAGATGGCATTGAAGAAGTGCAGGTGTTCCATAGGCCAGTTAAGAAGTATGATCTGAGAGATCTTCCAAATAGACGTCCACAAGATGGAGGCCCATTCACAACTTCTATCCCTCCAAATAACTTCACTACACCCCCTGATCCCAATGCCAACAATAGTCCAACATACCCCCATGTGCCTAAGCAATACGTATTTGGTGAAGGACAAGCACAAGTTGGGATATCCAAAGGGAAAAGTGTAGATGCTAGTAAGGAAAAGGTGGTGGAGTACTACAAAGAAGCTCCCATAGACATGAGCACTGAGCAACTTAAAAAATCTCAAGGTAAGTTTTTCCACATTTGAATTACTAAGAGTACCTTCCATAAGAAATGGAGTCTTATAAGCTTATAACTCAAATATGGTAGTGCAAGATAGAATAGTTAATGAGACTATCAATAAAGTATCTAATTCCCAAGTGTCAAAAGATTAGAGTCCAAATCAAATACCATCTAGGGACAAAGGGAAGGAAAAGGATAGAAACCAAGTTTCCCAAGTGGATATAAATTTAACCCTCTTTCAAGGATGGATTGAGACACCTCCCTTCCTAATTTATGTCCACATCTTTGGAAAGAATTTGCATAATTGTCTCATAGATTCAGGTGCTTATACCAACATGATATCATTTCCTATTTGTAGAGCCCTACAAATTACTCCATCTTCCTCCCAGAAGAAAGTGACTCAATTGGACAAAACAAAAGTGAATGTAGTGGGAGAACTCAACATGATTCCCATGCAGATTGACTTAGATCCTAGGGCATAGTAGGTCATTAACATTCAAGTTGTAGATATCCCTGACTCTTATGGGCTCATTCTATGGAGATACTTCACTAAGGAATTGAATGGATATGTGTCAACTAACTAATCACATATGTGGCTTACCTGGAAAGGAGTGCCAAACCAAATTATGATTGAAAGGGAACCTCAGATGAAGTATGTTATTACAGAATATCAAAATACTTTGAATGAAATATTGGTGTTAGAGGTAGGCATAGGAAATTATGTGTTGGAGGTTTTTGAAGAAGAAGTGGATACTGAAGAAGTTCTTATGTTGCACACAACACCCATTGACTATACAATAGAGTCCAACAATGTAGCTCTGGTAGAGCTAGCTGAAGAAAGTGAAGATCTTGAAGATAATCAGCTCATCTTGCTAGATAACTTTAAGAGTTCATTCAGAAGTGTGTGAAACATCAAATCCATTTGGGTAGAGACATGAAATTTAAGGAGCTAATTTTTCCAAATTGGTGTAGTGTTCGCAATGCTTCTCACTCAGAATTGGAGTGTTACCTATGCCAAATAGTTGTCGAGCAAATACAGAGATGCATTAATCCCACTCCAACAGTCAGAATTAATATACAAATTATTCAAGAGGATCCTCAATGGAAGAAGGTGATGCTTTCTAAAGAGCATTCCAGTGGAAATAATACAAGAGATACACCAAAGAGACCTAGAATTACTAGTTGTTAGACATTGAGGTTTGATGGATCCAAATCAAAGCAAGCTGCTGGAGCAAGATTTGAATTGATTAGCCCCAAAGGTAAGACTTATTTTTCTACTCATAGACTTTAGTTTCATTGTACCAATAATGTAGCATAATATGAAGCTTTGGTTCATGGGTTACTTATGGCACTAAGGAAAAAGGTTAAGATTTTGTAAGTCTTTGGGGATTATGATTTAGTGGTCAAAAAAGTTAGAAAGTGATACTCATCTCATGATAGAAGGATGACCAATTATAGGCATAGAGTATGGGATCTTATTGAAGGGTTTTTATTTCTTCAATATTTAGTTGATTTCACATAGTAAAAGTCAAACTATAGATTCCCTAGCTCAGACAACCATTACCTTACAACCATTATCCCTTTCTAGCCTGAAGAAATTCATTATGGAATTAACCTTAGTACCATTAGTACCTAACAATGTGACTAACTTCTCGGTGTTTGAGGATGATAAGCATATCTTGGATTTCATTACAAATACTGATGTATTCACCTCTTAGATCATTGATGAGGGTGAACTTCAAGAAGTACAAATGGTCCTAGAAGGGGTCATCAATTTGAAGACCAACACTATTCCAAGAGGAATGTTATATTTAGAGAGGATCTTTGATCTTGACATAATCAAATATTAGGAACAAGAGGCTAAAAAGGGATCTACTAGTAGCCAATGTTATACATACAATATGGGAACTTCAAAGAATGTTAAGAATGTCTTCATTGGAAAGGTGTGTACTCCAAAGGAAAGAAAAGGAGTTATCGATGCCTTACATACATATGAAGATGTGATAGCCTAGAGTTATGAATGCCTAAAGAAATATGATAGTTGAATCATCACACATACCATTACTCTCAAGCCAAGAGCTAGACCTTTTAGACAAAGAAAAAGACTAATCAATGCCTTCTTGGAACCTATCATTCAAGAGGAGGTGAAAATGTTACTCTCAGCACGAATCATATTTGAGGTAAGACACTCAACTTGGGTTGCAAATTTGGTTCCAGTGAGAAAAAGGAATGGAGAGATCAAGTTGTGTGTTGATTTTAGGAATCTTAATTTAGCATCAGAAAAGGATAATTATCTAGTCTTCTCATTGGATGAAGTGCTTCAGATTGTCAATGGATCTTAAATGATTTATTTTCTATATGGCTACTCTGTATATAATCAGGTTATGGTACAATATGAAGACATGCATAAGACTTCCTTCACCACAAAGTGGTCCACTTTTTCTTATACGAGAATTCCCTTTTGATTGATTAATGTTGGAGCTACATTCTAGAGAGCCATGGACATTTCTTTTAAGGACATAATCAGTAAGTGTATAATTATTTATATGGGTGATCTAACATTATTTTCTAAAACACAAGGTGATTATATAGTAGACTTATGCAAGGTGTTTCAAAGGTGTAGAGAATTTGGCATTTCTCTTAATCCAAAGAAGTGCATCTTTGGAGTTACTAAAGGAAAACTACTGGGACACATTATTTTAGAGAGAGGAATTGCTATTTACCCTAAATGAGTGGAAGTTATACTCAATATTCACCCACCCACTAGTAAGAAGGGAATGAAATCATTCTTTGGCAAGATTAACTTTGTAAGGAAGTTGATCACTGGATTTGCTAAGATAGTCAAGTCGTTGAATGCAATGTTAAAGCAAGAAGCTAAAGTTGAATAGAGTGAAGAAGCATAAGAAGCATTTGTAGAAATCAAGAGAGTTATTGTTGAAGCCCTAATCTTGGTGAGTCCTAATTATGCCAAGCCCTTTTATATATATTCATTTTTCTCTAATCATTCTTGGTCTGGCATGTTGACTCAAAAGTTAGACCAAGGGAATGGACACCCCATAGCATTCATGAGTGCACCTATGAAAGATGCAAGAACTAAGGTACCCAAGTGTGGAGAAGAAAGCCTATGCTCTGGTCAGAGCTATTAAAAAGTTTAGGCATTATATTTTTAGAAACAAGGTCTTTGCAATAGTTCTTGATCCCACAATCAAGCTACTACTGATGCAAAATGAACTGGGAGAATGCAAAGCTAAGTGGGTAACTATGTTGTAGGAATGAAATATTGACATTCAACCCATGAAGCTAGTGAGAGGACAAGGGCTAACCAAGACAATGGAAAAAATGGGTCTAGACCTCACAACTCAACACTATCACCTCTAGGATGTGTCTCTAGGTGACTGGTATGATGATATCATTTACTATATTTTGAATCAAGAATACCTTGAACATATTAATTTAGTACATAGGAGAGCTCCACATTGGAAAAGTGAGTCTTATGATGAAGAGAGTTATCTTGTATAAGAAAAATCATCAGGGTATCTACCTGAGGTGCTTATGAAAAGAAGAAGCTAAAAGAGTAATGGTGAATTTTCATGATAGATATGTCACTAGCCATGGATCTACACCTTCCATTACCAATTAGATTATGAGGGTTGGTTATTATTGGCCCACATTGTTTAAAGATACACACAATCATGTCAGAACTTTTCATGTATGCCAGATTGTAGCAAGCAGAGAGAAGTTGAGGTGCTTATGAAAAGAAGAAGTTGAAAGAGTAATGGCAGAGTTTCATGATAGATATGTCACTAGCCATGGATCTACACCTTCCATTGCCAATTAGATTCTAAGGGTTGGTTATTATTGGCCCACATTGTTTAAAGATACACACAATCATGTTAGAACTTGTCATGTATGCCAGACTGTAGGAAGCAGAGAGAAGTATGTAGCTCTTCCAATTCATCATGTTATAGAGGTAAAACCATTTGCATAGTGGTGTTTGGAATTAATAGGTCCAATCTGTAATCAAGGGAAAATCCTAAATTTTATTATTAAAGTGGGTTAGCACAATAACAGAAAATCCTATGAAAATAACAAAGTACAATGGAAGTGAGGTGAAGACAAAAGGGATAGTGTTACCCTATGTCTCCACCTTCCATGATTAACCTCTGTTACACCTCCTAGCTTGCAGATAAATAACAATGCCCTCAGATTTGTATGCAACTATGACAAATGACTAAGCCCTATGCAAGTGTTGAAGGATTTGCAGAAAATAAAATGTCCCTACAATGGACTAAAATGCCTATGACTGTAAGTGACTATGACTGTAAGACTAGTAGCATAAATTGAAATCTAAACATGAGAGACTAAGAGTGCAAGAAGTCAAGAGAGCTGAGAGATGTAGATCCAAATGAGGTCAAAATTGCCCTTTTATAAAAATTGCAATTTTGAACGTGTGGCCAGGATGAGAAGATGACAAAAACCCTAGAATCAAAGATCAAGATTGAATGTTGCTGTAAGAATTAGGGTTAGGTCAAAATTAGGGCAAATGATAAGGATGAAGGGCCAAGATTGAATTATAAGATAATTCAATCAAGGGTCGAAATTAAATGAAAAGTCAAAAGTCAAGAATTAAATTGGAAGATAAGGCTGGCACGGACAAAGAGGTTGCTGGAGGAATTAAATAATAGGATTTATTTACTCCAGTTTGACCTGTGAATAATTAAATAATAAAAATATTATTTAATCACAGAAGAATATGACAAAAGAACCTATTTTGAATTAAATAATGATTTAACTCAAAATTCAAGGAAGTGGGCCAAATTAAATAAATGAAATTTATTTAATTTAATGAGAGACGAGGCTATGAATAATTAAATAATTAAAATAATTATTTAATTATAGTAGAAAGTGGACAAAAATTAAATAAATTAGAATCTATTTAATTTTAAAAGAAGGGGACTTAATTAGTGACGTAATTAAATAAATAAAATTTATTTAATTAATCAAGGAGGAATAAAGATAAAATAAATTAATTAAATAATTAAAATTATTTAATTAATAGAAGAATTATGACTTTAGAAAATAATTAAATAATTAAAAATTATTTAATTATTAAGAATGAAAGGGGCAATGTTGAATAATCTAAGAGTTGCAAGCCTAGGACAATTTTATTTGTCTACACAATCAACCCACCTTCTTCGGTAGGCCACAATTATATCCTTACTTTCACTGATTACTTTACTAGGTGGATTGAGGGTCTTGCTTGCAAACAGTGTACTTCTGAAGTGGTAATCAATTTCATAGAATCAAGCATTATTAATCACTTTGGTTGTCCATTGGATTTAGTTTGTGATAATTGTCCTACATTTACATCATTGAAATTTTCTAATTGGGCCTTTGATCATGGAATTATCATCAAGTTTGCATCTAGTTACTACCCACAAGGCAACTGATTGGTTGAATCCTCCAACAAGAACATTTTGACGCTCATCTGAAAGTTCTTAGAAAAGAATCCCAAGGATTGGCATACCCAACTTATATTTTCTCTCTGGGAATATCACAATAGGCATAAGACATCCTAAGGGACCTCTCCTTACCACCTTGTGTATGGTCTAGAACCTGTATTCCCCATTCAACAGAAGATTCCCACTTTACAGTTCATCAATGAATACTATGATGAAGGGGATAAATGTGAAGCCCATCTGGCTAAGTTGTTACACCTTGAAGAGAAAAGAGATCAAGCCTTAGAAAAATTTTCCAAACATGAGCATGTAGTTAAGAGATGGTTTGATAGAAGAGCCAAGGTAAAATCCTTTAGAATCTCTGACTTGGTTCTTTACTGGGATAAAGCCCATGACCATAAGGGAGAGCATGGTAAATTTTCCAAACTTTAGCTTGGCCCTTACCAAATTTAAGAGATTTTGGGAGACAATGCTTTTTTTTTGAAAAATCTCACTAGAAAGGACATCCCACTACCTATAAATGGGTAGTATTTGAAGCATTAGTTCTAGTCTTGAGCTATTTATAGCTCCTTCTTTGTAAATAGTTAGATTAGATTTTCTTTCTTTTCTATTAATTTTGCTTTAGTTAGGTTAGGTTTTCTTTGCTTGTTGCTTTTTTTCTTTTTTTCTTTGCTTTTGGTTAGTGTAGGTCTATTTGGTTTAGAGTAGGTTTCTCTTTGCTTTTCTTTTGCTTCTGGTCTCCTATTTTCTTTGGGGTTTGTTGCACCTACATCATAATTATTATGTTATTTGCATTTGTTCTAAATATCTCCTTTACAAAATTTAATCATCCTCCAAGGATCAAATTGGTGAAGGTACTTCATCTAGTGTCATATGTGCTTAATGTTTTGAGTAGATGAGTCATGGGATTAATATAAGCTTAGAATGTATTAGGGTCTTATACCTTTACACAAAATCTTTAAATTCCAAGGTTCTATATAGTCCTTATGAAGTCTGGTTAGGTGAAAAAATATTATATTCTGCTTCAACACCACTGTGGTTCTTAGCCCTAAGTGTAAACTTCACTATTTATAGGTTGAAGAGAAAAGTGAAAAGGAAAAGAAAAGAAATATCAAAAGAAGAAAAAGAGAAAATATTAAAAATCAAAATAATAAATTCAACTCATCAAGAGTATCCAACTATCTGTATAGGGGCTATGGATGCTTGGGAGGACCATAATGATGACCTGGTTGGGGCTATGAATGCTTGAATAGTAGCGAGGCTCTATCCAGGATGCTCTTGGAGTTAGAATCCTTATGTAACCTGCTCAGGGCAAGTATGGTTTGTATGGCTACTGTGGAAAGGAAAATGAATACATGAGCACACACTTTGACCTTGGTACAAGAAATGTTTTCTTGTCTTTGGACTCTAAAGCTCCATTAGATAAATGGCTTGATGTGTGGAGTGAAACTAAATATTTCTGGTTCTTGATTCTAGTTTGTCATTGAAATTGTCTAGAGCATTTCCCCAATAGGAGTCGCCATTTGTTGTGGATTTTTTCACACACCCCACTAAAAGTAGGGACCCTCTCTTGCTTTGGCTTTGGGTGCCTTTGATCTTTTGATTTTGAGATTTTAATTGCTTTGAGATGTGCTTGAATGATTACCTTACTTGTGCAAATAACCAACCTTAAAGTGACATTTCAAAAATCCTTGTTTTTGAGTTAACTCCAGGATTTTCTAGATTTTCGTGAAAATTCCCCTCGAGCAGAAATCCCCAAGATCCCCTAGAAACCTGATGGAGGCTAGTACTTTCATTGTTTTCAAAAAATTCAATGCTTTAGGGAATTCAATCTCCTACAGCTTTTCCCAAAATTCCTCATTGCCTCCACATCCCCGAAAATCCATCATGCCTTTAGATGTCGAGGCTTGTTGCAGATTGTCTTGTCACAGGAATTTATGCCTCCTATATGATTTTCCAGCTTGCTTTTATTAGATTTAAATAGGATTTATGTTGGAAATTGGGTCATTTTCTTTGTTGAAAGATTTAAGGAGGCTTGATTTTGAGTTGCCACTACTGAATCTTGTGTTCGAACTAAGATTTTTTGCTTTGGTCAAAATTTTCTTTGTGATTGCTTTTATTTGATTATACTCTAGAATTTCATGCTAGATGTTTCTATTTTGATTACTCATCACTCATGGTATGTTTATGCAGCCTTCTCTTTTAATTGACGAGTTTGAATTGCTTCATGGTTTGTGTGTGTGCCTTCAATCAAGATTTTGATATGATGAAATTTGATAGCAGAGCTAGGGTTACCTATTTTGGTTTGATTCCCTTCCTTGTACTTCACGATGATTTTCCTTCTACTTGATGGTGATTCAATGTGGTTAATCATTGCTCTATTTTATTCTTAGTTTGATTTCATGCTTTGCTATGTCGAGTTCTTGTTTGACCTAGTGATTTCCCTGACCTTTAATGAAATCACATCCTGGGAAAATTGAAACCATTCATTCATCATCCAAATCTGATAATTTCCTTGTCTTAGTAAGGTTTTAGGGGAATTGGTAGGAGGCTTAGTTGAATGAAAGGGTGAATCAGGGTTGAACTGTGCTTTCATCGCAGTATCTTATGATTTCCCTTATTGAAATCATTGCTCACATTGATTGAATCACACTTAGAAGGATTGGAAATCTAGACTCTTCATTTTTCAATTGAAGTGAATTGAATCCAATATTGAGTCCCCAAGTTCCTAATCATTTGGTCGATCTAGGTGAAATCCTAATGAAGTCAAAGATTTCAGGTTTTTAAATATCTCGTGGATTTTCATTACTTTCAAAATTCCTCGATTTTCCATCACTTCAATGTTTTCCTAAAAATGTGCCTAAAACATGAAAACTACATTGACTTCATGGAATTCCACTTCCTTTGAATTTTCCCAAAAATCCATTATTCCTTCATTTTCCCGAAATGTGCTATGACTTGCCAGTTTCATACATTTCTATCCCTGACAGAATTTCCCAAATGCCTAATCAAAGTGAAGAGTTAGGGGAATGTGTAAGTTAATTTTTAATGATTTTGCTTTATATGATTAATCTGAATGATTTAAGGATGTTTCATACCATTTCTTATGTGATGATGTGGATTGAATGATTTACGAGTGAATATTTCTTATCCTTTGCTAGAATCCGTTGGGCTCAGATTTTCCTAAAATTCCCCTCTAGCCCAAAATCTGCGAAAGGACCAAAAATATAAACTTTGAAGGGGTAATTTGGGTGTCATTTTAGGGGATTCCAATCATCATAGGTCTTCTTTAAAGGATGAATACTTGGTCTATGATGAGCTAACATGGATTACTTTCCTGTAATGAGTCTTTATTGTGGTTTCCTTTCTCAATGCAGGCTGAATCAACCAAAGCTATTGTTGGAAGAGCTAAGGGCAAGGTGATGGATCCTAGTGATGAGGGAGCTTCTAGCTCAAAGGATGAGAGGATTAAATTGGACATGAAGAGAAAGGTTATTTAGAGAAAGTTGGTTTCCATTTGGTCACAGATAACAAATACTAATGTTGGGAAGTGGGACTACGAGGAGTTCAAGGCAAGAATGTCAGTAGAGAATCCCTACTTGTTAACAAGCAGATTGGTGAACTCTAGATTGGCCCATGTGGCTAGTTTCCCTCTTGTAGTGCAATATTATGAGTGGGTGCTAGAATCTGGTAGGTACTATGATCTAGGAACATAGAGGATAATTAGTCCATAAGGCAGGGTGTTGGCTAACTTCTCTCTAGTCTTTGTGGCTCAAACATTTGATATGCCTAGTAAATCTCATGTGGTTAGTTTTGACCTTGACATAGCCAAGAAATATTATGCAGATGATACAAGCAAGGCCTTGCAGGTCATCAATTCTTGGTTGGAGAATCCCAAGCCACAAATTTCCAAGTTGCCCAAGTAGTTGTACAGAGCCAAGTTCAAGTCAGTATACTATGATGCAATCACTCTCCTTAACAAAGTGGTGGGTTTGAATATTGTAGAGGTACTTGAGAGATGGATTTGCTATATCATAATAAGGATGGAGCAAAATTTTGATCATCATTGGTCGGTTATCATTAGTGCCATGATTCATGAGAATCTATGCAGTGTATTGTAGACCAAGAGCTTCACAATGACATCTTACTTGGTCTATGCCTTGGCTAGATTTCATCCATACAAGGGGTTGAGTGCAAGAGGGAATTTTATCCAAGATTTTATCTATGAGGTGTATCCCCAACTACACTTGGGTAACTCAAGCTATAGGAGGGTAAATGATGCATTCACCATGTATATCACTAGGTTGCTCCAAGGAGCATAACATGTAAGGATTTATGATGCAGTAAAGGAGTTGATATAGAAATATAGAGCATAGTTCATCTAGTTCCCCACTTTTCATACATTAGAATTGATGGTTGTTAGAGGGCACCCTACAGATTACCAAGGTATCCAGCATACCGCATCATTCTCTTGGAGGTGACAAGATAGATCTCTTCCTTTGATGATATCATAAAGAAGGACATGCACAAAATAGGCTTAGGAGGTGACTTCCCATTGAGGGTGGGAGTCAATGAGGCTTGTCCTTCCATGATCATAGCACACTCTTCTGAGGAAGAAATGAGCACCTTAGGGTTGGAATTCCATTCCAAGAGGACTAGATTTGGCATAACAAGAGAAGCTCAAAAGAAGGATAGTAGAGAATTCAAGCATAAAGATGATATTGAGGACTATTGGGCCAACTGTAAAGATGAGTTTGAGGTCTAGAGGAAAATGTTCTCTAAATTGTTATGCAGTCTAATTAGATTGTATAGAATCAAGGCCATTCTTAACCAACTTGATGATGATGGGGAGGTAATCCAAGGTCATGACTATTATTCTATAAAAGAAAAACCCATAGCTGAGATTGACTGGTTAGATGGAAGAGAAGACTAAGTTGGAGCAAATCAATGCTCATGTGATTAAATATACCAAGTTATGACTCAAGCATAAGATTTAGGAGCTAGACAGTGGAGGAAAAGAGTACGCATATGACTTGATGGAAGATTTGGAATCCCACTCCACTTCTAAGGAAGATGAGATAGATCCAAAAGGCAAGGGAAAGGTGGATTCTTCTTTCAAAATAAAAATCAAGGGTATCTAGGGAGAACTTGAAGAGGAAAAGAAAAGAAATCCTAGTGCCAAGAGGAGGAGGACTACCCTGAAGGAGAGGACATCAGCCCCATGGGAAGAACATGAGGGAGAAGAGGAAAAATATGCCAAAAGTTTTAAGAAACACAATGAACAACCAAAGGGACAGAGTGAAGGTATAGGACCCTAGGTGATAGAGGTGGAGAGATCTAGAGAGAAGACACATGTATAGACTAGGAAAGCTAGAACTCGCTCTCCAAAGGAAAGTGCATTAAAAGAGGGTGCCCCTTTAGTTTCTCTTGTTGAGCAACATGAGAAAATTCCTGCTCCTTCAATTCAAGACTCACAAGACAAAGAGAAATAACATGCAGAGGTTTATTTTAAAGAGACACATCAAGGAGAGGAGATAAAAAAAGATTTCCATGTTGGAGATCTTCATAGTGCAGAGGTAGAGGTTGGTAATGTCTTATAGTCATCTTTGGTATCATATGAGGATTCACCAATTAGAGACAAGGAGGAGAAACATGTAGAAGAGAAAGAAATCCTTGAAAGGATTCCTTCTCCCATTCAAATTGTGACAGACACATTGGATAAAGTAGAGAGCCAAAAGCCTGAAGATGTCAGCCAAGAAAAAGATGAAGGAGAAGGTAGAGGTGAGGATGTCTTTCTAGTGCATAATGTAGATATTGAGCCTTCCATGGATCAAGTTGAGAAAGAGAATCCAAGTGAGAAATGATTTGATGCCCCTACCACAAGTTGGCTCAATGAGTGGTTGAAGACTAAGCAAGTGATCATAGATGACACCCCTCCAAATTAGGATGAATTGTTGGAAAACATTAGTAAAGGGAAGGAAAAGAAGAAAGCTAGAGTAATATCTAGAATTACCTAGGATGAAGCAAACAACAAGATTATTCACATTGCCAACCCTACTGTAGAAAAGGATAAAAGGGACATTGTTCCTCAAGATTATACAATTCAGACTCTGAACCTAGGACCCACTAGTAAGGATCAGGAGAAGGAAGAATTCCAAGAGTCTTCCTAGGCCATTTTGAGAAGGCTAGATAAAGAAACAATAGAGAAGGAGAGGTTATAGAAGCAACTAAATGATGTGTAAAAATATGTGCAGCACTTGATGAAGCCACTACACGTAGTAGGAAGTGAAGGGGTGACTCCTAAAGGTTTGTTACCTAAGGAGGCATTCATAGAACTTGAAAAGATGAAAGCTTCTACATAGGCCACCCATGACTCATTGCAGGGAGTTGGGCAATGAGGAGATGATATGATCAAGGGTGTCTTGTCAACATGTTGTGATGCATACAGGTCTTCTGAGTGGTTGCATAACATATTGGGGTAGGATGAATCTAATACAGATCTCCTGCTCCACAAGTTAAAAATCATCATGGAGTATACAAAATAAAAACTGGTGAGTGATGGAATTATCCCTTCTACAAGAGTTTATGAGCACTAGGAATGGTATGAATCCATAAAAATCAAGAAAAAGGTTTTGAGGAGGATTCATAAGTAGGGTAAATAGGTAGAAGTGCATTAAAAGATATTTATGGTAGATGTATCTCATTCTTTGAGATTGTGACTAGAGGGAAGAAGTTCACACCTAGGCATCTAACTTTGGAATAATTGAGGAAATGGTGGCATGAGGTGTATTCTCTAGTTGATGATGGGCCTATCATAGCTCACCACCTAGATGATGCCTCCACCTATATTATCATCATGGATAAATATCAAGATCTTAAGGTGGACTGGGACAAAGTTGTCAAGCATTCAAGGGAGGAGATCAAATCCATTAAGAGGAAATTCAAAGTGTTGGTCACTCATCCCTTGGCCGACCTTGATGGAATCTTCTTGAAGGTGCAAGATAAAATAGATAAAGATAAAGACAAGGGAGCAGCCAATGAATGATGCCTCAACATTTTTGCTTCCCATTATCTCCTCTCTAGCTTTCACATGCATTGAAGACTCCAGGCTAACCTAGAAATGAGCCTCAAGAATTTAATGTTTTTTATTTTATTTCATTTGAACTTTGTAGGCTAACTTGTTTTGTGGTCAACCTTCTTGTAACCCTAACTGGACAGACATGTTATGAACTCTATAAATATGGCATTCTACCTCATTTTTAAGGGCTAGAAGATTAGACATTGAAGCGAGCTAAGTGATAGAGCAAAGCTAGTGTTTGGAGTTAGTTTTATTTTGAAGCAAGTGTTGTCATATAACATTGGAATTTTTGCTATAATTGGATTATTCAATACAATTGAAGACATTTTTATTTTGGTGATCTCTCTTCTGTTGACTTGTCTTTCATTTTTATTATTGTTCTATCTTTTGAAATTGCTTGAGAAATATTTGATATATGGTAGATTTAGAATTAGATTTGATTCAATGATGTTTATGGTTTAATGCTTGAGGTGTTCTAGTGATCCTTGGTCCATACTTTTTGCAACTAGTTAATTGTGAGTTGCTTTGTAAAGTTAGCTTGCACCTTATATTCATTGTGCTCAATTCAATTGTGAATTTTTGTTCATATCAATTGCAATAGGGTTGGTTTGAATGAATGTTCATGATCTAAAAATCTTTAATGCCTTAGAATATTGTACTATTTTTGTAAGATTGTAGATAAAATCTGGGTTAAGCAGGAATTAGTTTCAAGGGATTGGTTTGTTTCAATCATTTCATCATTTTCATTATTGGTCTTAGGAGTAGTCTTATCTTAGAAATCTCTCTCTTAAACCACCCATATTTTGTTGTTTATTTTATCATCTAGGTTAGATTTAGGATTTGAAGTATCAACATATTGAAAATCTGATAAATCTAAAGATTCAGTATTTGTTAGTAAGGCCCCTTGTGATTACCAACATTTTCACATTATCACTGAGTTATTTATGCATTGTCAAGACCTGATATTAGAGACCTTGGGGTTATCTCTTGAGGATTTCTGATATAGATCTACCTTTCAAGAGAGATAGGATACTTTTATCTTGTCTAAGTTGTTGGTATGCATAAAACACAATAAATAGGTATAGGGTTAAGGGTTGATTGATTGAGGTATTAAGTATCGGGTTGAGGACTATATAGGGTATAGGGTTAAGGGATTTAGGGTATAAGGTAGAGCCTTGAGGGTATAGGGTTTACGGTTTAGGTTGAGGGATTGAGGGTTTAAGTATTGGGTTGAGGGTTTAGGGTATAGGGTTGAGGGATTGAGGGTATAAGCAATAGGGTTGATGGTATAAGGTATAGGGTTGAGGGTTGAAAGATTGAAAATATAAGGAAAAGGGTGAAGGTTTGAGGCTATAGGGTATAGGGATGAGGGTTGAGGTTGTAGGGTTTAGGGTTTGAGGTATATTTTTGAGGGTTGAGGGATTAGGGATTAAGTATTAGGTGAGGGCATACAATATAGTGTTGAATTTTGAGGTTGTATTGTTTAGGGTTTAAGGTATAAGTGATGTTTGAGGGATTAGAGTTGAAGTATAAGGTTGAGGGTATAGGGTAGAGGGTAGAGGGTAGAGGGATTGATGGTTTATAGTTGAGGGATAATGTTCAAGGTTGAGTTTCTAAGGTATAGGGTTTAAGGTTTAAGGTATAGTGTTAAGGGTTGAGGTATTAGGGATTAAGTATTGGGTTGATGGTATAGGGTATAGGAGTGATGGTTGAGGGCGTATGATTTATGGTTTAAGATATAGGGTTGAGGGTTGATGGATTAGGGCTTAAGTATGGGGTTTAGGGTTTAAGGTATAGGTTATACTATATAGGGTTGTGGGTTAATGTATAGACTTGAGCATATATGGCATTGTGGTGAAAATTCATATCACACACAAAACAATACATACATAGCACTTACAAGATGTTGAACATTTTCTCGATGAAAGGTCTCATAGATATACCTCAACCCAACCACCTACAAACATGATGACAGTCACAAAGCCTTTAGAAAATAAGCTTTGTCAAAAAGCTATCACGCTATGAAAAAGTTAAAATTTTACATTGTTTATAGCAAGACAAAGTGTTCTCATGTTATAATTTGAGTGTATTTTGGCTTGCTCTAAAAATGGTAAAAGGTAGGACACCCATGATCCAAGAACACATGCTTTGTTATTCTCCCACATCTACGCATTATCTAACAAAAAAACACTTTTTCATTCGTTTGGGTAAATCACATGTATTTTTACACATTTCACCACATTTGCACCACCTTTTTTGGTTTTCCAACTTAGGAAGGAGGAAATAACAAAGTATTTACATCAAATTTTATTATATGAACTCAAATATTATTATTTGTAGTGCTTTAATGTTAATTATAATTTTATTGTTAAAATTTCACATTATAGATTGGATAATTTTGTAGTTTATTGTAATTCTATTAGAGTTATAAATAACTTAACATTGAAAATAAAGAAACTTCGTGAAAAGATCTAATTCGTGAGGAGTTTGATATAAGAAAAAAAAAAACTACATATAATTGTGTAATTCCTCGAATGCAATTTTGGATTTGAAGGCATGTCAAGTCTTTGTACATGTGCTTTACATTTTGCTACATTTTATTATGTTTCTTTATCACCTCTTATCACACATGCTTAATATAATGCTTTGATTTTGTTATCATGTTGATTTTGGGATTAGATTTTGATAAGTATTCAAAATTATGAGTTGTAAAATGATACTCATTTAGACTACAACTATTTTCTTAAGTTATAAGGTTGAATCAACTATGTATCATAATCATAACATTTAGTTTCTTCTTTGATGCATTCATAATTAGATGCATCATATTTATTTTCTTCTTCCATGAATTCATCTCTACCCTTTTCTACACTTTCTTCGTCATGTTTATTGTGTGTGGAAAGGGAATTAATGGGTTCTAATTCCAATTTTATTGGCTGATGTAGTATAGGGGTGATAATAATTCAATATTCCAAACAAGTGGAGATCAACCAAACTTTAAAATAAAATCAGATGATTTCCTCAAAAATCCACCTTTCAACTATGCTTTTTCTTGTAGCCAAGGCAACCCAATTTAATGGATTGTTCACCCAAAAATCATAAAATACTTCACAAACTAATCAATGATTTAGATACCCTTTTTAGACTTATATAACGTATGTGAAATCCAACATTTCTTCCTTTGGACCAAAATGGAGATCAATAGTATACCTATGTTCTAGGCTTGTGAATAAGCCCTAAATTACAAACAAGGTACATTCATAACACCTTATTTTCACCCAATCACTTTTAAAATCACTAAAATCATCACAAAACACCAAATTCACTAGTCATTTCATAAATTCAAGACCCTTACCATACTGTTCTAAGAAACCCTCAAATTTAATGTAAATACTTAGGGTTTTCTAAGAAATCACAGAACCAAGGGTTTCCAAACTCATCCAATGCATTCTATAGGTTAAAATAACTCTATAAAACTCTCCAAAACATTACAAGGACAATTCCATCAGTGTTTCATCAAAACACAACTTTGATTCACCAATTTCACATGGAAAAATACCTTTATCAGCCCTTATGCATCACTCCTTTCCTTACAACTCACTCCCCTTTCTTTTTTGATCATTAAAAAATAAAACCTAACCTATGATATTCCATTCCTCCAAGCATCAGGGTTTTACAGTAGGAGGAATGGCTATTTACATTATTTAATCACAAATAGTGCTTCACTGGCTCTTACAAGACAGTTTTAAGAAAACCAATGAAATCTCTCCTGAAAATTGGAGTTAGGCTTTTAAAATGGACACAAATAAAATTTAAAAAAAATCAATAATTATTACAATGAAATTAAGACCATGATAAAGGCCGTACAGGCCATGCAGTAGTTGAAAACAAATTTGAAACACAAGAAAAATGCAAAAGAAACGTTGTTTCCAAATTGGAATTCTTCCAATAAACATTCAACAACTTTCCTTCAAGACTTTGAGAGGATTTTATACATGTTTGATTCAAAAAAAACCTCAAAATTCCCTAAACTAACTTTCAAATTCCCCTGTCCCTTTAAATTCCCTCAAAATTGCTTTTTTTTTACAATTTTTGCCTTTGACAACATTGACATTTTTGTGAAAATTTTACTAATTAACTCCTAGAACCAGAAACATAGCCCATTACATAATAAATGGTCTTGATTGACCTTATTTAAAGGTAAATATATCTAAAATGCACCATACTATCCTACATACCTATTGACCATCCTTCAAATGATCAAATTTTTCCAATAAGGTGTAGGTGCTCCTGCACCATACAACCCCATAGAAAAAGGACTCTTGTCACAAGAGTTGAGATTCATTCCCTACATGATCACTTTTCCAAGAATTCCTTGATCTACAAACTCCTTCATCTATTTCAAGTAATGAGTTCTCATTGTTGGCCTCCTATAATGATCTCAATAACTAAGCCTTTGTAGACATGATTCAGAGATTGGATATCTAACCTAAATAGCCATTTCAACCATCATGAAGGTGCATTTAAATTTTCAACCAAGGGATGTGAACTTGAAATGGGTTAGCACAGTATGTGCACTAGGAACTCAAAGTAGCCATTCTATTCTATAGCTAAGGAACACACAATACTAAAAGTAAATTTCTTGAAAATGAATGAAACAAATGTTGAACATCAACCAATGACTATACTAATATGGAATGCATAACAAGAATGAAAATATGAGTAATAGATAGGACACTACTCTATTTGTTTTGGCTGCAAGAATAGTCACAGGATGAAATTCTACTGGGTGAAGGAACAATCGGTGTAGACACTAAAAATTGACCTAGATTTACAAGCTCCATTTCTCGCCACTTTCATCCTAGCATAATTAAGATACTTAATTATGTTCTACAGTCCATTTTCATCTATTAATTAAATAATTTTAATTATTTAATTAATTCATGTCTATTTATTTTATCCTAATCGATTAAATAAACTAATTCCGTCACTAATTTCTTCCTCTTCTTCAATAGTTAAATAAATTCTTATTTATTTAATTATTTTGTCATCTTTCATCTATAGTTAAATAATTACCATTAATTATTTATCTATTCATGGTCCTTTAATTATTCCATAGTTAAACAATTATTAAAATCATTTAACTATCACATGCCACCTCTCCTAATTAAATAGTTAATCTAAATTAATTATTTAAGGTCTAATTTTCATCTCTCCATTTAATTAAATTGATAAATTTAATTAAATGCTCTTCTTTTCATTTTATCTAAATAAATAATTTAGATAAATTATTTATTTGCCACTTGTCATTTTCCTCCATTTTGAATAAATAGTTTAAAATAAATTATTTATGCACCTCCACTTGGTCAAAGATACCCTGTCATTATTTCATGTCATAGTCTGCATGTTTGTCATAGCCTGCATGTCTTGTATGTCTGTCATAGCCGTTAGCGTCATAGTTTTTTCCATGCATGGCATATTCTTGGTGCATCAATTATGGACCGTCGATTTGACCTTCAATCTCATCCATCCATTCAAAATTGCCTTTTCTTATAAAATGGAAATTTCAAATTCATTTGGTCTTCTTCTTCTTCCTCTCTCTCTCTCAAACATTCAGGCGAACTTTTGATCTTCATTTTCATAACACATTTTCATGCATACTTAGAACTTCTCTTAATTACTTAGAGTGATCTTTGCATAGTAAAATCCTTCAACACTTGTGTAGGACATGGCATAGTCTTAAGTTGCTCCAAGAATCTGAGGGCACTCTTCAACTTGCAGCAAGCTATAAGGTGTAATGGAGGTCAGCCATGGAGATTGAAGATCTGGGTAACTTTGTTTTATTTATTTTCATGTTTTCTCATTTGCACTCCATTATTTTCTTTGGATTTTTAGAATTTAACAATTCTATCCTAATCAAACATAAATTTCTAGAGATACATTTGGTGAACCCGACATTTTGTAGAAAAATTTGTGTGTTCTTGTTTGTTTTTGCTATTTTGTAGGTTACAACCAAGAATTCATATCAAATCTCGTCATCTTCTTGTGAACACAAAAAAATGGGTGCATAAATTATTTTAAAACATTTTTTTGGTTTTGTAGGCCTCATTCTCAGCTTTTTGAAACTTTAAATGGTTCAAAATTTTGTTAAGATTTGAGAAAGTTATGGTTGTTTTAGTGATTGCAACTTTTTAAGATTTAGTTATTAAGACCTGAATTTTATTTTGTTTATAGCATTTTTGTCTTATAGGATTTTGCAAAATGTTTTCTAGGTTTTGAAGCTCTATGTCTTAACTTTCCATAGATATCTACGATTTAAAATTTTGTTTAGTTTTTGAGAAAGTTATCACTATTTTTAGTTTGCTTTTTTCATTCAAGTTTTTTCTTGTTTACTGATATTTTGTTTGTAGCATGTGGCTTTAGAATGGTGCTCCCAAAAAATTGCTTCTTTTGGAGCAACAAAAAAATTGAGCTTTTATTTTTAAGTTTGCTTTGATTTCCTTTTCTTAGTTTAGTTTAGTCTTTTCATTTTCTACTTTACTTATTT
The DNA here is from genome assembly GCA_007258455.2 of Sequoia sempervirens. Classification (NCBI taxonomy): domain Eukaryota; kingdom Viridiplantae; phylum Streptophyta; class Pinopsida; order Cupressales; family Cupressaceae; genus Sequoia; species Sequoia sempervirens. The sequence goes on along the minus strand of VDFB02000017.1, from coordinate 37,894,710 downwards.
ACTAACTTTTAGTTTGGTTTTTAAACTCTTGTTCTAACTTAGTTTTTTGCATTTTTTTCATTGGTCCAAGAGATTTATGAAACTACTAATTTTTAGTTTTGCAGCTCCATTAGTCGAAGACTCGTTTCTCAAACAATGTGTTTGTGATTTCTAGTTTAGGATTCACACTTCTTTTGGTGCATTAAAATGAACATGTGCTTGATTCTGTCTGACTGTGCTTGAAGGTGGTAGGTGATTATGCTCTCACCTTGTTAAAACTAGATGATCAGAAAACCTGACCCACCTTATTTTTTGTCACCCTCAAGAATTAGTAATCAAAGTATCCTCTCCCCTTGCACTTTTGGGTGATCTTGGGTGTAAGAGAAATGGTTACTGACTCTTAAACTTGGGCCTATTCTGGTGGGAAAAAGTACTCACCCCAGGAAAACTCAGACTGATAGCACCCTGAACCCAAGGGACTTCTACCTGGCATATAAAAGTGGATTCTTGGGGAAAGCCCAAGAATCACGCATATGGTTCTGAAAAGATGGATCTGAAAGGGGACTCTTGCCGCATAGATCATGCCCTATGAACGAAATGCCTGTACTAAACACCTTTTATTTTAGAGTCCAACCTTTTTTTTTACCATTGCTTGGTATAGTTCAGGGTATAGTATCATGCCCGAAGATACTCACTACTGACTCCCTTGAGTAGAGATAGTAGTTCTTGGGAAGTGATGACCCAAGAATCCAAAGTTGGTGTGCCCGAATGATGTTAATGAGCCGTGGAGGGGAGTCAGTGCCACCAAACTTCTAAGCTATCTACTCTCAAGAAGGAACGGTGTTTAGCACCAATCTAGGGTATATCGATGGTCTATATTAAGTATACAAACCCTTGGCCTATTGACCTATTAGGATTGTGCTTGTCTCATGTGTTCCTATTGGCCTATTAGGATTGTGCTTGTCTCATGTGTGTTTGCATACACCAAAACATCATGTTGTTTTTTGGATTTTCAAATAATATATGCAACATTCACCAATATGGACACAAACAATCAACCTCAAACAACTTAGACTTTGCAATAAAATATCAAAACAACAATCTCAGCCTACTATCAAACATTTTTTTCTAAGAGGTCTCTATTAGAAACAAAATTTGAAATTGATCAAATATCTCATTCCTTGTACACTTTATCTTGCATCTTACCATAGGGTCATCTTTACAAATATTTAGCTTCATCCTTAGGCTTCACCACTTGCATTTTCAGTCATAAACCAAAAACTTAGGTCCTCATCTCATTTTGCATATTTTGGATTAGTACTACCTTACCTCACTTCAAGAAAAATATTGACTTTCAAAATTAGGTTATCATTGGACTTAGACATCATTATCTCCTTTAGTCATTGTCCTTTTGTGAGATCCTTCTGACTCAAAAGTTTAGTTAGGAAGAATCACTTGTCATTTGTCCTTGTCATTTAATCCTTTAAACAAGTCCTTTGATATTCCAAAATTGAGACATAGATCAAGCATAGGGTGGTTAGGAAACCTTCTTCCAAATCATTTAAGACCTTTTCATTTGCATACCTTAGACATTCAAATCATTTTAGTCCTCACCTTGCAGCATATCATTAAAATCCAAAATATTGTCATCATAGTCCTCATTTTGCATCTAGACTTTGCATTGGTCATTTCCTTAACCAACATTTTCACATTAGTCCTCACTATCACCTTGGAATTTGACATCTTTTCTTAACAATTTATCACCTTGCATTGGTCATTTTCCTTAGGAAAATGTCATTATCACCTTGCATTGACATCCTCCAAAAAAAAAAAAAAAAAATTAGTTTCATAACTTGTCATCTTAGTCTTCATTTTCCTTTGGAATTAGTCATTTTCTTTAGACAACATTGTCATATTGCATCCCTTATTGTCAAAAAATCCAAAAAATATAGTCTTGCATTGTCATCCTTTATCCAAAAAAAATCCAAAAATATCATTCATCCTAGTTGTCATTTTGAACCTATACCTTTCATTAGTTCCCTCATTAGTCCTCATTTTGCACCTTGACCTTGCAATTTTCCTAGTCCACATTTCCATCCAAGTCAACATCGTCATCGTAGTCACCTTGGCTTTTGGCATACTTGCATTATCATCTCTTTGCGTCATCATCCTAGTCACCTTGGCCAAATTATTATCACACAAAAAGACAAAAAAAAATGCTAGTGTCATCCTTGCATTTAGTTGTCATTCTTATCATCCTCATTTGAGCAATCCCCTTTTATGGTTGAGACTAGGATTTAAAGATGGAGAGAACACATGGAAAAATTTGGACAAGATTTCAATCCCCACATTGATAATAACACTTATGACACGAACCAACATTGGGCTTTTTCTGACCCATTTCACAACATGAACATGCAATCTTCCATGAACATGCCATCTTCATCATGAAATCCTTCTGAACCATTCATACAAAGAGACCAAAATGGACAAGTATATGTAGAAGACTTAGAAGATGCAACGCAAAATCCTGATATAGCCTCCTTTGTAGAAAAATTAGTCTTACATGACCCTCAAAGGTATCTATCCATCCTTTTGGACCAAGGGGCTAAGATACCATGGGGCTTTGACATAAATACTTTGGGACCTCCATTTGTCTACCCTTACCATCAACAGTCAATTAACATAAATCCTCCCATTAATTCACAACAAACATCCACTTATCACCCTTATCCTAACCTTGACAAGGGAAACCAACTATCCACTAGTCCATTATGAGTCTCCACGTCATATTCTAGTCCTTCACCTATCAATCCTGTCCAAGTCTACATGCATTATCAACCATCTACCAACTCATGTCAAGTCTCCACATCATACCTTATTAATCTAGTCCAAGTCTCCATGTCCTATCCTAGTCCTTCATCCATTAATCCTTTTCAAGTCACTCCCTCACAAACCACATTTAGTCATGAAAATTCTATCATTGTCCAAATTCAAATCCCATTGTCTAAACTTGAGGATACATGTCAAAATGAAAGCCCAAAGCATGACATTAGAATGTCACCTTCATGTCAGGATCAAGGTAGTCCATCCCATGACCCTATCTTAAAGTCCATTCAAGAAGTCCTTCAAGACAATCATGACATCAAAAATAAAACTACAATTGACCAAGAAGCCTAAATCCATGACAACCCCATCTTTGACCATGACCCTACCATTGACTAAGAAGTCCAAATCCATGACAACCCCATCTTTGACCAAGACCCTACCATTGACCATGAAGTCCAAATCCATGACAACCCCATCTTTGACCAAGACCCTACCATTGACCAAGAAGTCCTAAACGACCCACTCCATGACTTTTATGCCTTTCATGATCAAACATTTGACGACCCTATTCAGGCCCCGAATATTGACACTTTCCAAGATGAGACACTTGCCTCCATGACACACATAGATGATATTCCTCAAGAACAAGAGTCTTCCATTATGGACATATTTGCAAATGATCGAGCTATAGTTGAATTCATTGGACTCCATGACACTGACCATAATGATAGCTTCAACATCGACATGGAAGCAACAATAGAATCATCTGAACCTGACATGTCAAAAGATTAGACCAAAGATATTAGTCAGAAATATGGCCAACATGACAATGAAGCTAAGACACTTTCTCAACTAGGGTCATCTATCTTTGTTAGAGCAGGCTTTCTTGTAGATGAAAATATTCCAGGTGATAGTCTCCACATACATCATGATGGGTTAGCATCTTGTTTTCAAAACAATAAATACCCCATCAAAAACAAAATCTGTCAGAGCATGCATTATCAAGGCAAAGGACTAGGCATACATGAGCAAGGCATTCAAGAACCAATACAGCTTTAGGAAAATTATAGACATCAAGGTCTTGGCTATTCTTCAGTTAGTAAATCAAATGATGTCAGTGGAACCTCCTCAATATTGGGGGCAACCTTGTCAGATACAAATGTCAAAATAGAGTCCATGAGAAATCCTTGTCATAATATTGTTGCCAACACCTCGTCCACCCACACCATAAACCATCATTCTCAACATCTTAAACCTTCCCTTTGGAACCAACAAAAACAAAAGTCTTACAAATTCAAAAATCAAATGTCCAAGGCCATCAAATTAGACAAAAAGACAAGTGGACAAATGAAATTAAAATGGATCCCAAAGAAAAGTGGATCAAGCAAATAAATATTTCAAAAGAAAAAGTTAATCAAAATGTGGAGCCACAAGACAAGAGGACTCCCATATATAACACATGTCCACCTCCTTGAAAATGGTCATCAAGCAAGGAATCTAAAGGTGTTGGTTCCAAATGCCATCCCTCCAAAATCCGTCATCCATCATGCCAAGTTTGGAAAATAAAAAGTGATTCATCCAAATTTCCAAACAACCTTTCCATGTCTACCATCATCCATCATAATCCTACATCTCACCTAAAGTCTAAAAATCCCATGTCACAAATCCATCGCATCATGGTAGCAACTCTTTATCACAAGAATTCTCATGGCACTTTATTGCGATGTGCGTATTTTGATAAGGCTAATTCTAGTATCAGAAAGGACCATGATGACATCAATCAATTGTATGCAAGCGCTATCATTTTGACAAGCCAACTACTTTAGAAAGGACATTATTGGCATATCATGGCACCAATCTCTACATTGGAACCGTCAATGGATTCAGAATAGTCAATGGTCATCTAAAGCATCCAGGCTATCCAAAAATACAAAAAAAAAAAATGAAAATGTAAAACATCATCACCCTGATGAAAAGCTAGAAAACAGGCATCTTGGTGACACCAAAAAAAAAAGTCAAGAAAATAGTAAACAGAAAAATTGCATCCAATGGTGAAAACTTGGAAAACAAGCACCTTGGATAAGTACCATGATGAAAACTTGGAAAACAGGCGTCATGTGTAAAATAAATCATCTATGTGAACTTTTACACTTGGGGGCAAGCTGTCTCATCTCCTATGCCTTCATCTTAACATTTACGCCCTTCCATTTCATCCATATCATTTTCTTCCATTTTCCCACCTACCTTTGTCTTGACATAAAATTGGCACACATAAATCATGCTTTGGGGAAAACTATTGACATGTCAATCCATTTGTCACAAACTATTCTATCATTATCCCTATATGAAATAGTCCTAGAAAATCATATGACAATTCCCTTAGTCTCATGCCTCCTATCCTTTACCAAGGCCACCTCTCACCCTTTCATGTACGTCACCTATCTTGACTTTCCCTTGTCAAATGGTCTAAGGATACTTCATCATCCCTTCTAGTCCTAACCAAGTCATTCCAAATGCAATGAGTTGTATCCATAAAAGCACATTATCCAAAACATTACTTGAATTTTTTCTTGGCCCAGCTGCAAACCTTGATACTTTAGTCACATGATCGTCATCCTCACGTTGTTTTGGGATGCGTCCTTCCCATGTCAAACAACATTGTCATCACCTGCCAATTGGTATTTAGCTTGACTAGGGGCATAATCATGTTTGCCTTGGATTCTCATGTGTAGGCATCAGTCACATGCATTTGTCATTATCCTCTTAAATCATTCAAAAAGACCTAAAAATCTAAAAATGTCCTAAAAAAGACCTGAAAGTCAGAAAATATCCTAAAAAAGACCTCAAAAAATTTGAAAAATGTCCTGAAAAAAGACCTAAAAATTGAAAAATGTCCTGAAGAAAGACCTAAAAATCATAAAATGTCCATAAAAAGACCTAAAAATCATAAAATGTCCTAAAAAAGACCTAAAAATTGCAAAATGTCCTAAAAAAGACCTAAAAATAAAAAAATGTCTTGAAAAAAGACCTAAAAATTAAAAAAATGTCCTTAAAAAAGACCTAAAAATTGCAAAACGTCTTGAAGAAAACACAAAAATACTAAGAAAATAATAGTCATGTCAGTCAACATAGTCACATAAATTCAAGTCTTGATTAGTCTTTGTCATTGTCGAACTACGTTGTCTCTGCACATTTGCTATGTAGGAAAGGCTCATCTTCGAGCCCCTGAGACATTGGGTCAGTCCTATTAGGTTTTTCAAAATAAATCATGACTCAATCTTTCATCAACAAGACAAAGTATTTGATTGTGTTGAACTACAAGGTCTCTGAGTGCATGACGTAGGCAAGGCCATCTGTTGATGGGCCCCCAAGGCTGCACTAGGTCAATCCATTAGGGTTCATTACATAATTTTCGCACACACATGAAATAGTCTTTAAATTCGAACGAACAATCCACCCAAGTGAACTTTGACAATCTGTCAATGAAACATGACAATCATCTTGGCATATCAAAATTGGACCATCTCAGTCAGATTTAGTCAAGCTAGTCAAATCTTGCTTACTCTTCAAATGTGTCCTTCTAAAGGGTAGCCCATCATTTAATCATGCCGTAGGATGTGTCCTTCCTAGGCATTGTCATTGTCATCCGACATTTTGAGCAATCCTCTTGAAATTTAAGGATCACTCTTCTTGACATCAATGTTCTTTCAGATGTGTCCTTCTGAAGAACAACCCCTATCATTTATGCCTTAGGATGTGTCCTTCCTAGGCATCATCACTATCACCTGGAATTTTGAGGTATTCTCTTGACTTTTGGGGGATTCTCCTCTTGACATCAACATTATTCAAGATGTGTCCTTCCTAAAATTGGCAATCTTCAACACTCATCATCTTAGCATCGTCAAAACCTTGATACCCTAGCATCTCGACATCAAACCAAACATCTCGACATCAAAACACTTGGCACTTGTTTGTTGATTTTTCATCATGTTACTAGTTTTTTAGCGAGATCCTGACAATAGGATTTAGAGAAGCAACGATGTGTCATGACATTTGTTTTGTCTTTAGACACTCATGTTACTAGTTTCTCAGTGATGTCCTGACTCCAAGATTTAGAAAAGCAACGATGTATCATGATGATGGTTTTGGTTTTATTTTGTCCTTTTTGGCAATCATGTTGCTAGTTTCTCGAGGATGTCCTAGAAACAGGATTTAGAGAAGCAATGACGTTTCATGATTTATCCTTCTTGTTTTTTTCTGTTTGCGGTTGGTTTTGAAAAAAAGACTGGGGAAAAGGTGCCTTTTTGTATGAGTCATGATCATCCTTGTTTGTGACTGTTTAAGTCAAGTGATGGTATGACCTTGCACACCTTGATTTACGTAATATCATGGTGTTTTTTGGGCATCACGATAATCTTCCTGATGATGATTAAGAGTAACAATTAGTAGTCATATGACAATGTGTTGAAGGATCTTTTTCATATTACTAACATGTGTCTCCTTCTATTTTGTCATCTTCCCTCGCCCATCTCATATAGGCATTGCATCCATATCATCATCCATATCCTTGGCACTGGCATTATTTTTTTCTCTACATATTCTAGTCTTCTCATCAATTTTGAGAGCACACCCATGTTCTTGGAACCTATCTGTCCTCTTGAAGGGGCATACCATAACCCTACTTGTCATTCTTCCTCATCTTATTTTTCACCAGGGCATATTTTTTACTTATTTGTCCTTGTCACAATGCGACAGGCTACATTATGACAAAGAGGGAAAAAATGTAGACACTAAAAATTGACCAAGGCCTGCAAGCTCCATTTCTCACCACTTTCGTCCTAGCATAATTAAGATAAATATGCTATACAGTCCATTTTCATCTATTAATTAAATAATTTTAATTATTTAATTAATTCATGTCTATTTATTCTATCCTGATCGATTAAATAAACTAATTGTGTCACTAATTTCTTCCTCTTCTTCAATAATTAAATAAATTATTATTTATTTAATTATTTTGTCATCTTTCATATATAGTTAAATAATTACCATTAATTATTTATCTACTCATGTTCCTTTAATTATTCCATAGTTAAACAATTATTAAAATCATTTAACTATCACATGCCACCTCTCCTAATTAAATAGTTAATCTAAATTAATTATTTAAGGTCTAATTTTCATCTCTCCATTTAATTAAATTGATAAATTTAATTAAACTCTATTCTTTTCATTTTATCTAAATAAATAATTTGGATAAATTATTTATTTGCCACTTGTCATTTTCCTCCATTTTGAATAAATAATTTAAAATAAATTATTTATGCACCTCCACTTGGTCAAAGATACCCTGTCATTATTTCATGTCATAGTCTACATGTTTGTCATAGCCAACATGTCTTGCATGTCTATCATAGCTGTCAGCGTCATAGTTTTTTCCATGCATGGCATATTCTTGGTGCATCAATTATGGACTGTCGATTCGACCTTCAATCTCATCCGTCCATTTGAAATTGCCTTTTCTTATAAAATGGAAATTTCAAATTCATTTGGTCTTCTTCTTCTTCCTCTCTCTCTCTCAAGCATTGAGGTGAACTTTTGATCTTCATTTTCATAACACATTTTCATGCATACTTAGAACTTCTCTTAAGCACTTAGAGTGATCTTTGCATAGTAAAATCCTTCAACACTTGTGTAGGACATGGCATAGTCTTAAGTTGCTCCAAGAATCTGAGGGCACTCTTCAACTTGCAGCAAGCTAGAAGGTGTAATGGAGGTCAGCCATGGAGATTGAAGATCTAGGTAACTTTTTTTTATTTATTTTCATTTTTTCTCATTTGCACTCCATTATTTTCTTTGGATTTTTAGATTTAACAATTCTATTGTAATCAAACATGAATTTCTAGAGATACAATAGGTGCCAGATTTCTAAGTACTTAATAGCAAGTAATACTAAACTAATGCTAAACTAAGAAAATAGATTACTCACCAAGTGGCCTCCCTTGGATAAGTATCCTCTAAAACTAATGAAAACTCAAATTCTCAAACTCACAACTCTATTTTATTAATTGTGAATCATGGATACAAAAGAGTAATGTATCTGAAAACTAGAGAATGAGAGTACAATATCAAATCATGAAACCTCTTGAAGAAGGGGCATCATATCATTATTTATGCTAACAATGAAGCATGGTTGTCAACTCCATGACTAGGAGGATGCAATTTAGGGAAAATAGAGGAAATGGAGTGATGGCGGTTATGCATGCATGGAATCAGGTCAAACATGCAAGTCCAAATGCAGATCTAGCAGAATAGTAATGCCCATGCATGCTCGATAAGTAAAGTCCACTACAAGGCTATTACGTTTTGTTGCATGGAGAATATTCTATCATTAGTTGCCTTTGACTTGGAGTGATTCCTTTGTTGGATGTTATGGTGCATGCCTAGCTAGTGCTTTCTTCCTCAACTTGGCATATTAAATTTGCATGGCAAGGTCAGTATGCATAATAACTACACATCTATAACCACTTTAAGGAACATTCATTAACCACATGCAAAATCAATATAGATAATCCACATATTATGACAAATGTCATTAAACATTGCAGAGATAGGATTAAGCCCAATGTCAATGGTTTAAGGGAAACATTATGAAAATATCAACATTTAACATTAAAGTCCATGACATCTACCAACAATTAAACTATAAACTCTACCCAAAATTGGACTAAAAACTAGGCTCATAACTCCCCCTAACCTAAAGTTTTTTTGGTCCTCCAATAGGGGAATGGTTGTACTTTTGCTTGTTCAAAGCTCTAAAATTTGCAACTAATAGTTGTCCAACATTAGTGGCTATATTGTGTAAATCAGGATCCCAATAGAATCCTCCCAATCTGTCAAATCTGTTCCATCTCTTCCTTTTTGTAACAATGTCAAGCTTGTAGAATCTAAAGTTTGGCATGGGCCACATGAGCATGGGTTGCTGGAAAGTCATGGGAAGCCAAGAATTCCCCTAAGTTCTCCCAATCTAAATATACCTATCAATCCTCTTTAGTGTTTCAACATAATTGTGGATGGAATGAGGCTTAGCCTACTCCAGCTAATTAGATAGACGATTCCATCTCTATGATAGACATATTCTCATAGTTTCCTCCTTTGTTACTATATTTACCTCATACACACTATAAACTGTTTCAATCCAATGCATAATCCTATTGCCATAACTAGGTTTGAGAAGCATTTTGTGTCATTCTCTATAAATAGCCCTTGGGTTACTTGATTCAACTCTAACAACTAGAGGAATATTAGACTCCAATTTTTTATAAGCTCTATTTTGTTGTTCCCAACTAATCTCATTTTGTACCCAATACATGAATGCTCTCAATTGAATGTCCTCAACATACAACAACAGGTTCCAATCATGGTCTTTTGTGACAACATAATTATGCAAATAAAATTTACATAGAAGATTCTTCATTTTAGGGGAGGCAATCCTATAAGCATTGAAAAATTCCATAGGGGTGTCAATAGAAGGATTCAAACCTAAGGAAATCCTTGATAGCTTAAAAGAGAGATACTTCTCTTTTAGGAGTAGATTATAGATCCTTGGAGGGGTCCTACATTCCAAAATCCATTGTGCCAAAGCTGCCATATCATCCACCCTTTGCTTCAAGGTGGCAATTTCTACATCTTTATCTTCTATCTCCTCATCCTTTTGAATTTCCTCCTTTAAATTTCATTTTTCCTTTTTCCACTATTCCTCCCTTCTTTGTATTTCTCTCCACAAATTCAATATTGTTGCATGTACTATAAAATTAGGAGGATTATGAATGCCTACCAGTCTTTTTGTTGATGGTGACTTGTCATATGGCACTATCTGCATGGACTTAGGTTGTCTAGTTATCTCTAGCTATAGGGGTGCTATTTTTTCTTTTTCCTCTTGTTGCATGGACTCTCATTCTTGTTCTTATTGTGGCTGCAAGAACTCCTAGTCTAGTTTTGGATGTTGATATAGGACATCATGCTACAAGACTTCTTGTTGTAGGAATTCTTTCTCATGCTACAGGAAGTCCTAACTTTCCTCAAACGCTTCTGCAATGTTAGCATGATCAGCCAGTGTTATATTTGTTGATCTTTCAAATGCATCTTCTTCTTTGACATTCTCCTGCCCCATTAGAGCTTTAGGGACCTCGTTTGATGTCTCACCAAGCTTAAGGATTTCCTACAAAGGTGTACCAATCATAGGCCCAATTGGTCTTGATTTCCTAGGAGGTTTCTCACGCTTTCCTTTGATTGGAGGATGAATAGTGTTAGCCTTTCTCTTTTTAGAACTTGGAACCTTTCTTTCTACAAGTTGTGTTTTGGCCTTTTATTTTCTAATTTCTACTTCTCTTTTGTGCCCTATTTTTCATCAAGGTCTCAAGTCAAATGTCATCATCAAAATTGGAAGAGGAACTCTCTTTTTCTGAGTGCTCTGTTCTAGAAGAACTAATTTCTATGGTTTCTTTTATTGCAGGAGGATTCACACAAGATCCAACACCATAGGTTGAAGTGTCATGAGGGGCTTCAACCATGCTCAATCTCTTTCTAGACCTACAGGGTTGAGGAAAAGCCCTAGGTTGCAAGTGCTCAAGTCTAATTTGATCAATATTTATAAATTCTTCCCAGGTTATTGCAGATAAATCATGTAGAGAATTTTCTACTAGAAATTTAATTAGGAAATGGTGGGAAACAAAATTATCCCTACCTTTTTGGGTCTCGGCCACCATGATTGAGAGAAGAGTGTACATCATGTTGGGCACATTCATTCTCCTTTTGTGCCTCATGTGATTTAAAAGGTTGAAGTGTATGGAATGCAAATTTGACTAGCAACCCTCATAGGTGATGTATTTGATAGCATACACAACTATCTACTTCCATGGATTGGGCAAGGACATTCTCTTTGCACCCTATTTGTCAATGCTCAATGGAGGGTCGTTCGGCTTTGTAAATTCGGCCCTGGCTAATCTAGCATCTTTGGAGGTAGGGTAATTTTTTCCATCAGTTGGTAACCCTATGACCTCTATAATTCTTTCCTCCATTTCCACAACTTTGAACCCTTTTAATATGGATTTTCCTTCTAGAAATGTTTGGGCAAATTCAAGGGAAATGCTTTCATCAAATCCATCTAGTTTCAGGATGTAATCTACCCATCTGCAAATTCTAAATTCAGCTAGGCATTGTGCATCCTACAATAAAAATGTCATGCACCATGGGTTCATTTTGTATTAAACCACCTCCCCTTGTCTGCAATCAAACAAATGCTCTACAACTTCTTTCCTGCAATTCCTTTCTAAAAATCAAGCTTACTTTCTTGCAATATCTACTAAATTTATGGTGCCAATATTGACTGAATTTTCTATTCTTTGTTTCATCTTTTTTCTTGCAACTCAAGATTACGATAGGAGCAATAATGGAAAGAAAAGGAGCAATAAAAGGGTAATTATGATGGGAAGAAATGGCGGATGGAATTGACACATGGGCAATAAATTTACAAAATATTTGCAACTTTTTCATTCCCCTCCCCCAAAACTAAATTTGGACTTGTGTCCACACATGTGAGATGGGAGTGTTTATTTGATAGTGAATGATGGCTGTAGGATGGGGTTAGAGAATCAAATAGCATAGATAAAGTGACTGCTAACACTACTAAGCTATTAAACCACATCCAACAAGAGAAAACAAATAATGGAGAGAATAAAAAATGCAAAACATAAAAGAAATCACTCCCTCTTATGGTTGATTCTTTCTCTTGCTCTCCTTCTTCTTGTTAAGCAACTTTTCCCTCAAATTTAATGAAACACTTGTGCAAAACCTACAAATGGTAGCAAGAAAGTTGGAGATAATTAGCTATTAAGTTGAAAATGAAGAAGGAAGGTTGCTTTTATAGACAACCCTTCAAATGGACGGCTGAGAATAATCTTCTAGAAAGATTCCAAGATCAATGGATGGGAATGCGTGAGAGAGGTTACAAAATGGATGGTTGAGATTAAGTCTCAGAAAAGATGCCAAGATCAATGGTCTAGAATTGATGCCCCAAAAATATGCCATGCATGGAAAATCTATGATGTTGACGGCTATGAAGCCTAACTATAACAGACATGCAAGACCTCCAGGCTATGATAGAAATGAATGTTATGACAGGGGATTATGATAGAGCATCTTTGACCAGGTGGTGCATAAATAATTTTTTTAAAATTATTTATTCAAAATGGAGGAAAATGACAAGTGGCAAATAAAAAATTTATCCAAATTATTTATTTAGATAAAATGACAAAAGAAGCATTTAATTAAATTAATCAATTTAATTAAATGGGGAGGTGGAAATTAGACCTCGATAATTAATTTGAATTATTTATCCAAAAGAGAGGAATGAAACACAATTAAATAATTTTGACAATTATTTAATTATAGAAGAATAAAAGGTCAAATAAAAAATGATTTATTTAATTATTGAAGAAAGGGATATATTAGTGGCGCAATTAAATAATTTTAATTAGTCAGGATAAAATAAAGATGAGAAGTTGAATTAATTAAATAAAAAACTATTTAATTAATAGAGGAATGCGGTCAAACCTAATTGAATAATTAAAGTTATTCAATTATCGAAGGAAAACAACCAAGAAAAATGACGCTCACGAACTTAGGACATTTTTTAGTGTCTACATTTTTCCCCTCTTTGAGACAATGTAGCTTGTCGCATTGTTTCAAAGAAAAAGATTGATCCACTGATACATGTCCCAAAGATATCTTGGTAAGGATTATGATAAGAATGATATGCCCCCTCAAGAGATTGATCAAACAGATTGTAAGAAGATTAATCTCTCGATAGATGTCTAGAAAGTGATTAGATACCTGATATTGTGCAAGTGATAAAGTAGTGATGTACATTTTGATGAAAATGCAAAGTTGATGGGCGAAACTGAACAATCGATGGAAATGATCAATATAGCCAAGTTGATGAGTTGATGAAGCTGATTAAGCTAATTAAGTTGATCGAGAATTATGCTTACGCAAGACAAGGTGCTGCAATGATGGATTGACTGATTGATTAAGGGGACATGAAATTTCAAGAAGCAGGTTGATTGATTTGAGATTTAATTCAAGAGACATATATCAGTGAGTTAAGCAATTGATTGATTTCTCCGCGACAAGAAAGATGAAGAAAATGAAATGCAAGATGGAAGATAATAAAGGTGATGAAGCTTCTTGTACAATTTAAGTGCTTTTATCATCATCGGGCTTATTATGTCACCAATTAGTATAAGCATCTAGATAACATGAGCATCTAGATGACCTGAATATTGTTTACATTTTTATTTAGTAATGAAGTATAAGCGTCTAGGTATAAGAACCTTAGATAACCTGAATACTTATTCCATGGAAGACACTATTAGACAAAGAATGCTCTCATCCACATTAGACTCATAGGTCCTCGATGGTTTTAGACAACCATGTCCTAAGACAAGTCAACTTGTGAATAAGAAACAATCCACAAACAACAAACAAATGAACATGCCCCATCGTTGCCTCTGTAGTCGAAGACATCCTGAAGAAGCTAAAAGACATGTCACGAAAGATAAAACCATAAAATAAGAAAATGTCAACAAACAAACAGGAGTCCTGCTTCGATGTAAAAATGATTCTTGTTACAATTTATATGTTTGGTTGGATTTGAAAGGTGGATTGATATCTATGTTATAATGTTTTCTTGATTGTCAACACTTGCATGTTTTGATTTTGTTGATGTTCAAAGCTGTGTGGTGATCTGAAAGTGTCACTATTTTTTGGGATTTTTGAATTTTTCTTTTGGGATTTTTGGATTTTTTTTCTTTTTTGGATTTCTTTAGGATATTTTATGATTTTTTTGGATTTTTTTTAGGACATTTTATGATTTTTTTAGATTTTTTAAGGACATTTTATAAATTTTATTATTTCAAGATATTTTATAATTTTTTTTAAGTTTTTTCAAGATATTTTATGATTTTTTTGGATTATTTCAAGACATTTTATAGGTTTTTTAGAATTTTTTCAAGATATTTTATGATTTTTTTGGATTATTTCAGGACATTTTATGGTTTTTTTGGAGTTTTTTAAAGATATTTTATGATTTTTTTTGGATTATTTTAGGAAATTTTATGGTTTTTTTTGGAATTTTAAAGATGGAGTGAAATGAAATGTGATATGACTGATTGAAGGAATAAGATCTTCCATAGTAGAGGTAATGTAAGCATGGATAAATGAGAGATAAAAATGAAAGATTCACCGCAAAACATGTCACACAAGCAACATATCCTTTATCAAAAGATGATAATGGTTTGTTGATTAGATGTCAGGAATGATCGATTCCATAAGGCATGATGATGATAAGTACATAGGATCACTAATTCCTCTAAGTACGATACGATTGATGATTTTTTATGATTGATTGACAAAAAAAATATGAGGATTAGATAATGTTTTATAGCTAGGCTCAAATATGATTCGCATGATAAGATTCAAGGTTGCAAAGGGACATGATGACCAAAATTGGATGTAATTTAATCATGGATAAATGATAAGGATGTGAACTATGATGGAATGGTAACACATAAGGATATGAAAGGGAATCCAAAGCATGTGTTTGTAATTTTTCCCCTAATCTCATCAAGAACAAAGGAAGGAAATGGGACATGGATTTTGATAAGCTAGTAGATATGGAATGGAAGAATGCAAAGATAAGGATAATTAATAGGATGATCAAGATTGATAAGATATGGACATAATGCCTAAGTACTTTGCTCCTATTCCTCATCAAGACCAAGGAAGGGAAGAAATGATGTATTAAGATAGTATGGTGGAATATCAATACAGTGAAGGATATGGTACAGAAGATATGGATAAAGTGTATAGGATAAGATATACGATGTTCAAGAAGATCCTTAACCTAGTCAAGATCAAAGGTGGAAAGGTAAAGAATGAATGTAAAGAGGATAATGGATATGAATGAAAGGATGGATGAAACTTGCCCCCAAGTGTAGAGTACAAGAGGAATATGGAAGACAAGATATGGACATGGAAGGTATTATATGCATGATAGGGGGATGGAGGGAGGAATCAAGCATCAAGTTTCACAAATAATATCCCTTTAATATGTGCTCTAATAAACCATGGCAAGAAGGATTAGACTCATATAGGTTGGTAGATTAATGGTGTGATGGAAGAAGCTAAGGACTTATGCAAAGGTTTGGATTAAAGGAGGATAATGGGGGATGGATTTTGGATAATGGATAGGAGGTTGGAAGGCTTGTTGATGGCTAGATGAAAAGGATAGAAAGGATGGAAATATCACCATCGGCACACACCTTGAAGGGTGGTGGAGTGATGGAGGAAAAATGAATTTGGAAGGTTATAGGTTTTTAGATGGACAATAGGAGGAAGCTTTTGGATTAGAAAATTTGGATGCCAATTTAGATTTTATTGCTTCTACAAGAATTTTAGGAATCCACATAGCTTTTGACTTTGATTTTTTATTCATGGACCTTTGTGGCCTTTGAGATTCTTCTTTTTGCTTTATGGTCCTTTGTGGCCTTTGAAATTTTTCTTCTTGATTTATGGGCCTTTGTGGCCTTTGAATTTTTTGGTTTTCACTTGATGGGCCTTTGTGGCCTTTTGGATTTTTCTTTTGACTTGGTGGGCCTTTGTGGCCTTTTGGATTTTTATTTTGACTTGGGATCAAATTTTCTTTTATTTTTGTATGGCTCTTCAAGGAGACATGTTGATTCTTTGATACATGTGGATTTTGATATGGAAGCTTTTGACATTTGGCACCCAAATTGCTTCCAATAGTAATGGGATGGGTGGATGGAGATGAATGATATGGAGGTCTTATGGATGGGTTAATGTAGGTAGAATTTTGAGAGGGCATCAAGGGTGTGTGACTTTGTTGTTCTTGATGAATAGGAGATGGAGGGATGTAGGACCCCAATATGGGTGGAAGGCTTGATGAACTAGGGTTTGAATGATAAGGACCAAGGATAGATGGAAGGTTTGATGGACTAGGATAAGGACCTAGGATAGATTGAATGTTTGATGGACTAGGATAAGTAGGTTTATTTTGATGGAATCTAGGCTTATGATGGGTACGAATGTCTTGAGCATGAGTTGTATAACCAAGGCCATGATAGTATGTGTTTTCTTGGATATAAAGGGGTTCTAGGATACCTTGTTCATGAAGGCCTAATCCTTTGCCCTTGTAATTCATACTTTGACACATTTTTTTTCCAATGGGATATATATTGTTTATGAAACAAGATGCAAGTCCATCATGAGGTGGTTGTGATATGGAAGGAATAACAAGATCTTCAAGTAAACCACCTTGGATAAAAGTGAGAGAACCCATTTGATAGGTAAGAGGTTCATGGATAGTTTGAATAGGGGTGATAGACTTTTGTGGAGGATTATGGTCATGAGGGGAATTAGGATGTGTGATAGGATCTTGACATGGGGATAAAGGGGTACTTTGATCTTGACTTGGAAAAGGATCAAGAGGTGTAGGAGATGGAGTAGCTTTATCTTTATTAGGTATGGAATCATTACGATGTGGTATGAAAGGAATGTCTTGATCATGAGAAGGATGAACATCATCATGGAATGAAAGGGTATCCTTGAATGGAGGTATATCTTGATCTTGACGAGGAAGGGAATCCTGAGATTTTGTGGAAAGCATACTTTGATCATTGGATATGATGGAATCATGAGATGGTATGGATTCATTATATGAGGTGGAAGGAGGACTTGGGAGGGTAATTTTCTCTTGAGATGGAAGGGAATCATCTTGAATGAAACAAAAAGAGATAAGGGGAGCATCGTGAGGTTCTTGAGAGATGGTATCTTGGTCAAATATTGGAGAGAATTGGAAATTTTTGGGATCATTGGATGTAACAGAAAGAATAATTTGATCTTTGTAGGGGAGTCTATGCTAGCATGCTTTTGTTGGAGTTAAAATGATAGTGAGAGGGGGGGTAAATCAGTGTCTTAACAGATTTGACCAATTTTCACAAATTCAAAAACCATAGCTCAGATATTATCTCAATATACTCTACTTAATGCATTCATGAGTTGAATGTAATCATTCAAAAATAGAATTGAGAAAAGTAATAACCAAACAATGAACTGAAATAATCAACAACATAGTAAAGCACAAGGAACTCCAAACAACAAGAAGAATCAAGATTTTACCGAGTGGAAAACTCTCCTTGGGTATAAAAACCACTCCCTAAATTCCTTCTAGGCTAAATCTTTTAAACTAAAGTTCACAATGCCTTAAAGGCTGATTTTTGAGCACCCACTCAAAGAGCACCAACCCCTCATTTAGAGATATCTATCTCAAGCAGTACCAACCACTCAAATTATACATTTGAACAATAAAAATATCTCAGAGGATCTCTCTATTTTTAGTCAAGCTTATAACTCTCTATTTTTCTCATCTACCTAATACATTTTTGATACAACCAATAAAACAATATTCCCATATTACAATTAGAGAGATTTTACAATTTTCAACGTTGGTATTTATTTACATTTCAAGTATGTATGTTGTGAAGAACTCTTCAAATAAAAAAATTCACAAGATTCTCAGATTCTCTTGCTAATTTTTGAATATAAAGATGAATACTGACAATCTGTCGATGATGATATAAATCAAGAGTAATGCTTATCCAGAGAGCTACAAATCATCCATTAAATAAAAAATGAAACATCACAGAAAGAAACTCAATGAATATTCTATTATGTAACCGTTTTGAGATTTGATGCCAATCCATGATGACGACCACAGTGTTTTGAGTCTTTGTTAACTATTTGTTGAGACAACCAAATAATTCTTCTGAAGGAATTTGCACCACTAGACATTCCTCTTAGTTAACACTTTCACCATAACCCATCAGAGTTGGGAAGAACACATAGTGAATACATCATGTCTCATTGATAGGCTTGCTTAAAGTATTATTCATTCGCTGAGACATCATCAAGTCTCTCACCGAGATCTCCTTTAGTTTCATTCACTATCGCTGTGACTAAACGATATCAGAGAGACCTCTTTTGGACTTCATAATGTTTTGTCGAGAGTCACTTCATACACATTGTCATCGTGACAATTCAATACCTATGTTGAAGGCCTTTGTCATTTCCAAGTTTCCAAAACAATACATGGTTGGGGAGACACTATATAGACTACCCCTTGTTTTGTTGAAACATCCTGAGCTCACCCTAGATCACCAAGATAGTATCAATCTCAGACTGATGAGCCTTTTATAGAAACCCCTTATGTGATGTCATTGTAACATAATGGTTCTCTTGTCGATGCACCCTTCTATCTTATGAGGGTCGCTATAACATACCAATATCAGGGAGACCTCTCGACGAAAGCTTGAGTCATATCGAAAAACTTCATTCACTTGGAGTCGTTGAGACAAGATAGATCCTATGTTGACAAAGTTCTTTTATGTTCCATCAGTGAGATCAGAGGTCACTCACCGAGACCTCTCACCAAAAACCCTAACTCTTACTGAAGAGAGTACGTTTATGTTTTCGGTCAGTGTAACAAATAAAATTCACTAAGACCATATAACGATGCCACAACTCTCGCCAATAGACTTCCACATGCACTAGTCAGGGAGACAATATGATTTTGCTCTGACCTCAGCCCGATGGCCAAACACATGCCGATATACTTATTCTGAAGCGGGTCGGTGTGACATTGCATATTCGATGAAACATTACACCGAAGATGATTTCCTTTGCCAATATGCTCATTCTGAAGCAGGTTGGGGAGACATAATGAAATTGATAAGACCTTATCCTGATGGTATAACATTGCCAATAAAGAACACTTTCTGTCACCGAAACAAAAGAGAACTCTTGCCGACTATAGCCTGTAAGTTAATTCAATCACCATGACATTTGAAATGTCTTGCCGATAGACAACTTAGACATTTCAAAGTGGATTGGGGAGACCTTACCATTCTCATTCTGATAAGAGTAAGCTTGAAAGAGAAACAATCAATACCTGTGATGTGCAAGGAGAACCATCCTGAGACAGATCATCAATGATAACAATCTAAAAGGGATTTTGTCATCAAGGACAAACTATAAACTAAACTAAGATCAAACAAAATCCCCCTTTTTCCTTGATGGTAAAACAAAAATGAATCTCCCCCTTTTTACCTCAAGGAAAAGAATAGAAGAAAATGTGCATTGCCATAACACAACTGATTCAACCAAAAAATACCATTAGGAACTAATGCAAAAAGAGTAATAGTGCAGCAACCAAGATTGTAGGAGAGCTTTAAGTGAATCAAAACATATAACATGCTCCCCCTAAGCCAATGCTAGTAAAATCAGAGAAGTAAAGATTGAGAGATAGCTCCCAATAAAATTCTCAACCTTTCAAACAACTCTTTAGCTAAGGGCTTAGTAAAAATATCAGCCACCTAATATTGAGATCCAACAAACTGTAAGCAGACTTCACTAGCCAAAACTTTTTTTCGAAGAAAATTAAACTTGACAGGAATATGTTTAGTACAAGAGTGCAAAACAGGATTTTTGGAGATACTTATCACACTTGTGTTATCACAGAGAATAGAAACAGGTTTAGGAATTCCAATACCCATATCAGATAGAGTTTGACTCATCCAAAGAACTTGAGTACAACATGAAGTGGCAGTAATATATTCTGCTTCAGTAGTAGAGAGAGAAACAAATTCTTGTTTCTTGTTGTGCCATGCCACTAAACGATCACCAAGAAAGAATGCAACACCACTGGTGCTTTTCCTATCATCCAAACAACTAGCCCAGTCTGCATCAGTATATGCAATCAATGAAAAATCATTGCTTCTAGGATACCAAAGACCATAATTAAGAGTACCCTGAATATATTTAAAAATCCTTTTAATAGCTGTGACATGGGATTCATTAAGTGATGCCTAAAACTATGCAATATTGCAAACTGCCTGCATAATGTTAGGTCTAGAGGTAGTTAAATATAATAGATTTTCAATCATTGATCTATATTCAGTTTGATTTGTATTAGGGGAATCGTCAACCTTAGTAAGTTTGCATCCAATAATCATTGGAGTGCTAACTGGATGGCATTTATCCATCTAAAATTTCTTAAGCACCTCTCTAGAATACTTGGTTTGATAAAGAGATATTCCATTTTCACATTGAGAGATTTGAAGACCCAAGAAGAAATTTAATTCTCCTAATAATGACATTTCAAATTTAGATTGCATTACCTGAGAGAATTTTTTACTTAATGTAACATTGTTGCAGCCAAAGATAGTGTCATCAACGTAAATCTCAATAACCAGAATATTAGAACCTTCAATTTGAACATAAAGATTTCTATCTACAACTCCTCTAACAAAACCATTTGAAATCAAATTACTATCAAGCCTAGAGTACCAAGCTCTAGGTGCTTTTTTTAAGCCATAGAGGGCCTTTTTCCATATGTAAACATGATCAGGCTTATGTTTGCACATAAATCCTTTAGGCTGTTCAACATAGACCTCTTCATCTAAATAGCCATTTAAAAAACTAGTTTTGACATCCATTTGATAAACAGTAAAGTCTTTATAAATAGAATAAGCCAAGAATATTCTAATAGATTCTAATCTTGCAATGGGTGCAAAGGTTTCACCAAAATCAATACCTTCTTGTTGAGCATAGCCTTTGCAGAAAAATCTTGCTTTGTTGCGAATGACATTACCATTTTCATCAAGCTTGTTTCTGTATATCCATTTTCCTCCAATAACATTCTTATCATCTGGTCTTGGGACTAACTCCCAAGTCTAATTTTTCTCAGTTTGATCAATTTCTTCCTGCATAGCATTAAGCCAACATGAGTCTATGAGAGCTTCATTAAAAAATTTAGGCTCAAACTGAGTAACTAGATAGAAAACTATTTGTGCCTTCTCATCAAATTATGTAGCCTTTCTTCTAGTTTGAACTCCTACATTTTTATCCCCAATAATATAATCTTTGGGGTGATATTTAGTTCAATCTTTTGATGCAACCTTTTTAGGACTTGCTATTTCATTGCTAGGGCTTGCTGACTTAGTTTCTTCTGAAATTATTTCTAGTTCAAGTTATTCCTCATTATCCTGCAAAGATTCAACAAACAAATGTGATCTCTCATCAAATTTTACATTAGCAAATTCAACAATCTTATTAATCCTTTTGTTAAGGCATTTATAAGCTTTACTGTGAGTTGAGTATCCTAAAAAGATACCCTCATCACTCTTTGATTGAAAACTCCCAAGGTTTTCATCATACTTTTTGATAAAACACTTACTTCCAAAAATTTTAAAGTATTTGACAAAAGCAGTTTTTCCAAACCATAGTTCATAAGGAGTGTGTTTAGATTTCACTCTAATCTCCACTCTATTCAAAATGTATATAGCTGTATGAACAACTTCTTTCCAGTACATATCAGGCAACTTAGCTTCATCTAACATTGTTCTAACCATTTCTTTTACAATTCTATTTTTACTTTCAACTACCCCATTTTTTGAGGTGCTTTTGTTGCAGCATACTGTCTTTTAATGTTGTGTTGTTCATAGCAATCAATAAACTCTTGAGAAGTGAACTCACCTCCTTTTTCATATTGCAGACATTTAAGTTTCAAATCAGATTCCTTCTCAACCAATTTATGAAAGATTTTAAACCTTTCAAATGCTTTTGTTGTCACCTAGAAATGCACCCTATGCACAGAGATTAAAACTAAGCTTTCTAGAGACACAATGGGATCATTTCAAGGCTGTGGGTCACCTAAAACTAAAAGGAACCTCCTGAGAAGGAAAAATTCCTTTGGGTATCACCTAAAACTATTGATTATGTGAAGGTAAAAGGAGAAGGAAAGCATACAAATAATGAAACTAAGCTAAACTATTTCTATGGTGATACACCGAGTTAATGAGGAATTATGAAATGAACATAGGGAGAACATACACTTGAAAGTTTAAATTCTATTGCTCCACACACTTAGAACAACTTCTTTCAGATTTAATGCTTTAGTCCTAACAGGTTTGGACTACATACACATCTTGGGAAGGAAAGATCAATTTCACAGCCTTAAGACATAAATGCAAAATTATTAAAACACACTTAAAGACTTGCATAATCCAAAGAAAGATATAGAGATGAGAATAGTACAAGCATGAACACTAGATTTCAAGGTAAACTTTGCATTACATTCAAGATTCCAGTTAAGTTACAGAAACATACATTAATTGAGAAAGGATTGATCAAAAAATCACTAACTCTCTTGAATGCATAAATCCCACTATTTACAAAAAGGGAAAAAATTTCCTTATATACAGATTGATAACGGCCCATTAGGGCTTACAAAAATATTGGAGCTCAGAAAGATCCACCCTCAGATCTTTTGATTGAAATTAATGTTAAAGCCTCTGTGTCCCCACTATGTGTGTTGGTGAAGAGTTGCCCCCATAGAAGCCTTCTAATATTTTGCAGCTACCACATTCATTGATCCATCGTGTCCTATTGAGCTACTTCTGCTACACCTTTAATGCTTTGAGCCTACAACAGATACACATCACTCTTCATCTTATTGATGTTCTTTAGATTGCCACAGTTTACCTTCAGATCTCTCTGATTGGCTAAGTGAAATCTTGGTAGCTTCCGAATGTGGTAAAAACATCCCCTATTGAACTGCATATCAGTGAGACACTGATCATGTCTCCCCAATGCAGTTAAATCTTTTCGCAAGTATCGGCATAGGATGGAGCTATCACTGAGAGCTCCTAGTGAGCCCAAAGAACCATACCGATTCTACTGGAACCATCGCTAAGACACCATTTATCGCCAAGAGATCAGTGGGTTGATGAGTCATGTGGAGATACCTCTCTATCACTAAGACCACGTGATATCGGTAAGACATCACTCCGATAGTCAGTCACTATATCGATGAAATTCATGTTGGGGAGACCCTCACTGACATCTATAGAAGTCATCCCATTGGGCTCTTTTTCTTCTATTGGATATACATCCCTATTTCAGGAAAAGGTTGTGCCAAAGGAACATTAGCTTTGGCGAGCGCATATTTCATTTCACTTCAGCAAGACTCCTTGGCATCACTAAGACATCACACATAAATCCTTTCAATTCGGTGAATTCTTCATTCAACAAGACACCTAGCAAGATCCCCTACTGTCATCATGACCACCTGTGTTGCCAAGACATTTCATAGAACTCCCCCTCCTCTTGGCGAATTCCTTTTCGTTCTGAAGTCTTCACTGCTCGGTGAGACTCAGGCTGAAGTATGAACCCTTGGCTAACTTCTTTTCTTTCAGCCTAACTCTTTCTGGTTGGGAAGAGGTCCCCCCTAGCTCCTTATGTTATGCCAAAGGCTCCTCCATTGTCACTGAGACCCACGCCGAACTCCCTGGTGAAACACTGTCAGCATAACCCTTGCCGGTAACTGAGACATTACTGCGAAAGCTTCAAGTCTTGGCGAGGCCTTTCTTTGTCTTTGGTGGTTCCTTCATACTTTGACAAGACATACACCAAAGGAAATATCCTTACCAAAACCTATGCTTGTCGCCAAGAAATGCCATTTTCGCTAAGACCTCTTAGCGAGTTCCTTCTCTTACTCCAAAGTGTCTAGTTAGTGTGACCTCCTCACATCGCTGGGACATCTCTGTGAAAGTTTCAAGTCTTCCCAAAAACCATGGTCACTGTGAGTCTCACTGAATGACAATTGAATGGCCTATCAGCCAAAAGAATCCACGTGGTAAGAGGTCATACCGAACCCCTCCTATTATAGCGATAAGCTCCATAGTGACGCGTTCGGCTAGACAAAGACTGGGTCACAATGACCTGTTCAAAATAGAATCAAAATAGAAATGTGTCCAAGCTGCTAGTCGACCAAATAATAGAGATGTCATGTCGACCTGGTTCTAATGGAGGCTCGAGTCTGTAATTCATTGAAGCATACCTCCTATCAAGTAGGCCTCCAAACTGAGCTCCCTATAAAATGTTGTCAAATACATGAACTAATTATTAATAAAAGTATCCAATTTGGCCCTTATGAACACCTGCATCATAGATGCCTCGCTTGATTGAGCCTGAGGATGAAAATTGGGTAACATTTCTGGTGACCTTTGTGGGATGTTTTCTTTCTAAACATGAGAACCAGTGACTGGACGTATCCATTGGACATGGAGTTGTTAGAAGGCTCAGAAAACAAACAAAATATCCATTTTGCACATGGCCTCAACCTCATGAGACCCACAGGTCATAACAGGTTTGCAAAAAAAAAACAAGGGAAAACGACGAAGAGAAATACCGCATCAAAACAACATTTCGGGAATGGATCAAAATAGAAAACAAATGAACCATAGTGCGAAGCACTTATTGAAACATAAAACATAACTAGATATGTACAAGAAAGCCACTTATCAGGCTTGAAAGTACGCTTTAAGGTGTATCCCATTGACTGGGATAGGAAGCAAATCCCCTTTTGTCATATCCAGTTGATAAGTATTATGCTCCTTACAATCTCTGACAAGGAATGGGCCCATCCACATGCTGTCAAACTTGGTGTGATGGCCTGGCCTACTTTTCAAAACGTCCCATTTGAGCACAAGTTCTCCTACCTTGAAAACCTTTTCTGTAGCCTTCTTATCAAAAGTTCTTTTCGTTTGGAGCTAATGATACTCCAAAGCTTTTATTGCTCTATCCCTTGATTCTTTGAGTTCCATGAGCTCTGCATACCTCACAGACATGGGGTCTTGCTCCTCAAACATCTCCAACTGGCGAACAATATCAAGAGCTGGAAGCTCCATAGATAGTGGCAATCTTGCGTCTTTTCCATAGACCAACATATATGGTGAGTTACCAACAAACCTCTTAGGGGTCACTCTATCTTCCCAAAGTGCATTCTTTAAACTGATGTGCCAGGTCTTTTGATTATTCTCTATGGTTCTTTTAATAATTCTAATGAGGTTCTTATTCGTGCTCTCAGCTAGGCCATTAGCTTGAGGGTAATAATTTGAAGATGTGCTCAAATGAATGCCATGCTTAATGGCCCAGTCAGTTACTCTTAGACCCATGAATGCAAGGGCACTATCAGATATGATTGAGTCAGGAACTCCAAACCTAGTGACTATATTCTCATAGAAGCTCAAAACTGACAACTCTTTTGCTTCTTTCAATGCAATAGCTTATGTCCACCTTATAAAATAGTCAGTGGCTATAAGTACCCATTTGTGACCAACACTACAAGGTGGATTTATTGGTCCAATAAAATCAATGCCCCATCTCATGAAGGGCTGCTCTACTTGAATTGGATGCAAGGGCATAGCAGGTAGCTTCTCCTTTCCTGAAAACATAGCACATTTGATGCACTTTCTTGACCAGGCATATGCATCCTTGAACAAGATGGGCCAGTAGTAATGAGCTCTCATGATTTTCTAGGCAGTAGTTCTAGGAGCAAGGTGGCCCCCTGTAGCCCCATCATGAAACTCATGAAGAACTTTTTCAATTTGATCACTGTGAATGCATCTTAATAGGACACCATTTAGATATTTTTTAAAAAGAACATTGTCCATCAACACATATGGTATGGACTGCAGTCTAAAGTATCTTCTTTTGGCTCTATTCAGACCTAATGAGCATTGACCAGTTTGTAGAAATTGGGTAATATCTTGAACCCAATTAGTTATCCCCATGGGCACATTATCTTGAGCATTCTGAGGCTCATTCGTATTGGCAAGCACAACATCCTTTTCAATTTGATTTTCACTGCTCAAACTTGAAGCAAGTTGTTCATAAAGACCTTTACCTCTAACTAGATTGGTGATATTAAAATCTATATCGTACTCCATGACTTTAGTGATCCACCCTTCTCTTCTTTCATTTAGATCCTTATTCAATAGAAATTCTTTCACACTTGAGTGTGCAACCAGAATATGAACCTTATTGTTTCAAACCAAAGGTTTAAAATTTTTTAGACTTCTAATCATAGAGAGAATGTGATTTTCAAAAAATGTATACCTTTCTTCATAATCAGCAAGTATTTGGCTAAAGAAGGCTATGGGTTGCTCCAAATTTTCACTATTCTTCTAAACTAGCATTGCAAAGATTGAACGACTACTACCAAAAGCATATAAAAAGAAGTCTTTAGAGAAGTTTGGGTTTACCAATGTTGGAGCAGATGCTAATGCCTCCTTAATTTCTCCAAAACTATGCCTTGCCTCTTTTGTCCAACTGAAGACTGCATTCTTCTTTAACATGGTTGTTAGAGGTTGTAGTATGTTCACCACATTTGGGATGAACCTTCTAAGAAAGTTGATCTATCCCAGAAAGCTCTGTAGACCCTTCTTGTGATTAGGCAGTGGCAACTCAAGTATGGCTCTGACTCTTTTAGGGTCAATTGTGATTCCCTGCTTTGACACTATGTGTCCTAATAGTTTCCCTTCGTGTATAGCAAAGATACTCTTCTTTGGATTCAGGGAGATACCAAACTCTCTACATTTTTCAAACACTTGCCTAAGATGTAATAGATGTTCATCAACATTCTTGGAATAAACTATAATGTCATCCAAATAAATCAGTATAATCTTGTTGATCAAGCTTTGAAACACCATGTCCATGGCCCTCTGAAATGTGGCACTAGCATTGGATAAACCAAAAGGTATCCTTTTGTATGCCATTGTGCCCCATTTAGTCATAAAGGCAGTTTTAAATTGGTCTTCCTCTTTAACCAGTACTTGATTATAGCCCGAAAAACCATCCAATAAGGAAAATATTTAAGAGCCAGCAACTTCTTGTAAGATTTGTTCCATGGAGGGTAGTGGGTAGTGGTCTTTTAGAGAGGATCGGTTAAGATCCTTAAAGTCTACATAGAGCCTTATCTCACCACTTTTCTTTCTAACCGGTACAAGATTAGAAACCCATGAATTCTGCTTGATAGGGAAGACAATACCCCCTTCAACTAGTTTAGTCATCTCTTTAATCATTAGGGGCTCAAGATTAGGATTCAAGGGCCTTTGTTTCTATCTTACTGGCCTCGCATCAGGCTCTAACTCAATTGTGTGTTGAGCAATGTGGGGATCAAACCCTTTCAAATCTAAATATTCCCAAGCAAAGACATCATAGAATTCTTGACATAAAGCAACAAAAGCTTGTTTATCTTCAGGTGAACAAATTTTTCCTATCTTAAGGAGCTTACCCTTGAAAATCTCCAACTCTTCATAGTGCTTTTGTTTGATCTGCAAGCTGACTTTACCCTTTTTGAGCTGATCATCAGTACTAAAAATTGAATCTAAGGTAACAAGGCCTTTGGGTAATTTATTTGTCTTTAGCTGTATGATCTGATCACCATACTACTACTTGAGTTTTGCTTGATTCAAGATGGAGAACTAATCTTCTTCAAGCAGGAAAGAAAGGATCTATTCATCACTGGCAAAAACTTGCTAGTGAATGTAGTTGTTAGGAATTGATGGTCTGACTACAACCTTGACATACTGCTGCACCTTCTCCTTTCTAATGTCACCTTGAATATCAAATTTTGCTCCAATGGCTATAAGCCTATCATCATGTTTGTTCTGATTTCTTGGGATAAACACTAAGTTAAAGTCATCAAATTCCTCAAGCATGTTCCACACTCTATTTCTATAAGACTTCAGCGTGTCATTTTTAGCCACATTTAGGCCCCTTACTTGATTAACAACTAATTCACTGTCTCCATGTAGTTTCAAGTGGGTTATTCCTCTCTTTCTTTCCCACTCAAGACCTTGAACCAGGCCCTCATATTCAGCAGTGTTTTTGGAGCATGCAAATGCAAAATGAAAAGTAGCATAGTACTTATCACCTTGCAGAGATACAAGCATTGCACCTCCTCCTACCCCATTCTTACTTCTAGAACCATCAAAGAACATCTCCCAAAGTCCATTTAGTGGTTGCAACAACTGATTTGCATCTTTCTCTAAGTTTGGAATCTCTGTGTCAGGCTCAAGAATGATATAGTTGCCCATACTAGCATCTTGGATGGGGTCTTCAAGGCTATCCAATATGTTCTCAACTACCCATTCATGCAACAGTACATTAGGAACAACTTTTGATTGGAGTTCTTGAGTAGCAGCTAGTTCATTGTCAAAAAGAATGACACAATTTGTGTCTGTAGCAGTAGGAACAACATTAAGGGGACTTGGGTTGTATGGCTTAATGTGATCTTTAGCCAATCTCTCAAATTTAATGGTTACCTTGGTTCCATATCTTGTTCTAAATAACATATGTGACCAATCAGCTGATACATAACCACCAATCTTGGCTATAAAGTCTCTAGATAAGAACAAGGAAAAGAAGGGTGGAAGATCTATGACACATGTCTTGGGTAACTAGAAAATTTGCACAAACATGAAGCATGAAATTTAAATCCTTGATAATACCCAAAGTATTATCTGAAGTACCATCCAATTGGATCACTCCTTTCTTTAAGGGCTGGTATCTTAGTCCAAGTTTGTCAGCAATCTGTTTTGGCATGATGGAGCTACTAGCTCCACTATCTACCATATAGTTATGGACTAATTTATCACCAATAATCACTAACACGTAGAAAGGAGGTGGTTTAACTTGTTTTTCAGTCCCTATGCAAGGCTACTAATCATTTCCCTGGGAATTATTTGTTAACACAACTCTAACTTGACCTATTGGGGGTTAGATTCATCAAACATTTTCAAACTTGACAGGGCCGACTGTAACAAATCCTTTTGATGTGGGATGGATAATGAGTCCCACATGGACATTGTAACATTCATTTTTTTCATACTATCAAGGATATTATAAGGTACAATTGGATTTACTTTAGGATGTACCTTTACAACAATATGATCAGCTTGCGGATGTGACTGCTCCTTGTCTGGGAGTTGCTAATTTCTTTGCCAAATAGGAGTTGCTCGAGATGTAGATGGTTATGTAGTGGCTACCTTTCCCTTATTAGCCACTTGACTAAGCTCAAAATCTCTCTTCTTTTCCCTAGTGTTAGCCGCAACTGGAGAGCTATCTTCATTCAACCCACAGAATTCTCGACCTTTCCAATTAAGTAGGGTGGAATCATTACTAAGCTGATCTTGGTGTTGTGAAGTTGGATAATTAAGTGCCTACTGTTGTGAACTCAAGGAATTATGCACCATTAGTGTTTGATTGATGAGTCCATTTGAGCAAGTGGCTTGATTATGAGGTTGGTTACAAGGGTAACACCACTCATAGTCTGCTGCTAAGTTATTTTGCATAGGAACCAGCTCCTTGGTCGCACTAATAGGGGCTGGAGCATAGGCCTGAAAAGGCCTTGTGTTCACATTCTATCTTGGGCCCTGATAATTACCTTGATACTACTGTCTATTCCCTTGGAATTGCTATTGTTGACCTTGAAAGGGCTAACTTGAGGCTTGTTTATGCTATTGATAAGGCCTAGAATAGGTTTGTTGTTTCTCTAAGTTCACCAACTTGTTACCAAAAGCTGTAAAAGACATTTGATCTCCTATAACTTGTTTGGAGAACTGGAAACAATATTTTCTTGTGTTACAACAACTAGAAGAGGTGTGAAAGGAGGTATTTGCAAAGGAATGTTTACATGAATCTCTAGGAATATTGGCATTGGTGGCCTGGGAGCAAGCTTACCAACTTGTATTAAGTTGTTTTCAGCTCTAATAGCTATTACAAAGGAATCTGGAAATGACACTCCTCCCATTGACTGTATCATGACAACTATATCATTGTTTACAGCTCTCAAAAAGTATATGAATGCATACTCTGGAGGTGGCCTCACCGTTGCAGGTATTCTATCCCAAGTTCTTTGGAATTTGAAGTTGAAGTCATTCATCTATTCTTGTGGAGCTCTCTTAATTGTAGTCAGTTGTTCTAATAGAGACAAGTTATTAGACCTATGTTGAAACTGCTTATGCAACTTGTCTTCAAATTTTTCCCATGTTGCAATTGAACTGATTGGTAGGCTCCTATACCATTGCACAACTCTTCCTTTCAGTGAAGCAGCTAGCAATCTTACTACAACATCCTCTTGAGTTATGTGATGGACTCCACATAACGAAGCCACATCTCTCATATGTTCAATTGGGGTAGTCTAGTCTTCTCCCGTGAAAGTTGGTAGGCTCTTAAGGGCTACCATTGGGATGTCATTATGCTATGTCAAATTCAAGGGGCTCCCTTCATTAAAAGTAATGAAGGGTTGATTCCTTGGGGTGGCCATTGGAGGTGGCTATGGTTGATTTACTTGTATAGAAAAATGAGATCCCACTAATGGAGGAGTAGACCGAGTTCTTCTAGAATAGATAACTGTTGTTCCTCTTTTTTTTGTTGCTCTACCTTTCCTTCTTGGTGGTGACAACTGTAAATATTCAAAGGGACCTGAGCAACCTCTAGTTTGAACTTTTCTCATAAACTGAAGAAGGCATTGATTTTTGGAGCTCTTTCCTCTTTATGGAGTCGCAAAGTATTCCAAAGGACTTCTATAAAGCCTGAAGCTCACTGGTTGCATACTAAACCAGCAATTCAATCTAGTTCACTGTTACACTGGGCATGCTAGAAACTGTTCTCACCTACAAATGCACCCTATGCACAAAGATTAAAACGGAGCTTTCTAGAGACACATTAGGATCATTTCAAGGTTGTGGGTCACCTAAAACTGAAATGAACCTCAAGAGAAGGCTGGATTCCTTTGGGTATCACCTAAAACTACTGATTTTGTGAAGGTAAAAGGAGAAGGAAAGCATACAAATAATGAAACTAAGCTGAACTATTTCTATTGTGATACACCGAGTTAATGAGGAATTATGAAATGAACACAGGGAGAACATACACTTGAAATTTTAAATTCTATTACTCCACACACTCGGAACAACTTCTTTTAGATTTAATGCTTTAGTCCTAAAAATTTTAGACTACATACACATCTTGGGAAGGAAAGATCAATTTCACAGCCTTAAGACATAAGTGCAGAATTATAAAAACATAGTTAAAGACTTGCATTATGCAAAGAAAGATACAGAGATGAGAAGAGTACAAATATGAACACTATCTTTCAAGGTAAACTCTGTGTTACATTCAGGATTCCAGCTGAGTTACATAAACATACATTAATTGAGAAAGGATTCATTAAAAAATCACTAAATCCCTTGAATGCATAAATCCCACTATTTACAAAAAGGAAAAAAATGCCTTATATACAGACTAATAATGACCCATTAGGGCTTACAAAAATATCGGAGCTTAGAAAGATCCACCCTCACATCTTTTGATTGAAATTAATGTTGAAGCATGTGTGTCCCCATTGTGTGTGTCGGTGAAGAGCTGCCCCCATAGAAGGCTTCTGATATTTTGCAGCTACCACATTCATTGATCCATCATGTCCTATTGAGCTACTTCGGCTGCACCTTGAATGCTCTAAGCCTGCAACAGATACACATTGCTCTTCATCCTGTTGATGTTCTTTAGATTGCCATGGTTTACCTTCAGATCTCTCTGATTGGCTGAGTGAAATCCACGTAGCTTCCCCGTGTGGTGAAAACTTCCCCCATTGAACCGCATATCAGTGAGACACTGATCATGTCTCCCCGATGCGGTTAAATCTTTTCACAATTATCAGCATAGCATGGAGCCATCACTGAGAGCTCCTAGCAAGCCCAAAAAACCATACTGATTCTAGTGGAACCATCGCTAAGACACTGTTTATCACCAAGAGATTAGTGGGTTGATGAGTCACGTGGAGATCCCTCTCTGTCGCTGAGACCACATGATATCAGTAAGAAATCACTCTGACAGTCAGTCGCTATATCGATGAAATTCATGTCAGGGAGACCCTCGACGACGTTTGTAGAAGTCATCCCCCTGGGCTCTTTTTCTTCTATCTTCCAAACATCCCTATTAGGCACTTTAGCTTTGTTGAGTGCATATTTCGTTTCACTTCGGCAAGACTCCTTGGCATCACTGAGACATCACACAAAAATCCCTTCCATTCGATGAATTCTTCATTCAGTAAGACACCTAGCGAGACCCCCTACTGTTCGCATGACCTCCTGTCTCACTAAGAAATTTTGTAGAACTCCCCCTCTTCTTGGTGAATTCCTTTTCATTCTGAAGTCTTCACTGCTTGGTGAGACTCATGCCAAAGTATGAACCCTCAGCCAACTTCTTTTCTTTTGGCCTAACTCCTACCAGTCAGGAAGAGGTACCCCTAAGCTCCTTATGTTATGTTGAAGGCTCCTCCATTGTCGGTGAGACCCATGCTGACCTCCCTAGTGAAACAATGTCGGCGTAACCCTTGGCGGTCACCGAGACATTACTACAAAAGCTTCAAGTCTTGGCAAGGCCTTTCTTTCTCTTCGATGGTTCCTTCATACTTCGGCAAGACATATGACAAAGGCAATATCCTTACCAAAACCTGTGCTTGTTGCCAAGACATGCCATTCTTGCTAAGACCTCTTAGCAAGTTCCTTCTCTTACTCCAAAATGTCCAGTCGGTGCAAAAGTTTCATGTCTTCCCAAAAACTACGATCACTGTGAGTCTCGCTAAATGATGATTGAATGGCCTATTGGACAAAAGAATCCATCTGGTAAGAGCTCATACTAAACCCCTCCTATTATAGCGATAGGCTCCACAGTGACATGTTCGGCCAAACAAAGACTGGGTCGCAATGACCTGTTCAAAACATAAATGTGTCTAAGCTGCTAGTCAACCAGATAATAGAGATGTCATGCTGACCTAGCTCTAATGGAGGCTCAAGCTTGTAATTCATTGAACCATACCTCCTATCAAGCAGACCTCCAAATTGAGCTCCCTAAAAAATGATGTCAGATACATGAACTAACCCTTAATAAAAGTATCCAATTTGGCCCTTATGAACACTTGATTCATAGATGACTCACCTGATTGAGCCTCAGGGTGAAAATTGGGTAACAGCTTCAAATTTGTGCTTAATAAATGTGACCCAAACCATTCTAGTATAATCATCCACAAACAGCATAAAAAACCTTTCACCATTAATAGACCTTGTTCTGGTTGCTCCACATAAATCAGTGTGCACAAGTTGTAAAGGTTTTGAAGAAAAATGTTATTTTGTTTTGAAGCTGATTTTAGTTTGTTTACCACTTAGACATTCTTTGCACATAGAATTTTCTGGCTTGTTAAGGATTGGTAAACCTCTAACATTCTGATTCTTAGTTATTCTAACCAGATTTTCAAAGTTTATGTGTCCTAATCTTTTATCCCATAACTAGCTTTCTTCAATTTGGCTCATTAAACAAATACCTTGATTATTTTCATTGCTTGATGTGTCGAGAAGATTGTACACATTTCCTTTTGTCCTCCTTCTAGTTGCAATATCCTTTCCTAGCTTGTTTTTAATCTCACATCCCTGCGAAGTGAAAAGAACATGATAACCACTATCATAGATCTGACTAACACTTAGAAGATTGTGCTTGATACCTTCCACATAGTACACATTATATATAGGAGTGTCTTCATTCAGAAGAAGTGAACCTCTACCTTTAATTTGAATACCATAGTTATCACCAAATTTAACATATCCACCTATATAATCTTCAAGATTTACAAACTTATCGTTGTCACCAGTCATATGGTTAGAACATCCACTGTCCAGGACCCATAAGTCCTTTTTACTATAATGAAAAGTTGTTTGAACCAACATACTTTGCTCAATGTTGTTGACAAACTTAGGTTTCCAAAACTTTTTAAATTTATGTTGTTTAGATTGCAGATCAGTTCAGCATTGTTTGACAGAATGTCCCAAAGCATTGCATTTAAAACATCTGATTTCTCTAACAAAACAATAGTGTTGCCTAAGACCAAATATAGGTATTCTAGGATTCATAAGCTTGCAAGTGATCACCTTATGGCCAAATTTGTTGTAGAGAAAACAATAACCATAGAAGAAAGGATTGACTCTGTATGAAGATCTATTACCTCTTAAAGATTGAACATGATCCTTACCAAATTCTGAGTGATTTGAACCTAAACCTTTGACTTCAGAAGAGGGGTTTTGTTTTCCATGGTCAATTGAGAATTCACCCTTTTCAAAACCAACACCAGTTTTATCTTTGTACATCTTATGCTTGCTGAGCATCTCATTCAGTTTTAGAGTGCTTTCATATTTTTCAGTTTCCTTCCTAACACAGACTACTTCTTGTTCCAGTTTTTGAATTTTTTAATATTTGCAGCTTACGGTCTCTAGAAGACAGTCTTCAACTCTTTTATCTTCTTCAAGCTGAGTTTTCAGAGAGACTATTTCTTGATCTGGTTTATGTTCTTAAGCAAGAACTTGTTTTTTGAGTTTTCTGATCTCTTGTAAAGCACATTTCAACTCACTTTCAAGATCTACTTCACCTTCTTCAATGCCAATGGTGTTTGTATCATTTTGCTGAGTAATTTCAGCCATAAACAAAGTTAATTCTTCTTCAATTGATGAATCTTCACACTCAATATCAAATTCATCCTTACTAAATAGACTTTTCTTCTTTTTGAAATAGAAGTTTTGATTAGGTTTGAAGGCCTTCTTCATAGGCTATTTTTCAATTGTCTCATTGTCATAGATTTGATCATCATAGGGACACTTTGCAGCAAAGTGACCTATTTTTCCATAGTTAAAAAATTTAAATGGAAGTTTTCCCTTATATTTTCCCGATCCCTTTTTAAATCTTCTAACAAAATGGGATTCTTTAGAATCAGACAACTCTAATTCACTGACTTTGACTTTTTCTTTCTTTTCAGTGTTTAAGGTAGTTTCTTTTTCTATTGAATTTTTTTTGCTAGTTCTCATTTCATAGGCAGTAAGTATTCCTTGTAGGCTATCTAAGGTAAGCTTATTAAAGTGTTTCTTTTCTTCTAGAGCTGAAACCTTACATTCAAATTTGGATGGTAAGGTTCTAACAACCTTTGTGACCACATCAAATTAATTAACCTCTTGACCTAGACCTTTCATTGAATTGACAACTTCATCAACTCTTAGGAAGTATTTAGTCACTTTTTCATCATCCTTGAGTTTCAAATCCTCAAACTGATGTTTGAGTGTAATGATTTTTGACAGTTTGACTTTCTCATTCCCTTGACATATAGTTTCAAGTTTTTCCCAAATTCCATTAGAAGATTTACAATGCGTGACTTTAATGAACACATCTTTAGTTAACCCACACAAGAGGGCATGCTTAGCTCTGACATTTGTTTCATTCTTCTTCTTTTTAGTAGCATTAGTGACAATAGTGGCTGGTACATTGTAATCTTCGAAAAAATGCTCCAAACAACAACATCAAAAGAAACAAGAAAAGCTTCCATTTTGACTCTCCATAACACATAATCAGTTCCATCAAATAATGGAGCTCTAGATATAGAGGCACCGTCTTGAGAATGTGCCATTAAAAACAAACTCCATGATAAAGAGCAATCCAAGGTAATTAAACTTATTAGAGGACCCTACACTCTGATACCAATTGTTTGAGTTAAAATGATACTAAGAGCGG
The DNA here is from genome assembly GCA_007258455.2 of Sequoia sempervirens. Lineage (NCBI taxonomy): Eukaryota > Viridiplantae > Streptophyta > Pinopsida > Cupressales > Cupressaceae > Sequoia > Sequoia sempervirens. Next base: position 37,858,311 of record VDFB02000017.1, on the reverse strand, counting down.
GGTGTGAATTAGTGCCTTAATATATTTGACCAATTTTCACAAATTCAAAAACCATAGCTCAGATATTATCTCAATATACTATGATTAATGCATTCATGAGTTGAATGTAATCATTCAAAAATAGAATTGAGAAAAGTAATAACCAAATAGTGAACTGAAATAATCAACAACACATTAAAGCAAAGGGAACTCAGAAGAACAAGAAGACTCATGATTTTACCGAGTGGAAAACCATCTTGGGGTATAAAAACCACTCCCTAAATGCCTTCCAGGCTTAATCTTTTAAAAAAAAGTTCACAATGCCTTATAGGCTGATTTTTGAGCACCCACTCAAGGAGCACCAACCCCTCATTTGGAGATATCTATGTCAAGGAGTACCAACCACTCAAATTATACATTTGAACAATAAAAATATCTCAGAGGATCTCTCTCTTTTCAGTCAAGTAAATAACTCTCTGTTTTTCTCATCTACCTAATACATTTTTGATAGAGCCAATAAAACAATATTCTAGGATTACAATCAGAGAGCTTTTATAGTTTTCAACGCTGGGATTTATTTACATTTCAAGTATGTCTGTTGTGAAGAAATCTTCAAAAAATGTTTTTCACATCATTGTCAGATTCTCTTGTTGATTTTTGAATATAAAGCTAAATACTGATAGTCTGTCAATGATGATATAAATCAAGAGTAATGCTTATCCAGAGAGCTACAAATCATCCATTAAATAAAAAATACAACAGCTCAAAAACAAACTCAATGAATATTTTTTTATGTAACTGTTCTGAGAGTTGATGCCAATCCATGATGACAACCACAGTGTTTTGAGTCTTTGTTAACTATTCACTGAGACAACTAGATAGTTCTGTCGAAGGAAATTGCTCTGCCAGACATTCCTCTTAGTTAACACTTTCACCATAACCCATCAAAGTTGGGAAGAACACATAGCAAATACATCATGTCTCATCAATAGGCTTCCTTAGAGTATTATTCATTCGTTGAGACATCAGCAAGTCTCTCACCGAGATCTCCTTTAGTTTCATTCACTATCATTGTGACTAAACGATATCAGAGAGACCTCTTGTAGACTTCATAATGTTTTTCTGAGAGTCAGTTGATACACATTATTGCCATGACAATTCAATACCTATGACGAAGGCCTTTTTCATTTCCAAGTTGCCAAAACAATACATGGTTGGGGAAACACTATATAGACTGCCCCTTGTTTTGCCGAAACATCCCGAGCTCACCCTAGATTGCCAAGATAGTATCAATCTCACACTGATGAGCCTTTGATAGAAACCCCTTGTGTGATGTTGCTATAACATAATGGTTCTCTCATCGATGCACGCTTCTATCTTATGAGGGTTGCTATAACATACCAATATCGGGGAGACCTCTCGATGAAAGCTTGAGTCATACCAAAAAACTTCATTCACTCGGAGTCACTGAGATAGGATAGATCCTATACCGACAAATTTCTTGTGTGTTCCATCAGCGAGACCGGAGGTCACTCACCGAGACCTATCACTGAAAACCCTAGCTCTTACCGAAGAGAATACCTTTATGTTTTCAGTCTGTTTAAGAAATTGAAATCACCAAGACCATATAACGACGCCACAACTCTCACTGATAGACTTCCACATGCACTAGTCGAGGAGACAATATGATTTCGCTATGACGTCAGCCCGATGGCCAAATAGATGCCAATATACTTATTCTGAAGCAGGTCGGCGTGACATTGCATATTCGATGAAACATTACACCAAAGACAATTTCCTTTGCTAATATTCTCATTTTGAAGTGGGTTGGGGAGACATAATGAAATCGATAAGACCTTATCCCGATGGTATAACATATGCCAATAGAGAACACTTTCTATCACCGAAACAAAAGAGAAGTCTTGCCGACAATAGCTTGTAAGATAAATTTAATGGGCATGACATTTGAAATGTCTTGCCGATAGGAAACTTAGATATTTCAAAGTGGATTGGGGAGACCCTTCCATTCTCATTCCAATAAGAGTAAGCCTGAAAGAGAAACAACCAATACCTGTGATGTGCAAGGAGAACAAACTGAAAGGGATTTTTTCATCAAGGACAAATTGTAAACACAACTGAGATCCAACAAACTCCCCCTTTGTCCTTGATGGAAAAACACAAATGACTCTCCCCCTTTTTGCCTAAAGGCAAAGAATAGAAGAAAATGTGCATTGCCATAACACAACTGAGTCAACCAAAAAATACCATTAGAAACAACTGCAGAAAGAGTAACAGTGCAGCAATCAAGATTGTAGGAGAGCTTTAAGTGAATCAAAAAATATAACATGCTCCCCTTAAGCCAATGCTAGTAAAATCAGAGAAGTAAAGATTGAGAGATAACTCCCAATCAAAGTCTCAAGCTTTCAAACAACTCTTTAGCTAAGGGCTTAGTAAAAATATCAGCTACTTGATCTTGAGATCCAATAAACTGTAAGTAGACTTCATTAGCCAAAATATTTTCTCGAAGAAAGTGAAACTTGATAGTGACATGTTTAGTGCGAGAGTGCAAAACAAGATTTTTGGAGATACTTATCGCACTTGTGTTATCATAAAGAATAGAAACAGGTTTAGGAATTCCAATACCCATATCAGATAGAGTTTGACTCATCCAAAGAACTTGAGTACAACATGAAGTGGTAGCAATGTATTCTACTTCAGCAGTAGAGAGAGAAATGGATTCTTGTTTCTTGTTGTGACATGCCACTAAACGATCACCAAGAAAGAATGCATCACCACTGGTGCTTTTCATATCATCTAAACAAATAGCCCAGTCAGCATTAGTATATGAAATCAATGAAAAAGCATTGCTTCTAGGATATGAAAGACCATAATTAAGAGTACCCTGAATATATTTAAAAATTATTTTAACAGCAGTGACATGGGATTCTTTAGGTGATGCCTAAAACCGTGCAACAGTGCAAACTACCTACATAATTTCAGGTATAGAGGTAGTTAAATATAACAGACTATCAATCATCGATCTATATTCAGTTTTATTTGTATTAGGGGAATCATCAACCTTAGTAAGTTTGCATCCAGTAATCATTGGAGTGCTAACTGGATGGCATTTATCCATTTGAAATTTTTTAATCACCTCTCTAGCATACTTGGTTTGATAAAGAAATATTTCATTTTCATGTTGAGAGATTTGAAGACCCAAGAAGAAATTTAATTCTCCTAATAATGACATTTCAAATTCATATTCCATTAGCTAAGAGAATTTTTTACTTAATGTAACATTGTTGCAACCAAAGATAGTGTCATCAACGTAAATTTCAACAACCCGAATATCAGAACCTTCAGTCTGAATATAAAGATTTCTATCTACACTTGCTCTAACAAAACCATTTGAAAGCAAATGACTATCAAGCCTAGAGTACCAAGCTCTAGGTGCTTGTTTTAAGCCATAGAGGGCCTTTTTCAATTTGTAAACATGATCAGGCTTATCTTTGCACATAAATCCTTTAGGCTGTTCAACATAGACCTCTTCATCTAAATAACCATTTAAAAAAGAAATTTTGACATCCATTTGATAAATAGTAAAGTATTTATAAACAAAATAAGCCAAGAATATTCTGATAGATTCTAATCTAGCAACAGGTGCAAAGGTTTCACCAAAATCAATACCTTCTTGTTGAGCATAGCCTTTGTAGACAAATCTTGTTTTGTTGCGAATGACATTACCATTTTCATCAAGCTTGTTTCTGTATATCCATTTTCCTCCAATGACATTCTTGTCATCTAGTCTTGGGACTAACTCCCAAGTTTGATTTTTCTCAATTTGATCAATTTCTTCCTACTTAGCATTAAGCCAACATGAGTCTGTGAGAGCTTCATTAAAATTTTTAGGCTCAAACTAAGTAACTAGACATAAAGCTATTTGTGCCTTTTCATCATATTATGTAGCCTTTCTTCTAGTTTGAACTCCTGCATTTTTATCCCTAATAATCTAATCTTTGGGGTGATATTTAGTTAGAGCTTTTGATGCAACCTTTTCAGGACTTGTTGTTTCATTTCTAGGGCTTACTAACTAATTTTCTTCTGAAATTATTTCTAGTTCAATTTCTTCTTCCTCATTATCCTACAAATATTTAGCATACAAATGTGATCTCTCATCAAATTTTACATTAGCAACTTCAACAATCTTATTAATCCTTTTGTTAAGGCATTTATAAGCTTTGCTGTGAGTTGAGTATCCCAAAAAGATACCCTCATCACTCTTTGATTGAAAACTCCCAAAGTTGTCATCATCCTTTTTGATAAAACACTTACTTCCAAAAATTTTAAAGTATTTGATAGAATCAGTTTTTCCATACCACAGTTCATAAGGAGTGTGTTTACATTTCACTCTAATCTGCACTCTATTCAAAATGTATATAGCTATATGAACAACTTCTTTCCAGTACATATCAGGCAACTTAGCTTCATCTAACATTGTTCTAGCCATTTCTTTTACAGTTCTATTTTTACATTGAAATCATATTCCTTCTCAACCAATTTATGAAAGATTTTAAACCTTTCAAATGCTTCTGATTTGTGCTTAAGAAATGTGACCCAAACCATTCTAATATAATCATCCAAGAAAAGCATAAAGTACCTTTCACCATTAATAGACCTTGTTCTGGTTGGTCCACATAAATCAGTGTGCACAAGTTGTAAAGGTTTTGAAGAAGAATGTTCTTTTGTTTTGAAGCTTATTTTAGTTTGTTTACCACTTAGACATTCTTTGCACATAGAATTTTATGGCTTGTTAAGGATTGGTAAACCTCTAACATTCTGATTCTTACTTATTCTAACCATATTTTCAAAGTTTATGTGTCCTAATCTTTTATGCCATAACCAGCTTTCTTCAATTTGGCTCATTAAACACATACCTTGATTATTGTCATTGCTTGATGTGTCAAGAAGATTGTACACATTTCCTTTTGTCCTTCTAGTTGCAATAGCGTTTCCTAGCTTGTTTTTAATCTCACATCCCTGTGAAGTGAAAAGAACATGATAACCACTATCATAGATTTGACTAACACTTAGAAGATTGTGCTTGAGACCTTCCACATAGTACACATTATAGATAGGAGTGTCTTCATTCAGAAGAAGTGAACCTCTACCTTTAATTTGAATACCAGAGTTATCACCAAACTTAACATATCCACCTATATAATCTTTAAGATTTACAAACTTATCCTTGTCACCAGTCATATGGTTAGAACATCCACTGTCCAGGACCCATAAGTCATTTTTCTTGGAATGAAAAGCTTATTGAACCAACATACTTTGCTCAATGTTGTTGACAGACTTAGGTTTCCAAACCTTTTTAAATTTTTGTTGTTTAGATTGCAGATCAGTTATGCACTGTTTGACAGAATGTCCCAAAGCATTTCATTTAAAACATCTGATTTGTCTAACAAAACCATAGTGTTGCCTAGGACCAAATATAGGTATTCTAGGATTCATAAGCCTTCAAGTGCTCACCTTATGGCCAAATTTGTTGCAGAAAAAATAATAATCATAGAAGAAAGGATTGACTTTGTACGAAGATCTATTACCTCTTAAAGATTGAACATGATCCTTACCAAATTCTGAGTGATTTGAACCTAAACCTTTGACTTCAGAAGAGGGGTTTTGTTTTGCATGGTCAATTGAGCATTCACCCTTTTCAAGCCCAACACCAGTTTTATCTTTGTACATATTCTGCTTGCTGAGCATCTCATTCAGTTTTAGAGAGCTTTCATATTTTTCAGTTTCCTTCCTAAGACAAACTACTTCTTGTTCCAGTTTTTGAATTTTTTGATCTTTGTAGCTTACAGTCTCTCGAAGATAGTCTTCAACTCTTTTAGCTTTTTCAAGCTAAGTTTTTAGAGAGACTATTTCTTGATCTCGTTTATGTTCTTGAGCAAGAATTTTTTTTTTGAGTTTTCTAATCTCTTGTAGAGCACATTTCAGCTCACTTTCAAGATCTACTTCACCTTCTTCAATGTCAATGGTGTTTGTATCATTTTGCTGAGTAATTTCAGCCATGAACAAAGTTTCATCTTCTTCAGCTGATGAATCCTCAGACTCAATATCAGATTCATCCTTACTAAATATACTTTTCTTCTTTTTTAAATTGAAGTTTTATTTAGGTTTGAAGGCCTTATTCATAGGATTTTTTTCAATTGTCTCGTTGTCACAAATTTGATCATCATAGGGACACTTTGCAGCAAAGTGGCCTATTTTTCCATAGTTAAAACATTTAAACGGAAATTTTCCCTTATATTTTCCTGATCCCTTTTTAAATCTTCTAACAAAATGGGATTCTTTAGAATTAGACAACTCTGATCCACTGTCTTCGAATTTTTCTTTCTTTTCAATGTTAAAGATAGTTTCCGTTCCTATTCAAATGTTTTTGCTAGTTCTCATTTCATAGGCAGTAAGTATTTCTTGTAGGCTGTCTAAGGTAAGCTTATCAAATTGTTTCTTTTCTTCTAGGGCTAAAACCTTAGATTCAAATTTGGATGGTAAGGTTCTAACAACCTTTGTGACCACATCAAATTCATTAACCTCTTGACCTAGACCTTTCATTGAATTGAAAACTTCATCAACTCTTAGGAAGTATTCCACCACTTTTTCATCATCCTTTATTTTCAAATCCTCAAACTAATGTTTGAGTGTAATGATTTTTGACAGTTTGACTTTCTCATTCCCTTGATATATAGTTTCAATTTTTTCCCAGATTCCATGAGCAGATTTACAATGCATGACTTTAATGAACACATCTTTAGTTAACCCACACAAGAGGGCATGCTTAGCTCTAGCATTTTTTACATCTTCTTTTCATCAACATCAGTGGGAATAGTGGATGGTACATTGTAATCTTCTAAAACAATGCTCCAAACATCAACATCAAAAGAAACAAGAAAAGCTTCCTTTCTGATTCTCCAGAACACCTAATTAGTTCCACCAAATAATGGAGCTCTGGATATAGAGGCACCGTCTTGAGAATGTGCCATTAAAAACAAAATCCATGACCAAGATCAGTCCAAGGTAATTAAACCTATTAGAGGACCCTACACTCTGATACCAATTGTTGGAGTTAAAATGACACTGATAGTGGGGGGTGAATCAGTGTCTTAACAGATTTGACCAATTTTCACAAATTCAAAAACCATAGCTTAGATATTATCTCAATATACTCTGATTAATGCATTCATGAGTTAAATGTAATCATCGAAAAATAGAATTGAGAAAAGTAATAACCAAATAGTGAACTGAAATAATCAAAAACACAGTAAAGCAAAGGGAACTCAGAAGAACAAGAAGACTCAATATTTTACTGAGTGGAAAACCCTCTTGGGGTATAAAAACCACTCCCTATATGCCTTCCAGGCTTAATCTTTTAAACAAAAGTTCACAATGCCTTATAGGCTAATTTTTTAGCATCCACTCAAGGAGATCCAACCCCTCATTTAGAGATATCTATCTCAAGGAGTACCAACCCCTCAAATTATACATTTGAACAACGAAAATATTTCAGAGGATCTCTCTGTTTTCAGTCAAGCTCATAACTCTCTATTTTTCTCATCTACCTAATACATTTTTGATACAACCAATTAAACAATATTTTGGGATTACAATCAGAGACCTCTTACAGTTTTCAACACTGGTATTTATTTACATTTCAAGTATGTCTGTTGTGAAGAAATCTTCAAAAAAATTTTTTGACAAGATTCTCAAATTCGCTTGCTGATTTTTGAATATAAAGTTGAATATTCATAGTCTATCAATGATGATATAAATGAAGAGTAATGATTATCCAAAGAGCTGAAAATCATCCATTAAATCAAAAACATAACAGCTCAAAAAGAAACTCAATGAATATTTTGTTATGTAACCATTCTGAGATTTGATGCCAATCCATGATGGCGACCACAGTGTTTTGAGTCTTCATTAACTATTTGCTGAGACAACCAGACAGTTCTGCTAAAGGAAATTGCACCACCAGACATTCCTCTTAGTTAATGCTTTTTCCATAACCCATTAGAGTCGGGAATAACACATAGTGAATACATCATGTCTTATCGATAGGATTCCTTAGAGTATTATTCATTCGTTGAGACATCAGCAAGTCTCTCACTGAGATCTCCTTTAGTTTCATTCACTATCGCTGTGACTAAACAATATCTGAGAGACCTCTTGTAGACTTCATAATGTTTTTCCGACAGTCACTTTATACACATTGTCGCCATGACAATTCAATACCTATGCTGAAGGCCTTTTTCATTTCCAAGTCGCCAAAACAATATATGGTCGGGGAGACACTCTATAGACTACCCCTTATTTTGCTGAAACATCCCAAGCTCACCCTAGATCGCCAAGATAGTATCAATCTCACACCGATGATCCTTTGATAGAAACCCCTTGTGTGATGTCACTGTAACATAATGGTTCTCTCGTCGATGCACCCTTCTATCTTATGAGGGTTGCTATAACATACCAATATAAGGGAGACCTCTTGACGAAAGCTTGAGTCATACCAAAAAACTTCATTCACTCGGAGTCACTGAGAGATGATAGATCCTATGCCGACAAAGTTCTTTTTTGTTCCATCAGTGAGACCAGAGGTCACTCACCGAGACCTCTCGCTGAAAACCCTAGCCCTTACCGAAGAGACTACCTTTGTGTTTTTGGTCGGTGTAATAAATTGAATTTTCCAAGACCATATAACAATGCCACAACTCTCGCTAATAGAATTCCACATGCACTAGTCGGGGAGAATATGATTTCGCTATGACCTCAGCCCAATGGCCCAACACATGCTGATATACTTATTCTGAAGCGGGTCGGTGTGACATTACATATTCGATGAAACATTACACCAAAGATGATTTCCTTTGCAAATATGCTCATTTTGAAGTGGGCCGGGGAGACATAATGAAATCGATAAGATCTTATCCCAATGGTATAACATATGTCGATAGAGAACACTTTATGTCACTGAAACAAAAAGAGAAGTCTTGCCAATAGCAGCCTGTAAGATAAATTCAATCACCATGACATCTAAAATGTCTTGCCGATAGGAAAGTCAAACATTTGAAAGTGGATTGGATAGACCCTACCATTCTCATTCCAATAAGAGTAAGCCTGAAAGGGAAACAACCAATACCTGTGATGTGCAAGGAGAACCATCCTGAGATAGATCATCAATGAGAACAAACTAAAAGGGATTTTGTCATCAAGGACAAACTATAAACACAACTGAGATCAAACAGCTTTGGACTAATAGACTGACATGACTCATTGGATGGAGATGGTATGATGAGAGAGGATGGTTGAATGAAATCGCTAACTTGGGTGGAAGACTCATGAGGTTTATTTTGAATTATGGGAGATGAAGATAGATGCATGACATGGTAGGATTGCTCAAGATTATTTGTGTTTGAGGACATGCATTTAGGTTTCTCATTTAGCCTTTGCAGAAAATCATAGATATTGAACTTGGATGATGTAGTTTTGGGTAAGGATAAAGGCTTATGAGATGTTTGTATCACTTCACTCAAATTTTGGGATTCAAGTTGTTTTTCAAGCTCTTTCAAATGATGGTCAAGATATTCAATCCTTTGGTTTCATTCATAGGACGAGGGTGAATATGGAGGATAGCAGTTAGACATGTTTGGTAGATGGTTTTGGAAATGTTGCAAGTTACTAGGTGTGATGTTTGTTTGAGGTCTATTTTTTGTGTTCAAATTTGTGAATGTTGTGAATATTATTTGAAAATCCAAAAAACACTTGACAAGCATGATGTTTTAGTGTGAGAAAACACACATGAGACAAGCACAATCCTAATAGGCCAATAGGCCAAGGGTTTGTATACTTGATATAGCCCATCGATATACCCTGGATTGGTGCTAAACACCTTTCCTTCTCAAGAGCAGATAGCTTAGAAGTTTGGTGGCACTGGCTCCCCTCCATGGCTTATTAATGTCATTCGGGCACACCAACTTCAGATTCTTGGGTAGTCACTTCCCATGAATTGCTATCTCTACTCAAGGGGATTAGTAGTGAGTGTCTTTAGGCATGATACTATACCCTGCACTATACCAAGCAATGGTTGAAAAATGGTTGGCTTCTAAAATAATAGGTGTTTAGTAAAGGCATTTCTTTCATAGGGCATGATCCATTCGGCGAGAGTCCCCTTTCGAATCCATCTCATTAGAACCATCTGCACGATTCTTGGGCATTCCCCAAGAATCCACTTTTATATATCGGTTGGAAGTCCCTTGGGTTCAGGGTGCTACCGATCTGAGTTGTCTTGGGGTGAGAACTTTTTCCCACCAGAACAGACCCAAGTTCTAGAGTCAATAACCATTTCTCTTACACCCATGATCACCTGAAAGCACAAGGGGAGAGGATAATTCGATTACGAAGTCTTAAAAGGTTACAAAAAATAAAGTGGGTCTGGTTTTTTGATCACCAATTTTTCACAGGGTGAGAGCATAATCACCTACCACATCAAGCACAGTCAAACACCTACAAACAAGAGTTCATTTTAGTACACCAAAAAAAGTGTTCCTAACCTAAAAATTAAAAATAGATGGTTTGAAATATTAGTCTTTGAAAAACGTAGCTACAAAATCATATGTCAGTAGTTTAGATATATGTCTTTGACTCACGAGCGCTGCAAACCCACATGTTAGTAATTTCATAAATGTTTTGGACCAACGAGAAATCTGCAAAAAACTAAGTTAGAACAAGAGATTAAAAAACAAACTAAAAGTTAGTAAATAACTAAACTAAGAAAAACAAATTAAAGAAAACTAAAAACTAAGAGCTCAATTTTTTGGTTGCTCCAAAAGAAGCTTTGGGAACCCCACTCCAAAGCCACACGCTACAAACAAAAAATTAGTAAAAAAACTTAAATGAAAATAACAAACTAAAATAGTGATAATTTTCACAAAACTAAACAAAATTTTAAATTGTGGATATCTGTGGAAAGCTAAGACATAGACCTTCAAAACCCAAAAAATGTTTCGTAAAATTTTGAAAGACAAAAGTGTTACAAATAAAAGAAAATTTGGGTTTTAATAGATAAATCGTAAAAAAAACTGTGATCACTAAAACAGCCATAACTTTCTCAAATCTTAACAAAATTTTAAACTATTTGAAGTTTTGAAAAGCTGAGAACAAGGCCTACAAAACCAAGATAATCATTTTAAAATATTTTATGAGCCCATTTTTCTATGCTCAAGAGAAGATGACGGGATTTCATTTGAATTCTCGGCTATATCTTGCAAAACAATGAAAACAAACAAGAAAACAAACCAATTTCTCTACAAAATTATAAGGTTCACATCGGGTTCACCGAATGTGAGATGGGGTTAGAGAATCAAATAGCATAGATAAATTGACAGCCAACACTACTAAGCTATTAAACCACATCCAACAAGAGAAAACAAATAATGGAGAGAATAAAAAATGCAAAACATAAAAGAAATCACTCCCCCTTATGGTTGATTCTTTCTCTTACTCTCCTTCTTGTTATGCAACTGTTCCCTTAGATTTGTTGAAACACTTGTGTAAAACCTACAAATGGTAGCAAGAAAGTTGGAGATAATTAGCTATTAAGCTGGAAATGGAGAAGGAAGGTTGCTTTTATAGACAACCCTTCGAATGGATGGTTGAGATTAATCTTCTAGAAATATTTGAAGATCAATGGATGGGAATGAATGAGAGGGAGGTTACGAAATGGATGGTTGAGATTAAGTCTCAGAAAAGATGACAAGATCAATGGTCCAGAATTGACGCACCAAAAATATGCCATGTATGGAAAATCTATGACTCTGACGGCTATGACGCCTGACAACTATGATAGACATGCAAGACATGCAGGCTATGACAAAAATGAATGTTATGACAGGGGATTATGATAAAGCATCTTTGACTAGGTGGTGCATAAATAATTTATTTTAAATTATTTATTCAAAATGGAGGAAAATGACAAGTGGCTAATAAATAATTTATCCAAATTATTTATTTAGATAAAATGACCAAAGGAGCATTTATTTAAATTAATCAATTTAATTAAATGGGTAGGTGGAAATTAGACTTGGATAATTAATTTGAATTATTTATCCAAAAGAGAGGAATGAAACACAATTAAATAATTTTGACAATTATTTAATTATAGAAGAATAAAAAGTCAAATAAAAAAACAATTTATTTAATTATTGAAGAAAGGGATATATTAGTGGCGCAATTAAATAATTTTAATTGATTAGGATAGAATAAAGATGAGAAGGTGAATTAATTAAATAAAAAAATATTTAATTTTAATAGAGGAATGCAGTCAAACCTAATTGAATAATTAAAGTTATTCAATTATCGAAGGACAATGACCAAGAAAAATGACACTCATGGACTCAGGACATTTTTTAGTGTCTACATTTTTCCCCTCTTTGAGACAATGCAGCTTGTCACATTGTTTCAAAGAAAAGGATTGATCAACTGATACATGCCCCAAAGATATCTTGGTAAGGATTATGATAAGAATCATATGCCCCCTAAAAATGGAGAAATCAAGTGTCATAACCCCATCTCACTACTATGTATATAATGATTAGGACACTTGATTTATTTTATCGTAATCATTCTTTTATGTATATCCATTTTCTACCATTTGCAGGTTTTGCACAAGTGTCTTTTTAAAGTGAGAATGATAACAAGAAAAAGGATAACTTCAGTCTATCTATTCTCACATTATCATTTTTCAGTGTTGATGTTCTTGTTTAGATGAGGTTAATAGTTTAGAAGTGTTGGCATTATCTAGTCTGGTTAATTGCATCACTAATGATAGATGAAGGAGTAGGCCTTAATATTTGTACTCAATAATTGATCACAAAATTAGAGTTCTCTAAAAATGTAGTTGATCCAAGTAAATATATTACCATAAAGGCATATGATGAAGAGGAATGTTCATCTAAAGGATTAGTTACTCTACCAATTAGAATCGGCCCTATGGTAAAGGATGTGGTTTGCCAAGTCCTTGATCTCCCACTGACCTATAATATCCTCCTTGGAAAACCTTGGATTCATGCAATGCAAGTAGTACCTTCTACATACCACCAGTGCATTAAATTCCCCCACAATGTTGTTGAAATCACAATACAAGGAGATCCAAACCCTTTCATGTATTCCCATAATCTAAGCCCTAAAACTAACATCACAATCCAAAGCAATCATGAAGCATTTCCTTCCCAAGCATATGTTGATCCTGAGTCCTTAAAAGCATCTTCCTCAAAATCTAATGCAGCCGAGATCAAAATACAAGTAAAAGAACAAAGAGTGGGAGAATATACCTTGAATCAAGCTCTTTTCATTGGAAAACTACCTTTATCTCCCCACACCTATGGCAAAACATAAATGAATAAGAACACATTAGATGCAAATATTACAGTGATTTGTAAATCAACCACTTTCAAAAAATGGGGAGCCCTTTATAATGAAATAGAAGAAGCTAATCTCCTAAAATGGTTATACAAAGATGAAGATACAAAAAAAGAATAGACTGAAATAAAGATAACTATTGAACAATATGGTAAAGGATTTGATATTATGAAACAAATGGGATATGATGGTAAAAGTCCTCTTGCTTACAGAAATAGGGTATCTTGGAACCAATACAACCTACTCATATGCAAGAAGTCCTTGGTTTAGAATATGATGCGCAGAAAGATAAGACCTTTAGTATCGCGTGTGCTTCAAGTAAGCAAGTAGAGTCCTCTAATGCTACACAAACAAATGAGGAAAGTGCCATCGATGACTTCATTGAAATTTATGACTATTATAGTGTCCCTACACCTAAACCTGATCATAATATTTGTACCCTTGAATCCATTCAAAATCTTGTTTTGAATCATGATTCATTACCCTTGGTTCACCCCAAACTCATTGATTTCAATCAAAAAAGACCACCACAATTGGATGCATTTGAAAACAATAAGGCAATCATAAATTTTCTAGGAGGACAAGAAGACACACCCCTTGAGGATCATAAAGTAGGCTTCATCATAGAACTCAACAGTGTGGTTTATTTTGGGGGGAGTGCCAAGCCTTTCAGTCACAAAATTATTGAAAATATAAATAGTTCTTCTAGTGAAAAATACTCTGTGGCACTATTAGATCCAAAAAAGAAGTAAAAATAAAGGGCATATCCAAGGGTGAAAACCTCTCTGAGGTGCCCAAGGATGGAATGCTTGACACACTTCCCTTAGCAGTATATCATGAAAAATCATCCATGTTGGTGGAGAAGACAGTACCAAAAAATTTGGGCACAAAAGAAAAACCAAAGATAATTCATATAGCAAAATCATTAACACCTGAAGAGAGAATAGAGCATATGCAGTGCTACAAGGAAAGAAAAGTTAACTTTGCATGGTCCTATGCAGATATGCCAGCACTTGATCCAAATCTAGTAATTCATCACTTTTCTTTGCCACCATGGGAAAAACCTATAAAACAAAAGTAGAGAAAAATGCAGCCACACATTGCTCTATTGGTAAAAGCTGAATTAAAAAAGTTGCTAGATGTGGTATTTATCAGACCTATTGACTATACTGATTGGATTTCAAATTTAGTACCAGTTTCAAAGCCTGATGGGGGAATCTAATCTTGCACATATTTTAGAGATTTAAACAAAGCTTGTCCTAAGGATGACTTACCACTACCAAACATTGACATGATAGTGGATTTGATAGTAGGGCACGAAATGTTATCCCTCATGGATGGTTTTTCAGGCTACAATCAGATTAAAATTTCTCTTGAAGATCAAATTAAGACATCATTCACTTGTCCTTGGGGATCCTTATGTTGGAATGTCATTCCCTTTGGGTTGAAGAACGCTGGAGCTACCTACCAACTTGTAATGACCACTATCTTTCATGACATGATGCATAACTATTTGGAAGACTGTGTAGATGAATTGTTGGGAAAATCCTACACCAGAGAGGGACATCTAAAGATCATGGATAAAATTTTCACAAGATTAGAACAATACAAGGTCTGATTGAATCCAAAGAAATGTGCCTTTGGGGTAACCTCTAGTAAAATCCTTGAATACATCGTATCATCTAAAGGAATTGAAGCTAATCCTACAAAAATAAAGGCTATACTTGAAATGCCTCCACCTAAGAATATCGGACAGTTGAGATCATTACAAGGAAAACTTCAGTCTATTCGTCATTTTATAGCACAACCTGTAGATAAATGTCAACCCTCTCAGCATTTGTTACACAAGAATGTTTCATTTAGATGCAATGACAAGTGTGAACAAGCTTTTCAAAAAATCAAAGAATATTTTATGACACCACCAGTAGTAGTACCTCCAACAGATGACAAGCCTTTACTTCTATATATATCCACAACCACCACAACACTGGGGACACTTTTGGCACAACATGACTCTGAAGGAAAGGAACATGCAATCTATTACATCAGTTGTACTCTAGTGGGATACGAGCTTGAAAGAAAAGAAATCAAAGGACAAGCTATTGCAGATCAACTCGCTGATGCTCCTGTGATAAATGATCATCCTCTTATTACAGAGTTTCCAAATGAATCAATAGTCAACATGGAATCTACACATCTGTGGACTTTATATTTTGATGGCTCCTTCACACAAGGTGGTTTTGGTGCTAGAATTCTCTTTGTCACACAACAAGGTGATTGTATACCTAAAGCTTATAAGATAAACTTTCGATGTACCAACAATATTGCAAAATATGAGGCGTTACTTTCTGGGCTCCGTATAGCTGTGCAATGGAAGATCCTTGAGTTGTGTGTTCTTGGTGACTCTCAGCTAGTGATCAGACAAGTTAATGATGACTATAAAACAAAAGATGAAAAATCAATGCCTTACAAAAGAATGGTGGATGATTTCAAGTCCTATTTCACATCAATCTCTTTTGATCAGATTCCTCGGGATAACAACAGAGCTACTAATGCAATGGTAACAATTGGTTCACTTGTAGAAATGCCAAGTAATGCCACTTACTATGAGTTCCTGGTAGAACCTCTTTAGGAACCTGCTTACAATATACCTCAATCTGAAATGATTTGTCTCATTGTTGGTCCTAATTCCCAATGGTATGGGGATATTTATACCTATCTTCGAGATAACACCTTGGTATCAAATCTATCTAATAAATATTGTAAAACCTTTATCTGTCAAGCTTCCTACTATGTTATCTTAGTCGATACCCTTTACCATCGAGGTCTCGATGGTACTTTACTTAGATGTCTTGAGCACGATGAGATCAAAACTACTTTACAAGAAGTACATGAAGGTATATGTGGGGCACATTCTAGCAGTCCTACCTTAGCCAAGAAACTCTTGCGTATGGGTTATTATTGGCCTACAATGGAAAAGGATGCTTATTAGTTTGTTAAAAAATGCAAGTAGTGTCAAAAAAATGCAGACTTGATACATGCTCCTGCACAAGAATTGCACTCTCTTGCCACACCATGTCCCTTTTATTAGTGGGGACTCAATCTCATGGGCAAGATCCATCCACCTTCATCCAATGGTCATAAGTTCATTCTTATTGCCACTAACTATTTCAAAAAATGGATTGAAGTTGTTCCTCACTCATATCACTAGAAAAAAAATAGCCACCTTCATACTGAACTACATCATTTGTTGTTATGGCATTCCTCTATCCATGATCACAGATAATGGTCGTCCGTTCCAAAATCAGGATGTCCATGAACTCTATAAGAAGTTCCATATACAGCATCATTTTTCCACACCTTACTATCCTCAAGGTAATGACCAGGCTAAGGCTTCTAATAAAACCATTCTCAAAATTCTTAAAAAAATAGTCAATGAAGGTGGTCAAGATTGACATATTAAATTGAATCCTGTACTGTGGGCTTATCGCACGAGTTTCTACACTCCCACATGTGCTACCCCATATGCCCTTGTCTATGGATTTGAAGCCATCTTTCCCATCGAGGTCGAGTTTCCCTCTTTGTGTGTCTCTTTGTGCAATCAAATCAGTGATGAAGAATACCGAGTTTCCCATTTACAAGAGTTGGAACTATTGGATGAATGAAGACAAACTACTTTCAATCATCTTAGATCATACCAGGAATGGATGTGTCGAAGTTATAATTAGAAAGTGAAACCAAGTACATTTGAGGTTGGGGATCTTGTTCTTCGTGAAAATCCTCGCACTCAACAAGACAGAGAAAAGAAGGGTAAATTTGAGCCTAACTGGTTGGGTCCATACATTATCACTACTATGTATGGATCTGGGGCATACCAGTTATCTACTATAGAAGGTGAATTTCTTAGTGATCCCATAAAGAATATGCACATTCGTAAGTTTTATACCTAAATGATTCAGAAAATACAAAAAAAAGGGAAAAAAAGTCCTTAAAAAAATATGAAAAAAGGGAAAAAGTCCTAAAAAAAAGGGGGAGAGAAATCCATTCGTTCAATGGTGAAAACCACTTTGATGGTGCCTTGAGCAAGTACCATGGTGAAAACTGAGAAATCGGTGCCATGTGTAGAGACTTTCCTTCTCTTTCCTTTGGAGCTCTACTTGATCTTTTCATTCCCTTTTCATTCATCCTCCCCTTCATAATGACCTTTTCACACTCACTATGGCTTGTGAATTGTTTGACATTCACCTCGCTTGCTCTCTTTTCCATGCATACTAGGTTGGTCCCATCCCTCACTAGGCCATCTCCTTAACCTTAGTTGTGGGTTAAGATACTGAGCATCTCACAGTTAGAGAAACTACCCTCTTTGTCTATCTACTCGTTTATTTCCATCATAAAATGTCCTTAAATAATCCAAAAAAAATCATAAAATGTCCTAAAAAAAAAAATCATAAAAAACATCAGAAATCCCAAAAAATCAAATATTAAAAAACCCAAAAAATCCAGAAAATGGTGACACTTTCAAATCACCACACAGCTTTAAACTTCAACAAAATCAAAACATGCAAGTGTTGACAATCAAGCAAACATTATAACATATATGTCAATCCACCTTACAAATCCAACCAAACAAGTAAACTGTAACAAGAATCAGTTCTACATTGAGGAAAAACCCCTATTTGTTTGTTTATCTTTGCTTATTTTATGATTTTTTTATTTGGTGACATGTATTTTAGCTTCTTCAGGATGTCTTTGACTAGAGATGCAAGGATGGGGAATGTTCATTTGTTTGTTGTTTGCGGATTGTTTCTTATTCACAAGATGACTTGTCTTAGGACATGTTTGTCTAAAACCATCAAGGAGCTATGAGTCTAATGCGGATGAGAGAATTCCTTGTCTGATAGTGTCTTCCATGGAATAAGTTTTTAAGTCATCTAAGGTTCTTATACCTAGACACTTATACTTCATTACTAAATAAAAAAGCAAACAATATTTAGGTCATCTAGATGTTCATGTTATCTAGATGCTTATACTAATTTGTGACATAATAAGCCCGATGATGATAAAAGCAGGCCATCGATGACTTCATTGGAATATATTTCTATGATAGTGTCCCTACCCCTAAACCCAATCATAATAAAACACTTGTGCAAAACCCTTAGAATGATTAGGACACTTGATTTCTTTTATTGTTATCATTATATACATAAGAAGTTATCCTTATAATGATTAGGACACTTGATTGCAAATGGTAAAAAAGTTGCAAATCTGAGGGAAAAGTTGCATATCAAGAAGAAGGAGAGCAAGAGAAAGAATCAACCATAAGGGGGAGTGGTTTCTTTTATGTTTTGCATTTTTTATTCTCTCCTTTATTTTTTTTCTCTTGTTGGATGTGGTTTAATAGCTTAGTAGTGTTGGCTATCACTTTCCTCATTTTCTTTTGTTTGTAGACACTAAAAAATGTCCTAAGTTCGTGAGTGTCATTTGTCTTGGTCATTGTCCTTTGATAATTGAATAACTTTAATTATTTAATTAGGTTTGACCGCATTCTGAGCTATTAATTAAATATTTTTTTATTTAATTAATTCACCTTCTCATCTTTATTCTATCCTGATCAATTAAAATTATTTAATTGCGTCACTAATATATCGCTTTCTTCAATAATTAAATAAATCATTTTTTAATTTTTTATTCTTCTATAATTAAATAATTGTCAAAATTATTTAATTGTGTTTCATTCCTCTCTTTTGGATAAATAATTCAAATTAATTATCCAGGTCTAATTGCCATCTCCCCATTTAATTAAATTGATTAATTTAATTAACTGCTCCTTTTGTCATTTTATCTAAATAAATAATTTGGATAAATTATTTATTTGCCACTTGTCATTCTCTCTCCATTTTTGAATAAATAATTTGAAATAAATTATTTATGCACCTCCACCTAGTCAAAGATACTTTGTTATAATCCCCTATCATAACATTCATTTCTATCATAGCCTGTATGTCTTGCATGTCTGTCATAGTTGTTAGGCGTCATAGCCATCTGTGTCATAGATTTTCCATGTATGACATATTTTTGGTGCATCAATTATGGACCATTGATCTTGACATCTTTTCTAAGACTTAATCTCAACCATCCATTTCGTAACCTCCCTCTCATGCATTCTTATCCATTGATCTTGGAATATTTCTAGAAAATTAATCTCAACTGTCCATTCGAATGGTTGTCTATAAAAGCAGCCTTCCTTCTCAATTTTCATTTTAACAGCTAATTATATCCAGCTTTCTTGCTACCATTTGTGAGTTTTACACAAGTGTTTCAACAAATCTGAGGGAAAATTTGCATAGCAAGAAGGAGAGCAAGAGAAAGAATCAACCATAAGGGGGAGTGATTTCTTTTATGTTTTTCATTTTTGATTCTCTCCATTATTTATTTTCTCTTGTTGGATGTGGTTTAATAGTTTAGTAGTGTTGGTTGTCACTTTATCTATTCTATTTGATTCTCTAACCCCATCTCACATTTGGTGAACTTGACATGAGTCTTATAATTTTGTAGAGAAATTGGTTTGTTTTCTTGTTTGTTTTCATTGTTTTGCAGGATACAGCCAAGAATTCAAATGAAATCCCGTCATCTTCTCTTGAGCATAGAAAAATGGGAACATAAAATATTTTAAAATGATTATCTAATTTTTGAAGGCCTCGTTCTCAGCTTTCTGTAACTTCAAACGGTTTAAAATTTTGTTAAGATTTGAGAAAGTTATGGCCGTTTTAGTGATCACAATTTTTTTTACGATTTAGCTATTAAAACCCAAATTTTCTTTTGTTTGTAGCACTTTTGTCTTGTAGGATTTTACAGAACATTTTCTGGGTTTTGAAGGTCTATGTCTTTGCTTTCCATAGATATTTATAGTTTAAAATTTTGTTTATTTTTGTGAAAGTTATCGCTATTTTAATTTGTTGTTTTCATTCAACTTTTTTTTGGTTTACTAATATTTTGTTTGTAGCATGTGGCTTTGGAGTGGGGCTCCCAAAAAATGCTTCTTTTGGAGCAACCAAAAAAATTTGAGCTCTTAGATTTTAGTTTTCTTTGATTTCCTTTTCTTAGTTTAGTTTAGTCTCTTCATTTTTTAGTTTAGTTATTTACTAACTTTTAGGCTGGTTTTTAATCTCTTGTTCTAACTTAGTTTTTTGGAGCTTTCTCGTTGGTCCAAGAAATTTATGAAACTACTAATTTTTGGTTTTGTAGCTCTATTAGTCGAAGACTCATTTCTTAAAAAATGTTTTTGTGATTTCTAGTTTAGGGACATTTCTTTTGGTGCATTAAAATGAACATGTGCTTGATTTTGTCTGACTATGCTTGAAGGTGGTAGGTGATTATGCTCTCACCTTGTGAAAACTAGGTGATCAGAAAACCAGACTCACTTTATTTTTGTAACCTTTAAGACTTAGTAATCAAAGTATCCTCTCCCCTTGCACTTTTAGGTGATCCTAGGTGTAAGAGAAATGGTTACTAACTCTAGAACTTGGGCCTATTTTGGTGGGGAAAAGTACTCGTCCTAGGGACTTCCAACCAGTATATAAAAGTGGATTCTTGGGGAAATCCCAAGAATCACATGTATAGTTCGAATGAGATGGATTCGAAAGGGGAAGCTCACTACATGGATCATGCCCTATGAATGGAATGCCCATACTAAACACCTTTTTTTTTAGAGTCCAACCTTTTTTGGCCATTGCTTGGTATAGTGCAGGGTACAGTATCATGCCCGAAGATACTCACTACTGACTCCCTTGAGTAGAGATAGTAGTTCTTGGGAAGAGATGACCCAAGAATTTGAATTTGGTGTGCTCGAATGACATTAATGAGCCATGGAGGGGAGCCAATTCCACCAAACTTCTAAGCTATCTGCTCTCGAGAAGGAAAGGTGTTTAGCACCAATCCAGGGTATATCGGTGGGATATCTCAAGTATAAAAACCCTTGGCCTAATGGCCTATTAGGATTGTGCTTGTCTTATGTGTGTTTGCATACACCAAAATATCATGCTTGCCAAGTGTTTTTTTGGATTTTCAAACAATATTCACCACATTCACAAATTTGAACACAAAAAATTGACCTCAAACAAACATCACACCTAAAAACTTGCAACATCTCAAACTTTGCAAAACTCAAAAGGTCCAACAACACAAACATCCCATGTGAACCTATCACTTAGATTTCTTGGGGTCATCATCCTTCAGTTTTGATCTTTCAATCCTTGCATTCCACCTAGTCCTTGCATATTTATGGTCCTTACATATTCATATCCCTTTCATCCTTGTTCTTGCATGTTCCTAGTCTTCCATACATAGGTCCCATTACATAGTCCTTGCATACATATACCATTCCACCTAGTTCTTTCATGTTCAACCCCTTTTGTATATCAAGACCATCTCACCTAACCTTTGCATGTTCTAAGAATTTATCCCTTTTCATATTCATCATCGATCAAACAAAACCTTTGGCTTGCACTTAGGCTACTCTTCCTAGGTCTTGAAATCAAACTATTGGCTATCTATCACCCGCATCACTTAAGGTTCACCATCTTTGAGTTAGGGAAACATACCATTATCCTTTAGTAGGGAAATCATTTTGGAGTCCATCATCTCCTACATACCCTCTCTTGATTATTGGTTCTTGTGTCTATCCATCATAAAACAAGTAGATCCTTTACATCATAACCAACTTTGGACCTAGAGTTTCCTTTTAGCTTGTGCATTCTTAGCTTGTCATACCATACCATACCATTTTCATATTGCATCTTAGAATCATATCGTTTTCATTTGCATCCTAGTCTTAGGTCTCATACATTACCTTGGATTGAAAATCATAACAAATCACCTATGACCCCTAGAACAAGAGCAAAAATGTTTCAAGAAGAAGGGAACCCTTGGGGAAAAGTCTTTGATGGGGAAGATCACATTACTGTTGCAACTAGTGAAACAAGTGAAAATGATAGTAGATTCAACTAGTGTCTCAACGATAATAGATTCACTAAACTTCCTACAGAGGTATCAAAATGTCTCATTATTTTGACATATCATTACTCACAATGAATGACCAACCTAAATCTAGTGAATCTAAGAATCCCAAAACAAACAATGATGGTAGGATCAAAGATTATAGACCCTTTTATCTACAACTTGGTTACAAGTGATCTTCAAAGACATCAAAACCTACACCTACAAATGATCCTATTTTGGATGAGCTTAGAACATTAAGACAAGAATTGGATACTCTCAAGAACAGTAAAACATCGACTCACAAGTTCTGCATTGAAGACATATGTCCTTATCCCTTCGATCCAAGCATACCGATGCCACCTTTTCCTAACCATTGGGACATACCAAAACTTGAAAAATATAATGGAAAAGGAGATCCTAAGAACCACTTAACACAATTTTGTGCCACTACCATGGAATTTGCAGTTGATGAAACATACCTTATGAGATTATTTCCTCGCAGTCTCATAGGAGAAGCTATGGAATGGTTTTCACAATTAGCCCTGACCATCAAATCTTTTCAAGAATTGGTTGATAAATTTGTCTCCAATTATAGTTTCAATTGTGACCTTAAAGTGACCATGACACACCTTTTCAACACCAAACAAAAACAAGGTGAATCTTTTGTGTCATTTTTACAAAGAAGGGGACATTTAACAAAACGATTGCATTATTCCATTCTTGATCAAGAATTGGTTGACCTCTTTTATTGAAGTTTTAACAAAGAAATCGGAAGGGAGCTTTGCATCAAATGCTTTGATTCCTTTGATGAAGCCATAGAAATGGGATTTTGAATTGAAAAAACCCTCATTGATGATGGAACTATTAAACTTAATAATGATAGAGATCAAAAATTGAATTCAAACAACAAGACCCCTTTTTGGGTTAAGAACAAGAATATAGTTAATGACGGAGTTGTCGATGCAAAAACAACTAAAACATCATCACTTGTTTACAATCTCAAAGGTCCAGGTTCAGATAAAAGAAAAGAAAAATAGAGAAGTTTCCCTAAATGAAATTTTATAGCATTGGGACAATCACTTGAGTCTGCATTAAAAGAACTTGAAACCAATATTATAACATTACCTGAAATCAAGGAATATAATCCACAAGTCAAACCCCCATGGTGGAATGAAGATCACTTTTGCAACTATCATAGACACAAAGGACATAATACAAATAGTTTCAATAAACTTTGACATTTAATACAAGACCTTATTGATAATGGTAAGATAGCAGTTGACGGACACACTCCTTCTGGTAACTCTGATCGCGAGGTGTTTAAAAACCATTTCCCTAAGCATAAAAAGGATAAAGGAAAGGCTCTTGAATCTGGTGATGGTGTAAACTATACTACTGCTAAGTATGATTATACCATACATAACATCAGTGAGGTTGATAATCATGTCAACACTTTCATCATAAAAGGAAAAGAACATGATTGCAAGGTTACTACCTACAAAGGCACTATTACCCTTAAAGGACATAATGCAAAACCTGCTACAGCCTCCTTGCAATACAACCTCATAGAGCACTTAGGAAAAACACCAGCACAAATTTCTATACTCTGGCTGCTATGCCTATCTCTTGAGCATAAAGCTATCTTAGATAAAGTGCTTGCTAATACTACAGTGCCTATAGACCTACATGTAGATCAATTCCAAGCTATGGTCAGACACATCACCTCTCCTCATACTCTCACTTTTATGGAAAATGATAATTCATCCCTTCGACAACCACTTAACATAGCTTTACACATTGACGTCCTCATCCATAATGTTAAGATCAAGTGAGTTTTGATAGACGGAGGAGAAGAAAATGTAGTTGATCCAAGTAAAAATATTATCATAAAGGCATGATGAAGAGGAATGCTCATCTAAAGGATCGGTTACTCTAACAATTAGAATTGGCCCTGTGGTAAAGGATATGGTTTTCCAAGTCCTTCATCTCCCACTAACCTATAATATCCTCCTTGGAAGACCTTGGATTCATGCAATGCAAGTAGTACCTTCTACATACCACCAGTGCATTAAATTCCCCCACAATGGTGTTGAAAACACAATACGAGGAGATCTAAACCCTTTCATGTATTGCCATAATCTAGGCCCTAAAACTGAAATCACAATCCCAATCAATCGTGAAACATTTCCTTCCCAAGCATATGTTGATCTTGAGTCCTTAAAAGAATCTTCCTCAAAATCTAATGCAGTCGAGATCAAAATATAGGTAAAAGAACACTGGAGTGGGAGAATATACCTTGAATCATGCTCTTTACATTGGAAAACTACCTTTATCTCCCCACACCTATGGCAAACCACCAATGACTAAGACCACATCAAATGAAAATACTACAATGATTTGTAAATCAAATACTTTCAAAAAATGGAGAGCCATTTATAATGAAACAGAAGAAGCTGATCTCCTAAAATGGTTATACAAAGATGAAGATACAAAAAATGAACAGACTGAAATAAAGATACCTGTTGAACAATATGGTAAAGGATTTGATATTATGAAACAAATGTGATATGATGGTAAAAGTCCTCTTGGCTTATAGAAACAGGGTATCTTAGAACCAATACAGCCTATTCGTACACAAAAAGTCCCTGGTTTAGGATATGATGCACAAAAAGATAAGACCTTGAGTACCGTGTGTGCTTCAAGTAAGGAATTAGAGTCCTCTAATGCTACACAAACAAATGAGGAAAGTGCCATCAATGACCTCATTAACATTTATGACTATGATAGTGTCCCTACCCCTAAACCCAATCATAATATTTGTACCCTTGAATCCATTCAAAATCTTGACTCGAGTCATGATTCTTTACCATTGCTTCACCCTGAACTCATTGACTTCGATCAGAAGGGACCACCGCAACTAGATGTATTTCAAAATGATGAGGAAATCATAAACTTTCTAGGAGCATGAGAAGACACACCTCTTGAGGATCATAAAGTAGGATTCATCATAGAACTCAACAGTGTGGCCTATTTTGGGGGGAGTGCCAAGCCTTTCAGTCACAAAATTATTGAAAATAGAAATAGGTCTTCTAGTGGAAACTGCTCTGCAGCGCTATTAGACCTAAAAAAAGTAAAAATAAAGGATGTATCCATGGGTGAAAACCTCTCTGAGGCACCCGAGGATGGAGGGCTTTACACACTTCCCTTAGCAGTATATCATGAAAAATCATCTATGTTGGTGGAGAAGACAATACCAACAAATCTGGGCATAGAAGAAAAACCAAAGATAATTCATTTAGCAGAATCATTAACACATGAAGAGAGAATAAAGCATATGCAGTTATAGAAGAAAAGACAAGTTAACTTTGCATGGTCCTATGCAGATATGCCAAGACTTGATCCAGATCTAGTAATGCATTGCTTGTCTTTGCCACTAGGGGAAAAACTTGTAAAACAAAAGTTGAGAAAAATGCACCCACACATTGCTCTATTGGTAAAAGTTGAATTACAAAAGTTGCTAGATGTGGGATTTATCAGACCTATTGACTATGCTGATTGGATTTCAAATTTAGTACCAGTTTCAAAGCCTGATGGGGGCATCCGAGCTTGCATATATTTTAGAGATTTAAACAAAGCTTGTCCTAAGGATGACTTCCCATTTCCAAACATTGACATGATTGTGGATTTGACAGTAGGGCATGAAATGTTATCCCTCATGGATGGTTTCTCAGGCTACAATCAGATTAAAATTGCTCCTAAAGATCAAATTAAGACAACATTCACTTTTCCTTGGGGAACCTTCAGTTGGAATGTCATGCCCTTTAAGTTGAAGAACACCGGAGCTACCTACCAATGTGCAATGACCACTATCTTTCATTACATGATGCATAACTATTTGGAAGACTATGTAGATGATTTGTTGGGAAAATCCTACAACAGAGAGGGACATCTAATGATCATGGATAAAAATTTCACAAGATTAGAATAATACAAGGTCTGATTGAATCCAAAGAAATGTTCCTTTGAGGTAACCTATGGTAAACTCCTTGGATACATTGTATCATCTAAAGGAATTGAAGTTGATCCTACAAAAATAAAGGCTATACTTGAAATGCCTCCATGTAAGAATATCAAACAGTTGATATCATTACAAGGAAAACTTCAGTCTATCTGTCATTTTATAGTACAACTTAGAAATAAATGTCAACCCTTTCAGCATCTGTTACAAAAGAATGTTTCATTTATATGGGACGACAAGTCTAAACAAGCTTTTCAAAAAATCAAAGAATATCTGATGACACCACTAGTATTAGTACCTCCTACAAATGACAAGCCTTTACTTCTATATATATCCACAACTAGCACAGCACTGGGGGCACTTTTAGCACAACATGACTCTAAAGGAAAGGAATTTGCAATCTATTACATCAGTCATACTCTCGTGGGATACGAGCTCAATTATAGTCCTATTAAAAGAGCATGCCTTGCTATAGTTTTTGCATTACAGAAGCTAATACATTACATGTTTACACACCAGACAAAGCTCATTGCAAAAATTGATCCTCTTAAGTACCTCTTGAGAAAATCAACACTCACAAGACAATTAGCTAAATGGGTGATGATTCTTAGCCAGTTTTATATTGAGTACATAGAAAGAAAAGCAATCAAAGGATAAGCTATCACAGATCAACTCGTTGATGCTCCTATGACAGTTGATCATCCTCTTATTATAGAGTTTCCTAATGAATGAATCTTCAACATGGAATCTACACATTTGTGGACTTTATATTTTGATGGCTCCTTCACACAAGGTGGTTCTGGTGCTACAATTCTCTTTGTCACTCCACAAGGGGATTGTATACCTAAAGCTTATAAGATACAGTTTCCATGTACAAACAATATTGCAGAATATGAGGCATTACTTTTAGGGCTTTGTATAGCCGTGCAATTGAAGATACTTGAGTTACACATTCTTGGTGACTCTCAGCTGGTGATTAGACAAGTTAATGATGACTATAAAACAAAAGATGAAAAATTGATGCCTTACAAAAGAATGGTGGATGACTTCAAGGCCTATTTCACATCAATTTCTTTTGAGAAGATTCCCTCAGATAACAATAGAGTTGCTGATGCAATGGCAACAATTCATTCACTTGTAGAATGCCACTTACTATGATTTCCTAGTAGAACCTCTTTTAGAACCTGCTTACAATATACCACAATCTAAAATGATTTGTCTCATTGTTGGACCTAATTTCCAATGGTATGGGGATATTTATACCTATCCAATAAATCCTGTAAAAACTTTATCTATCAAGCCTCCCGCTATGTGATCTTAGCCAATACCCTTTACCGTAGAGGTATCAATGGTACTTTACTTAGATGTCTTGAGCACGATGAGGTCAAAACTACTTTACAAGAAGTACATGAAGGTATATGGTGGGCACATTCTAGTGGTCCTACCTTAGCCAAGAAACTCTTGTGTATGGGTTATTATTGGCCTACAGTGGAAAAGGATTCCTATCAGTTTGTCAAAAAATGCAAGCAGTGTCAAAAGCATGCAGACTTGATACATGCTCCTGCATAGGAATTGCAGGATCTTTCTACACCATGTCCCTTTTATCAGTGGGGACTCGATCTCATGGGTAAGATCCATCCACCTTCATCCAATGGTTGTAGGTTCATTCTTGTTGCCACTGACTATTTCACGAAATGGATTGAAGTTGTTGCTCTCACTCATATCACTGGAAAATAAATAGCCACCTTCCTACTGAACTACATCATCTATCGTTATGGCATTCCTCTATCCATCATCATAGATAATGGTCATCCATTCAAAATAAAGATGTCCATGAACTCTATGAGAAATTCCATTTACAACATCATTTTTGTACACCTTACTATCCTCAAGTTAACGGTCAGGATGAGGCTTCTAATAAAACCATTCTCAAAATTCTTAAAAAGACAGTCAATGAAGTTGGTCAATATTGGCATATTCAATTGAATCCTACACTATGGGCTTATCACACGAGTGTCTACACTCCCACAGGTGCTACCCCATATGCCCTTATCTATGGATTTGAAGCCATCTTTCCCATCGAGGTCAAGTTTCCCTCTTTGTGTGTCTCTTTGCACAATCAAATCAGTGATGAAGAATACCGAGTTTCCCATTTGCAGGAGTTGGAATTGTTGGATGAATGAAGAAAAACTATTTTCAATCATCTTAAAGCATACTAGAAATGGATGTGTCAAAGTTATAATCAGAAAGTGAAAACACGTACATTTGAGGTTGGGGATCTTGTTCTTCGTGAAAATCCTCACACTCAACAAGATAGAGAAAAGAAGGGTAAATTTGAGCCTAACTGGTTGGGTCCATACGTTATCACTGCTGTGTATGGATCTGGGGCATAACAGTTATCTACTCCGGAAGGTAAATTGCTTAGTGATCCCATCAACAGTATGCACATTCATAAGTTTTATACCTAAATGCTTCAGAGGGTAAAATCTTTTCAAAGTAATGAAACTATACAAAAAAAGGGAAAAAGTCCTTAAAAAAAGAAAAAAAGAAGAGAAAAATCCATTCGTTCAATGGTGAAAACCACTTTGGTGGCGCCTTGAGCAAGTACCATGGTGAAAACCAAAAAATTGGCGCCATGTGTAGAGGTTTTGCTCCTCTTTCTTTTGGAGCTCTACTTGATCTTTTAATTCCCTTTTCATTCATCCTCCACTTCATAATGACCTTTTCACACTCACCATGGCTTGTGAATTGTTCAACATTCCCCTCGCTTGCTCGCTTTGCCACGTATACTAGGTTGGTCCTATCCCTCACTGGGGAATCTCCTTAACCTTAGTTGTGGGTTAAGATACTGAGCATATCACGGTAAAAGAAGCTACCCTCTTTGTTTGTCTGCTCTTTTATTTGTATCATAAAATGTCCTGAACAAATCTAAAAAAATCATAAAATGTCCTGAAATAATCCAAAAAATCTTAAAATGTCCTGAAATAATCTAGAAAAATCATAAAATATATTCAAAAAAATCCAAAAAAACTATAAAATTTCCTGAAATAATCCAAAAAAATCATAAAATGTCCTAAAGAAATAAAAAAAATCAAATATTCCAAAAATCCCAAAAAAATCAAAAATTCCAAAAAACGGTGACACTTTCAGATCACTACACTGCTTTGAACTTCAACAAAATCAAAACATGCAAGTATTGACAACCAAATAAACATTATAACATATATATCAACCCATCTTACAAATCCAACCAAACGCATAAACTATAACGAGAATCAGTTTTACATTGAAGTGAGACTCATGTTTGTTTGTTGATCTTTGCTTATTTTACGGTTTTATCTTTGGTGACATGTCTTTTAGCTTCTTCAGGATGTCTTTGACTAGAGAGGCAAGGATGGGGCATGTTCATTTGTTTGATGTTTATTGATTGTTTCTTATTCACAGGATGACTCGTCTTAGGACATGGTTGTCTAAAACCATCGAGGACCTATGAGTCTAAGGTGGATGAGAGAATTCTTTGTCTGATAGTGTCTTCCGTGCAATAAGTATTCAGGTCATCTAAGGTTCTTATACGTTGATGCTTATATTTCATTACTAAATAAAAATTCAAACAATATTTAGATCTTCTAGATGTTCATGTTATCTAGACGCTTATACTAATTTGTGACAAAATAAGCCCGATGATGATAAAAGCACTTAAATGGTACAAGAGGCTTCATCACCTTCATTATCTTCCATCTTGAATTTCATTTTCTTCATCTTTCTTGTCATAGAGAAATAAATCAATTGCTTAACTCACTGATATATTTCTCTTTAATCAAATCTCAAATCAATCAACCTGCTTCTTGAAATTTCATGTCCCCTTAATCAATTAGTCAATCCATCATTGCAACAACTTGTCTTGCGTAAGAATAATTCTCGATCAATTTAATTAGCTCAATCAGCTTCATCAACTCATCAACTTGGCTATACTGATCATTTCCATCAGTTGTTCAATTATGCCCATCAACTTTGCATTTTCATCAACATGTATATCACTGCTTTATCACTTGTGCAATATCAGGTATCTTTAATCACTTTCTAGACATCTATCGAGAGATTAATCTTCTTACAATATGTTCGATCAATCTAAATTTTAATTCACCTTCTCATCTTTATTCTATCCCAATCAATTAAAATTATTTAATTGTGCCACTAATATATCCCTTTCTTCAATAATTAAATAAATTTTTTTTTTATTTGACCTTTTGTTCAATAATTGAATAATTGTCAAAATTAAATAAATCATCAGATTAATTTTTTTTATCAGATTTGCAACTTTTTTACCATTTGCAATCGAGTTTCCTAATCATTCTAAGGGTTTTGCACAAGTAATCAAGTGTCCTAATCATTATAAGGATAACTTCTTCTTATGTATATAATGATAACGATAAAAGAAATCAAGTGTCCTAATCATTATAAGGGTTTTGCACAAGTGTTTTATTATGATTGGGTTTAGGGGTAGGGACACTATCATAGTCATAAATGTCAATGAAGTCATTGATGCCCTGCTTTTATCATCATTAGGCTTATTATGTCACAAATTAGTATAAGCATCTAGATAGCATGAACATCTAGATGACCTAAATACTGTTTGCATTTTTATTTAGTAATGAAGTATAAGCATCTAGGTATAAGAACCTTATATGACCTAAATACTTATTCCATGGAAGACACTATCAGAAAAGGAATGCTCTTATATGTATTAGACTCATAGGTCCTCGATGGTTTTAGACAACCATGTCCTAAGACGAGTCATCTTGTGAATAAGAAACAATCCACAAACAACAAACAAATGAACATGCCCCATCCTTGCCTCTCTAGTCAAAGACATCCTGAAGAAGCTAAAAGACATGTCACCAAAGATAAAATCATAAAATAAGCAAAGATAAACAAACAAATAGGGGTTTTGCCTCAATGTAGAACCGATTCTTGTTACAGTTTATGTGTTTGGTTGGATTTATAAGGTGGATTGACATATATGTTATAATGTTTTCTTGGTTGTCAACACTTTCATGTTTTGATTTTGTTGAAGTTCAAAGCTATGTGGTGATCTAAAAGTGTCACCTTTTTTTGGGATTTTTTTGAATATTTGATTTTATTTTTATTTCTGATGTTTTTTATGATTTCTTTTGTTTTTGGATTTTCTCAGGACATTTTATGATTTTTTCGGATTATTTCAGGACATTTTATGATGGAAATAAATGAGCAGACAGACAAAGAGGGTAGTTTCTTTGACTGCAAGATGCTCAGTATCTTAACCCACAACTAAGGTTAAGGAGATTCCCTAGTGAGGGATAGGACCAACCTAGTATACGTGGCAAAGTGAGCAAGTGAGGTGAATGTCAAACAATTCACAAGCCATGGTGAGTGTGAAATGGTCATTATGAAGGGGAGGATGAATTAAAAGGAAATGAAAAGATCAAGTAGAGCTCCAAAGGAAAGAGGATAAAAATCTCTACACATGGTGTCGATTTCTTAGTTTTCACCATGGTACTTCCTCAAGGTGCCACTGAAGTGATTTTCACCATTGAACTAATGGATTTCTCTCCTCTTTTTTTTCAAGACTTTTCCCTTTTTTTGTATTTTTTAGGACTTTTTTTTCCTTTTTTTTGTATTTTCTTAAGCATTTAGGTATAAAACTTGTGAATGTGCATACTGTTGATGGGATCACTAAGTAATTCACCTTCCAGAGTAGATAACTCGTATGCCCCAGATCCATACATAGCAGTGATAATGTATGGACCCAACCTGTTAGGCTCAAATTTAACCTTCTTTTCTCTTTCTTGTTGAGTGTGAATATTTTCACGAAGAACAAGATCCCCAACCTCAAATGTACTTGGTTTCACTTTTTGATTATAACTTTGACACATCCATTGCTGGTATGTTCTAAGATGATTGAAAGCAGTTTGTCTTCCTTCATCCAATAGTTCCAACTCCTGTAAATGGGAAACTTGGTATTCTTCATCATTGATTTGATTGCGCAAAGAGACACGCAAAGAGGGAAACTCGACCTCGATGGGCAAGATGGCTTCAGATCCATAGACAAGAGCATATGGGGTAGCACCTGTGGGAGTGCAAACACTAGTGCAATAAGTCCACAATGCAAGATTCAATAGAATATGCCAGTCTCAGCTAGCTTCATTGACTGTCTATTTAAGAATTTTGTGAATGGTTTTATTAGAAGCCTCAGCCTGGTCGTTACCTTGAGGATAGTAAGGTGTGGAAAAATGACGATTAGAATGATTTTATTAAAAGCCTCAGCCTGGTCATTACCTTTTTTTCTGAGACTTAATCTCAACCATCCATTTTGTAACCTCCCTCTCATGCATTCCCATCCATTGATCTTGGAATCTTTCTAGAAGATTAATCTCAGTCGTCCATTCGAAGGGTTGTTTATAAAAGCAAACTTCCTTCTCCATTTTCAGCTTAACAACTAATTATCTCCAACTTTCTTGCTACCATTTGTAGGTTTTGCACAAGTGTTTCAACAAATCTAAGCAAAAAGTTGCATAACAAGAAGATGGAGAGCAAGAGAAAGAATCAACCATAAGTGGGAGTGATTTCTTTTATGTTTTGCATTTTTTATTCTCTCCATTATTTGTTTTCTCTTGTTGGATGTGGTTTAATAGCTTAGTAGTGTTGGTTGTCACTTTATCTATGCTATTTGATTCTCTAACCCCATCTCACATTTCGTGAACCCGACGTAAATCTTATAATTTTTTAGATAAATTAGTCTTTTTTCTTGTTTGTTTTCATTGTTTTGCAGGATATAGCCAAGAATTCAAATGGAATCCCATCATCTTCTCTTGAGAATAGAAAAATGAGTGCATAAAATATTTTCAAATGATTATCTGAGTTTTTTAGACCTCGTTCTTAGCTTTCTGGAACTTTAAACACTTTAAAATTTTATTAAGAATTGGGAAATTTAGGGCCATTTTAGTGATCACCATTTTTTTTACGATGTAGCTCTTAAAACCCAAATTTTCTTTTGTTTGTAGCACTTTTGTTTTGCAGGATTTTATAGAACATTTTCTGGGTTTTGAAGGCCCATGTCTTTGCTTTCCATAGATATCTATAGTTAAAAATTTTGTTTAGTTTTGTAAAAGTTATCACTATTTTAATTTGTTGTTTTCATTCAACTTTTTTTTTGTTTACTAATCTTTTGTTTGTAGCATGTGGCTTTGGAGTGGGGCTCCCAAAAAATGCTTCTTTTGGAGCAACCAAAAAAATTTGAGCTCTTAGTTTTTAGTTTTTTTTTATTTCCTTTTCTTAGTTTAGTTTAGTCTCTTTATTTTCTAGTTTAGTTATTTACCGACTTTTAGTTTAGTTTTTAATCTCTTGTTCTAACTTAGTTTTTTATAGATTTCTCGTTGGTCCAAGACATTTATGAAATTACTAACATGTGGGTTTGTAGCGCTCGTGAGTCAAAGACATATATCTGTACTACTGACATACGATTTTGCAGCTATGTTTGTCAAAGACTAATATTTCAAACTATTTGTTTGTGATTTTTAGTTTAGGAACACTTCTTTTGGTGCACTAAAATGAACTTCTATTTCTAGGTCTTTGACTATGCTTGATGTGGTAGATGATTATGGTCTCACCCTGTGAAAACTTGGTGATCAGAAAAGTAGACACACTTTATTTTTTGTAACCTTTTAAAACTTAGTAATCGAAGTATCCTCTCCCTTTGTGCTTTCGGGCGATCTTAGGTGTAAGAGAAATGGTTACTAACTCTAGAACTTGGGCTTGTTCTGGTGGGAGAAAGTACTCACCCCAAGATGACTCAAACTGATAGCACCCTGAACCTGAGGGACTTCCAACCAGTATATAAAAGTGGATTCTTGGGGAAAGCCCAAGAATCACGCCTATAGTTCTAACGAGATGGATCCGAAAGGGGACTCTTACCGAATGGATCATGCCCTACGAATGGAATGACCTTACTAAACACCTACTATTTTAGAAGCCAACCATTTTTAGGTCGTTGCTTGGTATAGTGCAGGGTATAGTATCATGCCCAAAGACATTCACTATTGATCCCCTTGAGTAGAGTTACCAATTCTTGGGAAGTGACTACCCAAGAATCCAAAGTTGGTGTGTCCGAATGACGTTAATGAGCCGTGGAGGGGAGCCAGTGCCACCAAACTTCTAAGCTATCCGCTCTCAAGAAGGAAAGGTGTTTAGCACCAATCCAGGGTATATCGGTGGGCTATATCAAGTATACAAACCCTTGGCCTATTGGCCTATTAGGATTGTGCTTGTCTCATGTGTGTTTGCTTGCACTAAAACATTGTGCTTGTCAAGTTTTTTCTAGATTTTCAAACAATATTCACCACATTCACAAATTTGAACACAAAAAATAGACCTCAAACAAACATCACACCTAGTAACTTGCAACATTTCCAAAACCATCTACTAAACATGTCTAACTGCTATCCTCCATATTCACCCTCGACCTATGAACGAAACCAAAGGATTGAATATCTTGACCATTGTTTGAAAGAGCTTGAAAAACAACTTGAATCCCAACATTTGAATGAAGTGATGCAATCATCTCATAAGCCTTTATCCTTACCCAAAACTACATCATCCAAGTTCAATATCCATGATTTTCTACAAAGGCTAAATGAAAAACCTAAATCTATGTCCTCAAACACAAATAATCTTGAGCAATCCTACCTGTAGACACTAAAAAATGTCCTAAGTCTGTGAGCATCATGTTTCTTGGTCATTGTCCTTTGATAATTGAATAACTTTAATTATTCAATTAGGTTTGACCGCATTCCTCTATTAATTAAATAATTTTTTTATTTGACCTTTTGAATATGTGGAAGATTTTCTACAAAGATCATGGAGAAAGTACCTCTCACCTTGTGGGATTAAATTAAATAGTTAATGAAAATGAAGTGGAGTGAGGTGAGGTGGAATGAAGTGATGGAAGAGAGAGAAAGGTGGTGATGGATGGGTGGATTGGTATATGGATAAAGAAAGGACTTCCACATATGTGAAATTATTTATTCTGAGAGAGTGTGTACCTTAATTAGCTAGAAGGACGGACACTAGGTCCACTTTCTTCCGCTGTAGGAAGATCAGATGCTAAATGCTGGGTGAATTGCTACAAGAACTCTTCTTTAGAAGCTAGCTTATGGTATAGTTTGAGGTGATGACCATTGAAAAGTAATTTAAACCTAACAAGGTCAATGGTAGTAAGTTGAACAGCTCCATTAGGAAAGACCTTAGCAAATTCATATGGTCCTAGCCATCTTGTCTGCAATTTTCCTACATTGTCCTAGTATCTTGAGTCATAGAGCAGGGCCCAATCTCCTAGTTGGAATTTCTTGTCCTTGATAAATTTGTCATGCCGCCTAATTCTATGGTTTTTCACCACTTTTGTATGTTGTAGGGCTACCCTTCTTATCTCATCCAAAGTGTTTAGCTACATAATTCTTTCTCTTTGTGCCTTGGAAATGTTCATCCACAAATGTACTGCAATACGTAGTCTTATATTCAAATTCAACTGGCATCATAGATGTATTTCCATACAACAACTCAAATGGGGTGAAGCTTGTAGTTGTTTTCTAGGTTGTCCTATAGGCTCAAACAACTTCTGGTAATCTATTTGCACAATCTTTTCTATGAACATCTATTTTTTTAGTCATAATGAGTTTAATCTCTCTATTGGTCACCTCAACTTGGTCATTAGCCTGTGGATGATAAGGAGTAGACTTTATGTGCCATATTTTGTACTCATTAGCTAGAGCTGCAACAAGAGTTGATATGAACTATGCCCCTTGATCAGTCACTATTTCTCTTGGGACTCCATATCTTGTGAAAATATCCTTCTAAAGAAATTTTGAAACCTTGTTATCTCTTGTATGCTTTGTGGCCTTAACTTCTACCCATTTTGTCACATAATCAATGCATACCAATATATAACACTTACAATTTGATGGAGGGTCAATTGGCCCCACAAAATCCAATCCCCACTTGTCAAAGGGAGTGATGACTACTTGAGGGAACAATGTCATCTCATTGGGCCTGGTTGGTATACCTTCATACATCCTTGTGGAGTGTTGGCTAGTAATATCATGTGTTCAAAACCTTCATTGCTGTTCTCTTGGATACAAAGTGTCCTCCACATGGTTCATTGTGGCATGCATGCAAAATGTCATATGAATTGTCTTCTCTCACACACCTCCTCATGACATGGTCATGTCCAGTATAAAAAAAAATCCAACAATCCAAGAGAAAAGAAAATATTTTTCAATGAGTTCCCTTTTCTCTTTTGGAGGGAAGTGAGAAGGAACTCTACTTGTGACCAAGTAATTAGCTATGTCAGCATACCAGGGTGTTTGTACATTGGGGGATAATAGATGTTCATCAGAGAAAGTGTCATCTATGGGTTGATTATCTTCTAATGTAGTTAGCCTTGAAAGAAAATATGCAACAACATTGGCCTTCCTTGGCTTATCCACAATGGTTATATCAAACTCTTGCATCAACAATAACCATATTTCCAATCTACCTATGATCAAAGGTTTATTCATGAAATATCTAATGGTTGCATGATCAGTGTGCACAAATATTTGGTAGTTATGTAATGTCTAAATTTGTTTAGTGCATAGATTACTGCCAGCATTTCTTTTTCTGTCATTGTATAATTGAATTCAGCTCCTTGTAAATTTTTGTTGATAAAGTAAATGGTGTTTTCAATATCTCCCTCTTTCTTTCCTAAGACTGCTCCTATGGAATAATTTCATTCATTAGTATGGATGTGGAAAGGAAGCTCCCAATTAGGCCTTTTGAGTACAAGAGCATGAGTCAAAGCTTCCTTCAAGTTATAAAATGCCTTGTCACAGGCTTTAGTCTACTAAAATTAATCATCTTTAGTGAGAATATTGTACAATGGTGATGCTACCTTGCTGAAATCTTGGATGAAACACCTATAATATCCTGCATGACCCAAGAAACCCCTAACATCTTTCTATTTTGCAGGTGTGGATAGATTTTTGATTACCTCAATCTTTGCAGGATCTACTTGAATTCCCTTATGGGAGATGTAGTGGCCAAGAACTACGCCTTCCTACATCATCATGAAGCACTTTTCACTATTTAAGGACAATTTTTTATCTTCACATCTCTGGAGGACCCTTTTGATGTTTTCCAATGCTTGATTAAAATCAACACCATAAGTGGTGAAGTCATCAATATAAATTTCCATGCAATCATGAGAAATTTTTGAGAAGATGCTATGACTACCCTCTAAAAAGTTGTAGGTGCGTTGCATAAGCAAAATGGGAGAACCAAATAGGAATAGGTCCCCCATGGATAAGTAAATGTAGTATCCTCCTCGTCCTTTGGTGCAATTTGGATCTGGTTGTGGCCACTGAATCCATCTAGAAAAGAGAAGTATTGCTTTCTTACAAGTGTGTCCAAAATTTGATCAATGAAGGGTAAAGGAAAGTGGTCCTTCTTGGTGGTAGCATTAAGTTCCCTATAATCAACAAAAACTCACCATTTCCCTCCCTTCTTGGCCACAATCACTAATGGAGACACCCATTGGCTATCGAAAATGGGGTAGATAAATCCTACATCTAGTGATTTTTGTAGTTCTCCTTTCACAATCTCTTAGTGTAGGATTAATTCTTCTTTGTGGCTATCTTACTAGGGTACAATCATCTCTTATGTAAATTTTTTGTGTAAAATGTTAACAATCCAATCCCTTCATATCATGATAATCCCATGCAAATGCATGTTGATGGACCCTTAATAGGTTTGTCAATAACAATTGTTGTTCTTCATTCAATTTAATATTAACATTCAAATATTTTCCTTCTAACACTTGTACTTGTGTAGTTAACTCTATCATGGATACTTCATTAACACTTGGTACCTTTAGTTCATCTGGAAGAAATGTATGAGAAATACCTATTGCTACAAGAAGTCTATATGTAGGAATAGTGGTTTTAGGAAGAGTGGCTGCAAGAAGTTTGTCTGTAGGAATAATGGTTGTAGGAAGAGCATCTGCAGGAAGTGCAGGTAGAAGTGTCTTGACTAGAGTAGCAGAATGAGAAGATGATGCTTTCCCCACTTCATAATGGTTTTGAATGATGTTAGCCAATACTTCATCCTCATCTTGGAGCTACGTGAAGGAGCTTCTACCTAGCATCATAAGCTACACCATAGAGTTAACTTCCTTAGCCTCTTCACCAACATGTGGCCATATGGGATTATCTTCATCATGAGATGGTTCAGCAAGTGGATAGAGAAAAAAAATTTAGTGCTCCTCCAATCTAAAATGGTCATGTCACCTAACCAACATCTAATGTATGCATATGTAGTTACTAACCATGGACTTCCAAGAATAATGGGATACCTATCTAGTGTGGCTTTAGGAGAGAGAATCATAAAGTCTATGGGGTACTCCCAGGAGTCTAAAACTACCACAACATCCTCCACTATACCATCAGGCTTAATAGTAGAGCTATCGGCAAGCTGTAGGATAGTAGGAGTGGACCTCATGCTTGCGATATTTATTTGTTGTAGGATGTCTTTGTTCATTACATTTATTGTTGCCCCTAAATCAATTAGACCATTCTTCACTTGGACCTCGTTTGTGACAACTGTTAACACATGACTTCTTGGGTCATTATACTTGGGAATAGTCACTTTTCCTAGCATGATGTTAGCTAGCTAGCCCACCACATGAACTGTAGTTGAGTCTTTCTTTTTCCTACCTCACTTCTTGAGGTATGCTTCCTTGATTTCTTTTTCATAGATTGGAACATCCTTTATGTCCTAAAATAGAGTATCTAGACACATATATGCTTCAGCTGGTCCAAGATATCAAAATTTGTATCCTCCTTTTCTTCCTTCTTGGAAAATTCCAATCTCTGAGGAAATGGTTGCTCTTGCTTAGTCTGCTTGACTTGGACTGGTTCAGGATTTTTTAGGTACACTAGGCTGAATAGGATCATTCAGAGATTCCTCTTCCTCTTCCATAGGGAGCTCAATGACAATGGGCTTGGAAGGGGATGGTAGAGTAGTACCTGAATCAAAGTGAATATCACTTACACTCATAACATATGCAAGGAATTGATTTGAATCAGTAGAGTAGGTAGGCTACTGTTGTGGTTTGTTATTTGGATTGGGTGTGGGATGAGTAGGTAATTGAGTGGGTTTAGGTACATTTGAGCTAGGATTAGTAGGTGGAGACATTAAAGTAAGTTTTTTGGAATGAGAAGGTAGATGCATGTAACTAGTTGTCTGACTAGGCAATTGCTTCCCTCCTCTCCATTGATTCATTTGCTACCAATTTCAATAGGTGGTTGCCAATGTCCTTGAAATTGTTGCTAATTCCCCTAAGGTTGTTTCCACTAGGGTGGAGAACTCTGATGATTGGTCCAATAATTTGGAGGGTTACTCCAAGAATGCAATGGATATCGTCCATAATTTGGTGGATATGGGGGCTTCCATTAGTTACTAGAGGAATAGGAATTAAAATATGGCCCAACATAGGATAGTGGATTTGATGGCATACCTTGTCTTGGAGCCCAAGGCTTCCTTTGTGCAACATAGTAGACTTGGTCTTCTTCAATTTGGATTGGCTTGAAGTCAGGTGGAACTTGCTTGCTTTCAAGATTAGCTACCATCTTACATTTGTATTCCTTCTTCTTTTTTCTGTAATGGGAGGAATACTCTATCAACATTGCCTCTACCTCCTCTTGTTTCTTCTTAGCCTAAATTTTATCTAGCTAAGTAGCTAGGTTATTGATAATGTCTTGCTTGAAGTTTTCCAACAAATGAGTAATCTCCATTCTTGAGACTCCACTGGTAGTTGACTTACCCATGGAAGATTGGTAAGCTCTCCCTTTCTTTGAAGTTTCCCTAGAGTGGTTCTAGCATATTTTCTTGATATCTTTCCAAGGAACTTGGGAAATGTCTCCTCCTCCCATGAGGTCCAAGGAATCAGTGCAACTATCATTGATTCCTCTTAAGAAAAGAAACTTATGTGTGTCTTCATTAAGTGCATGGTGTGGAGATTTTTTGTAAGAAAAATAGAAACCTTGCAATGTAATCTTCCAGGCTCTCATCTTCCATTTTGTTGCAGCTTAAAAATTCCACCTCCTATCATGTCACTGCCTATGCAATATTCCTTGTATTTCTCAAGGAATTTTGTCTTCATGTCTTTTCACGTTTCCACAGTATCTCTACCTAGGCTCATGAACCATCTTAATGCAACCTCTTTTAAAGTAGTAGGAAATAGCTTAAGCCTATAGGAATTAGTAGTATAATCATAACTCCTATAGAGTATGTCAAACTCAAATAAAAAGGTATCAGAATCTTCTATGACAAGTCCATAAAACTTTGGGATTGATAAGGCAAGAATGTTCTTCATGTTGTCAACTTCATTCTAGTGGGAAATAGGGAAAGGAAAATTTGGTTGGTTAGGTTTGTTCCTATTTGCATCACCCATGCTTGCTTGATGTTTTTCCAAAGCAAAGGGGTTCTCAAGCTAATTTTGATCTTCAAAGGAGACTTCAAAACTAGTCAGATTAGGATATGCATCAGCAAAGGTGTGTGGATCTTCTTCTTCTTCTTCTAGTAGATTTTGATTGTCAACTAGTTGGAATGGATTATGATTTTTAGGAAGGAATCTCCCACAAGCATCCCTTCTACTTCCTTTATGCATGTGGTATCACTCACTATCAATCAGATCACACAAAAAATTGGTAAAGAATAAAGGGGGTCATTACTTCCTAAATGAGGATATACTAAGAACAACTTCTAGAGACACTATAGCAAGGAAAACTACCAATGACTCCACAAGATTCCCTTGTTTGACACCATCTTTGGAAACACCACCAAAAATGTTGGCCTCCTATAATGATCTCAATAACTAAGCATTTACAAACATGATTCAGAGCTTGGAAATTTAACCTAA
Source organism: Sequoia sempervirens (assembly GCA_007258455.2). Lineage (NCBI taxonomy): Eukaryota > Viridiplantae > Streptophyta > Pinopsida > Cupressales > Cupressaceae > Sequoia > Sequoia sempervirens. Next base: position 37,816,852 of record VDFB02000017.1, on the reverse strand, counting down.
ATAGCCACTTCAACCATCATGAAGGTGCATTTAACTTTTTAACCCAAGGTCATGAACTTGAAATGCATTATCACAGTATGTGCACTAGGAACTCAAAGTAACCATTCTATTCTACAGCTAAGGAACACACAGTACTAAAAGTAAATTGCTTGAAAAGGAATGAAATAAATGTTGAACATCAACCAATGACTATACTAATCTGGAATGCATAACACAAATGATAATTTGGGCAACAAACAAGACACTACTCTGTCTGCTTTGGCTGTAGGAACACTTACAGGATGAAATTCTAGTGGGTGTAGGAATAGTTGGTGCTAGATTTCTAAGTACTTAACAAGAAGTAATACTAAACTAATGCTAAACTAATAAAATGAATTACTCACCAAGTGGCCCCCCTTGGATAATTATAATCTAAAACTAATGAAAAATCAAATGCTCAAACTCATAACTTTATTTTATTCACTGTGAATCATGCATACAAAAGAGTAATGTATCTAAAAAGTGGAGAATGAGAGTACAATATCAAATCATGCAACCTCCTAAAGAAGGAGCATCAAATCATTATTTATACTAATAACTAAGTGTGGCAGTCAACTCCATGACTAGGATGATGCCATTTAGAGAAAACAAAGGAAATGGAGTGATGGAAATTATGCATGCATAGAATCTATTTAGACATGCAGGTCCAAATGTAGATCCATCATAGCAGTAATGCTCATGCATGCTTGAACATTAAAGTCCACTACAAGGCAGTTACATTAAGTTGCATGGAGAATCTTTTACCGTTGATTGCCTTTGACTTGGAGTGATTCCTTTGTTAGACATTATGGTGCATTCTCAACTAGTAGTGTCTTCCTCAACATGGCATATTAAATATACATGGCAAGGTCAGTACCCATAATAATTGTACATCTATAACCACCTTAAGGAACATTCATTAGCCACATGCAAAATCAATATGGATAATCCACATATTATGCCAAATGTCAATAAAGCTTGCAGAGACTGGATTAAGTCCAATGTCAATGGTTTGAGGGAAACATTATGAAAATACCGACATTTAACATTAAAGTCCATGACATCTACCAACAATTAAACTATAGATTCTACCCAAAATTGGACTAAAAATTAGGCTCATCACTCATCTTCCCTGCCTCTTTGGCTGAGTCCGCATTGAAATCTACCTCTTTGACTAAGTTCACATTGAAATATACCTCCATCTTCATGCTTGGACTTGATGTCTACCCCATCCTTATACCTAGGTCAAAGCTTGATGTTGTCTTAGTCTTTATACCTGCAAACAAACAATCTGAGTTAGTAATACCTTTCTCTACCTTCTTCTTGGCTTCATCTACACACTTGTATAAATCCACATTCACTTGTTTATTCTACCCTCTCATCATTGTCATCAGTCCTTTGTCCCTTTGCTCACATTGTACTCTTCTCATTGTTATCAAACCTTGCACACTGTCATTGCCATGTACCACTTTTTTATTAGACTCATCATCCCCTATGCTTGCAAATCTGACATGCTTTGCAATGTTGTTCATGCTTATAGGACACATAATTTTCCCCACAGTAATTTCATCTTGCTCCAAAATAATTTCACCCTATTTTCCATGCTTATTCACTATCTTATCATCATTCCCCTTGACTATATCAAACTTAGCCATGGGTTCTTCCTCAACCTTTAAACTCTTAATTGTCCTAGCATCATTCCTTGGTGCCTTTCCTACTATCCTAACACAATAATCCTACTCCACAGCGGAAAATTCACCAAAATTACTGTCCTCAAGCCTTAAAGGCTCTCTTTTACCAAAAATGACAACCTTAGACTTATGCTTATCTCTTCCACTTTCCTACAAAGGAATTATCTTGAAGCTCTTATCATCCTTCTTTATAGTATCGGTGTTTTCTCTACCATCATACATAGACCTCCTATCAAATTTCCATGGTCTCCCCAATAGCAGATGGCAATAATCCATTGGTAACACATCACATAAAACCCTATCCTTATATTCCCCAATCTGGAAATCCACATAAGCTTGTTCATTCACTACTAGAGTTTAACTATCATTTACCCAAGAGGCTTTTCATGGTGCTACATGAGGTATCTTTTCTAATTTCAACTTATCTACCATCTCCCTAGACACCATGTTATCTTGAGAACTTGAATCAATGACAACTTGACATACCTTACCTCTACACTTGCATGAAGTTCTGAAGAGACTCCTTCTTTGACTCATGTCTTCCTCCTTAGGTGCTCGCAACAAAGTCCTTCTTATCATAAGTTCTTCTCCCACCTCTAGGTATCCAGGAGTACTTGAACTTTCACATTCTTCCTCATGGATTAGTTGTGTTCATCTTTCACTCTTCCTATCACCACTTGGTGTTGAACCTTGGTTTTAGGGACACTTGAAAGATCAGTGTTCAAATTCATTACATCTACAACACCTACCTACAAACTCATTGAAATCTCTCCTTTGTCTAAAGTTTATCCTTGAAACATAGACTTTTGGGAACCCAAATGCTTGCTCTTGTACTTCTAATGTTTTTCACCTAAAAGGAGAGAGATTGAGATCCAAAAATGCGTATGTAACACTCAAATTAGGATGTGTGCAATGTGATATGATATAAATGAACTTAAATAAATGCAATGGACTATTCTGAATTAACTAGAATGAATGCAAAGGTGTAATTTAAGCTATGCTTGAAAACACATTGTGATATGTAAACAACTATGAAAATGAAGAAATTATGCAAAAAGAAGAGTATAGAGGTAAATCTAAGTGCACTCAGATGATCTATGAGCTTTCTAGAATATCTGGAATGCTGGTGAAATTTACTATTTTTTCACAGTGGGACTCATTCACCCTGTGTGGAAAATTAGTCCACCTTTTGATGAAAAACTATCGGGAGCTGATTTATGTCTATTAAGATCTGAAATATAACAAAACTAAAGTTTCCAATCCTAAGGTGGGACTCATTCACCATAGGTGGTGAATCAGTCCTCTCCCAAATTTTTGAAAAAACTAGGAGAGAACTCTACAATACCAAATCTAGAAACATCTACTACAAATCTATAGAAAAGGGACAAATAATTCTCCAAGATCGAATTTGACTTATGTTGACTTGAAGCACCTAGTTGAAATGAAAATATATCTTCAACAACTAATAACCTATCAAATATGCAAAGAAAAGGCTGCAAATACACAAGAAAAAGGGGGAAAATGATTAGGGTTAGTGAATAGGGGTTTTCCTTGGTCAAACCCCACTTTTGGTAATTAAACCCTTGAAAGGATGATGAAATGCAAGAGAAAGATAAAGTAATAACATGCAAATGATATCAACTCACCTAACTCTTGATAGTGCAATTCTGAAGTAATGTTAATGGAAGCTTCAAAGTCCTTGAAAATTTCTTTAATTGATGATGTAAAATGCTTGAATGAATTGATTGTATGAGATATAAAATAAGATGAAAAATTCCTATTTATACAATTCTTGTGCCTTACTATCCCTTCATACCTCATCACAAGGTGACATCAAGTGATTTTGAATAAAATCCCAAAAGAAATTTTGAAATATTTTGAATTTGGGACCAAGGGGGACTCATTTGCCACCCATGGTGAATGGGTCCCACCTAGGACCTAGAAACAAGTGTCAGGAATAATGTTGTATTTAATGTTATTTGTCAAGATAACATTCAAAAATACACTTAATTAAGTCATATGAGGGCATAAAAAGACAAAATAAAGCATGAGAAAGGTGTAAATAGTGAAGATGTTCCTAGAAAAGCATGAAGGCTTTTTACAAGACTTTACAACACTTCAATATAGGACTTGATGAGAAAAAAGGTAATTTTTAGTTAAATTGTATTAAATTGAGCCTAGAAGAATGTAGAAATGTCTTACAACACTTCACAACACCTTCACAAGCCATTGTTATTTGAATTTTAGTACCTAAATAAGCATGTTCAAGCCATGTGACAACATAAAATCTAAGCAACATAATTCCAAAACCATGAAGCAAGACTTAAAAGGCCATGCAAATAACAAGGGGCCATTTCCTTATGGCATATTTAGCCCCCACTTTACTAAGAGCATGAACCTACTTCAAACTCACACTAAAGTATCCATGAACATCGTGGGGGAGGGTTTGAATGCGCTTATGTTAGCAAGATGGAATACAATGATCAAGAGGGATGATCAAGCCCCCAAGATAAAGATCCCATGGTAGACTAGTCATAAGGACAAAGGAACATACAAGTTTTGAAAAGAAGCCCAACTATATACTCACTTTGGGGCACATGGAACTAGTTGTCTACAAGGTGAGAAAGCCCAAAAGGTAAGATACGTATGCTAGTTGGTATGAACTCATAAAACACAAAAGTGGCTATGGGGAAAATTCATACCACTAGTTGGGCTTCCTGCTCAACCATGTTAAAGTTATATGGTTGCTTGATAACTTTAACAAGGTGCCACGAAGAAAATGCTATGAAAAAAAAGGAAAGGAAAGGTACCACAATCATGCAAGTTGCATTATGCAAGGTGGAAAAATTATAGAATGTAAAAATGAAAAAATGTAAAATGTAAAATGTTCAAAGGAGTCTTGTTCAGTTTATGCAAGGTTAGTCACTTAGGGAACATTGTGTCTAATGTCTCCAAGAGAGGACCAATCAAATTATAGTATATTCACAACTTAGGGGATGTAGTGTGTCACATCAAGCCACCAAGAGGAATATAGTATGCTTAGATAGATCACACTTATGAAGGACATCACACCAAATGTCATCCTCAAAGTGAAAAATGCATCATGTAAATGACAAGGCTACACTAAGAAGCATGAATGCATAATGAAATAATGGTAATGTCCCCCACTTTAAATGAATTTCTACACATCGTTCTGTGAGCAATTACTTGAAAGAAGAGAAGAAAAGAAAATGAAAAAAGGAAACAAGACATGAGAGCCATCTTGGAAAGCTCTATGCCATGTCATATGTTTCAATGTTCAATTGTGTCATGCCAAAAAAAAAAAAGAAAAAAAAAGAAAGGGAGTTTTCCCAGAAAAGAAAAATACACCAAACACATAAGGGATCTATGGATTTGGGGTCAGTATATTCATTGTTGTATTTTTGTTATGAAAGAGCTCAAAACTATCATCATTCCCCAAATACACATAGAACTAGAAGAATGACACAAAGAGAGTTAAAACAAAGGAAAATAAAGTATGTTTTGACTCAACACAAGTGAAATGAAAATGAAAAGGTGAAATAAAATGAAAAATCATTCGGGTCAATATGAAGGAGACATTTTGGTCTCAATGTCTTGCATCATCCTCAAAAGGAAAACACAAAACAAAGAAAAGAGAAAAAGACAAGGACCATTTGGATCAACATGGAAGAGACATAGTGTGTCTCTACACTTTGCGTCATCCCCAAAAGGAAAACACAAAACAAAGAAAAGAGAAAAAGATAAGGACCATTTGGGTCAACATGGAAGTGACATCAGGCATCTCTACACTTTGTGTCATCCCCAAAAGGAAAACATAAAACAAATCACAACAAATAGAAGAATAAAGAAAATTGAAGAAGTGTACAAAGAGAGGAAACATCAAACACACGATATGGGGGAACACAATATGCATATGAAAAGCTAAATAAAAAGAGAAAAGAAAAAAAGGGCTAGTTAGGTGAATGCAAGTCAACCATCTAACAAGTCATCTGCCTCCCAATCATGTGCATTGTAATGTGAGGCCAGTTGACTATCCAAAGGAAGAAATGAAAGTGTTGAACTAGTAGATGTACCAGGTTCTGCACTTGGTGGAGGGGATTTATCATTTAAGCTCATTGTAGACAAAAATAAAGAGTTCAAATCATTGTGTACTTTCTCTATTTTAGTGATCATTGCATCATCATCATCATCATCAAGATTAATAATGATGTGAGGATGAAGGGTGATTTCTAAGGATGGATGTATCAAGAGTGTTTGTTGTTCAATGGGTTCATTTTGTTGCAATTTTTGGGTTGAGCTATCATGTGGTAAGTTAGGAGAGGGAAGGTGGTCATCTATCATTTATGTCAAGGGTGGAGGTTGATTGTCTTTATCATCATCCATACGAGATTGACGAGCATGGAGATGATGGCAACACTGACATACCTAAGCACCAAAATTTTGGTTAATTCTATTTTGGAGTTGATGAGGTGTAAGAGTGGATTGAGTCATCATAGGTTCTTCCACCTCCAAACGGGGAAGAGTAGGAGAAACCAAAGAGGATGGATCAGCCACTTTCTCTTTTTCTTTATACACTTGTCTGATACGAGTAGGTAGGACAGGAGTTATTTCATTTTCTTGTGGTCATTTAAATGATGGCTAGGAAGTGTCAAGAGGTGATTGTTTATAAGGTTTGATGGTTTTTTCAATATTGGATTCAAGTGTAATCATGGTTTCATCTAGGATAGGATGGGTGGAGGTTTTGAAGAGATAATTCATCTATATTTTTGGCTTTAAACTTTTGATAAGCAATGTAAAAGAAATCCTTATGAGGGGTGATAGGTTCCATGGATTTAGAACAAAAGGATTCTAGTGAAAAGTTACCTTTGGAAGATAAAGGATTAAAGCCAGTACTGTGTATGGTGAATACATCATTGCCATGTCGAAACTTCAAGCACTTATGAACAACTGATAGGACTGCTTTCATTGAGTGAAGCCAAGGAAGGCCTAGCCACAAATGAAATTGGTCAAATTGTGGAATAATGGAAAATTTTACCTCCGAAGTCTTAGGTACTATTTGTAAAGGTAGCATGATCAATCCAATCATAGGGAATGCAAAAACATGATGGGTTTTAATCCATGCAATTAGTTTATTATAGTCATCTTGATATAGATCATGTAATACTAGATACTCTTCTGTGTTTACATTCACACCACGATCTATTAATATCCCATTAGTAGGTTTATCATAGATTCTACCAACTATGTGGAGAGGACCATCAAGAAGCTTTTGCAATATGTCCTTAGCAGAAAAAGAAATATCAAGAGATTTCGTAGTTTGGCCCTTACAAGGAATAACGTCTATTGTAGCTACAATTTTATCCATGGGACTATCTTGGGTAACAATAAGAGGTGTAGGAGGTTGTTCATTGTGTGTATCAATAATCATTACGTCAGGATTCAAAGGTTTACTAGCCTTGAAAAATGAGGTAGTGTGTTTAGGAATAGGGTTGGTGAAAATTTGCAAATTTTCATTAGGGGGTGCAACAAAATTATTGCCTTGATCATTAACATGGTCCATAATGGTCAATTCACCCAAATAAATGAGGTCTTCAACTAAATGTTTAAGATGATTGCAATGTTTGGTGACATGGCCAATTTGATAATGAAAATGGAAATAAGCATTAGTTTTGAAGGTAGGTAGTAAGGGTTGATTAGGATCAAGTGGTCAAATAGGTGGTAAGGTAAGCATGCATTTTGAGTTAATTGGTTCATTGTGTGATGGAGGGTATCAGGTAAAGGAGTGAATTGTCTGTTTGGATTGCCATAATGATAAGGCATAGTTGTCTTAGTAGTGGCCATTGAATTTTGAACTCGTTGAGTTGGTTGTGGATGTGGTGAAGGAGGTGGATTAAAGTATAAAAATCCTCAGTTAAGTTTGTAGAAATTTTGTGTGTTGTTTTGGCTGTGATTGTTCTTTTTAGGTTTGTGAACTTTGCTAGAAGTGGATTTTGACTCATGACTTGAAGTTCCAAATTTTGATAATCACATAAGGTTGTACATAAATGCATGAATGAATGAAATTTCATCATGGTAAGTTTATCTTGAAGGTTGGTGTGCAAATTCTCAATAAAAATCTTCTATAGATGTGCATCTAAAGTTTTGAGATCAACTTGAGTATTTAAGGATTGGTAACAGGAGATGAAATATATCACTTCTTTATCTGTGTTTTCTCTACATCTCATAAGGCTAGCCATTATCTTTTTAGGTGTCATGTGCACTTGAAAGTGACTAATGAAAGCTTCCACCGATTTGTTAAATGAATGGATGGAATGATTGGGAAAGTTGGAAAACCATTCTAAAGCAGTATCTTTCAAGGTCTTTGGAAAAAAAATTGCTAAAAGTTTATCGTCAAGGACAAAAGTCACTAAACAAAGTGGTATAAGAATTGACATGGTTGATAGGGTCTCTTTTTCCTCCATATTTCTCAAGCATTGACATTTCTATCCCTTGTGGCATCAGGGTACTTAAGATTTCTAATGATAAGGGGCTATTGTGGACAAGATATGTGGGTGAAGTAGTTTGACCTTTACTAATGGTGGAAAGTTTGTGTTGCATGGATGAAACAGTGTTAAGGAGTTGTGTAAGAAGAGGATAAGGATAATTGGGTTGAGGTGGAAAGGAAAATGGTGATGGTGTGTAAGTGATGTTAGGGGAGGTGAAAGGAATGCTAAGGGGTGTGAATGTGGTGGAAGGAAATTGCAGTGCCAGAAAAGAGGTAGGAATGCTAGTGAACATCGAGAAAGAAGTAGCCACGTAGTTGTGTGGACTTTGGGGTTGGTGTAAGTTGGTATGGAAGATATAGTTGAAGGGGGAGGAACTTGAGGTGCTCCTTGGCTTACAATAATTTTTGTGGATTGGCTAGTTGAAGAGGCATGTTTATTGTAAATCTCAACAATTTTTTTTAGCACTTGCAAGCCATTATCACTCTCAATTAAGTAATAAAGATTCTCAATAGCAGGTATAGTAGTGGTGGAAATGTTTTCATGTGAAAAATATTCCTGTAAATGTACAAAGTCTTCATGAATATTAATGACCTTTTCCTTGAGGGGGGATTTGTTTTTATTATCAACATGCATAGGATGGAAAGGTGAAGGCATGGAAGTGGCATTATTAGGGCCTAATGCACCATTCTCCATACAAGGAGTAGGAGCATGTGAGATCCCAAGGTCCACAATGAAGGTGCTACTATAGGATGCCATGAGTCTAGAACTTATTCTCACTAATGTATTATCAACGGGCCACCAAACACTCATGCAAGTACCAAAAAGGTGGGGTGGATGGAAATGTAGGCTAATCTAAGAATGCAAAAAAAAAAATCTACTAACTGTAATAGAGATGCAAATACAAAAACCAAAAATGCAAGAAAATGCCAGAAAAAGAACATAACTACTGTCTGAAAAGTGCAAAGGGACCGATTCACCCTCGGTGGCGAATGAGTCCAAAGATGCAATTTTTTTGTGTTTTTCAGAATTTTAAGGATGATTTAAATGTTCTATGGAATGTAATCGCAGATGTAGAATGCAGATTTTTACTTTTTTCAGTGAAATTGAATGCAAAAATGAAAACTAAATGAATGTTTCACTAGTGCAAAATGAAAGGAAGTAGAATGCAATAACAAATCAATGCCCTAATTGAATGCTAATGCAAATGAAAATTAGGATTCAAGATATGAATGCAATCAGAAGTTTAAAGTGTTCAAAATTTGGGCTCACCAAAATGAAACATAGATTTTTGGGAACCCAAATGCTTGCTCTTGCACTTCTAGGGTTTTTCACCTAAAAGGAGAGAGATTTAGGTCCAAAAATGCTTATGTAACACTCGAATTAGGATGTGTGCAATGTGGTATGATGTAAATGAACTTAACTAAATGCAATGGACTATTCTTAATGAATTAGAATGAATGAAAAAGTGCAATTTAACCTATGTTTGAAAACACATTGTGATATGTAAATAACTATGAAAATGAAGAAATTATTAGAACAAAGAGTACAAGGGTAAATCTGAGTGCACCTAGATGATGTAAGAGCTTTCTAGAATGTATAGAATGTTGGTGAATTTTACTAATTTTTCATAGTAGGACTCATTCACCTTGGGTAGTGAATTAGTCCACCTATTGATGAAAAACTGTTAGGAGCTAAATTTTGTCTATCAGGATCTGAAATCTAACAAAAATCAAGTTTTCAGTCCTAACGTGGGACTCATTTACCATAGGTGGTGAATCAATCCTCTCCAAATTTTTCGAAAAACCAAGAGACAACTCTGCAACACTAGATCTGGAAATGTCTGCTTGTTAGGTTGTTGAAGTTAAATCTATTGAAAATGAACAAATAACTCTCTCCAAGCTTGAATTTGACTTGTGTTGGTTTGAAGCACCTAGTTGACATGAAAATCAATCTTCAAAAACATAATAACCTGTCAAATCTACGCAAAAAGGCTACAAATACACAAACAAGAGGGAAAAAATGATTAGGGTTAGTGAATAGGGGTTTGCCTTGGTCAAACCCCACTTTTGGTAATTAAACCCTTGAAAGGATAATGAAATGCAAGAGAAAGATAAAGTAAGAACATGAAAATTATATCAACTCACCTAACTCTTGATAATGCAAGTCTAAAGTAATGTCAATGGTAGCTTCAAAGTGCTTGAAAAGTTCTTTAATTGATGATGTAAAATGCTTGAATGTGATGTGTGACTAAATGCTTGAATGAATTGATTGTAGGAGATATAAAATAAGATGAAAATTTCCTATTTATACAATTCTTGTGCCTTACTATCCCTTCATACCTCATCACAGGATGACATCAAGTGATTTTGAAAAAAATCCCAAAAGGAAATTTGAAGTATTTTGAATTTGGGGCCAAGGGGGACTCATTCGCCACCCATGGCAAATGGGCCCCACCTAGGACCTAAAAACAAGTGTCAGGAATAATGTTGTATTTAATGTTATTTTTCAGGATAACATTCAAAATACACTTAATTAAGTCATATGAGTCTATAAAAAGGGTATGTGCAGGATCATCATGCAAAAAATAGGCCCTTAAGTGGCAAAAAATTCAGAAAAATCAGTGTTAGGCTACTTGACGTAAATATTTGAATAAGTTATCTATATTATTTCAAAAATATGTAAGAATAGAATTTGTAGAAAATTTAATGTAGTTTCTAAAATACTAGGTTTATTTAAAAATAAATAAAATCTATTTGGTGAAAATTTGAAATTTCAATGCAAGAGTACTTAAATTTCAAGGAAAAAGTAGGTGTCCTTAACACCCTAACCATAATAAAATGATAATATTTTTTGTAAGATTTTATATATAGTAGAGGACTCATGTTCAGATGTGATGCATATTTTTTGTAATTTTTTCCAAGTAAATAATTAATTATAAATTTTTATTACAACTTTTAGAAAATATAAAACTCGTATGTCTGACCACCTTAACTTGGTCAAAACTTCATGAAATTTATTTTTTCTTTTTTAATCCTATAGTATGTGAAGCATAGAATGTGACACATGTTTCAGATTCAAAAATATGATACCGCTTTGAAAGTTATAGATGTTTTTCAATCAGCCTATCGATTAGGACTTTTAGTTGTAATTCTAATAGAAAATGAATAATAATTATTTATTAAATTCAAATTAAATCATAATTTATATTTTTGGAAAGCTGAGAATCTCCTCTAAAAACCCTTTTCGTTTCATTAATTTTGGGTGAAAAAAAAGTTGTCAGCCACACACCCTACAAATATTGTCACTTTTTGGCGCACCATGATCCTGCACATACCCAAAAGATAAAATAAAGCATGAGAAAGGTGTAAATAGTGAATATGTTCCTAGAAAAGTGTGAAGGCTTGTTACAATACTTTACAACAGTTCAATATAAGACTTGTTGATGAGAAAAGAGGTGAGTTTTAGGTAAATTGTATTAAATAGAGTCTAGAAGAATGTAGAAATGTTTTACAACACTTCACAACACTTCACAACACCTTCACAAGATGTCATTATTTGAATTTTAGTACCTAAATAAGAATTTTCAATCCATGTTACAGCATAAAATCAAAGCAACATAATTCCAACACCATGAAACAAGACCTAAAAGGCCATGAAAATGACAAGGAGCCATTTTCTACAACACAATCCTTCCACCTCTCCATCTTCCTCTTGCTTTAGGTGCTTGTTCTTTGTTCCTATCAGCATCTTCAAGGTCTTCCTTGGTTTTTTTTGATGTTGAAGTTGTACCTCTACCCCTAGATGTGTTGCCTCTTCCTCTTATTACCTTCTCTTGTCTCCTCTTGAGTTTTTCTTCAATCTTAATAGCCATTTTAAAATAGTCCTCCAATGTTTTTGGTGCCAACACGTTGATCTCAACTTGAATATTATATCTTAGACCATTTAGATACCTAGCCACCTTCTCTTCTTCATCTTCTTCATGTTTTTCTCTTATACTTAACCTATAAAACTCTTTAGTATATGTTTGCACATCTAGATCTTTTTGCCCAATATTTTGAAGTCAGTTAAGGGATTGAACATTATAATCCTCAGGTATGTACTTACCTTTGAGTTTTTTCTTCATTCTCTCCCAAGAAGTAACCTTTCTTTTTCCTTGTTTCTCCCTCTCATCTTACACAAAATTCCACCACAATAAGGCATGTCCCTTCAACATGGTTTTCTCCTTCTTCACCTTATGTTCTTCACCTACCTCCTCACTTTCAAAGTAGTTCTCCAAAGGCCCTATCCAATCCAAGAGCTCTTCCCCATCTAATTTACCTCCATACATGGGAACATCCATTTTTCTATGTCCATCTTTCCTCATATATTTCATAAGCTTCAACATCCTTACATCATCTGGGTCCATCTCCTCTTCATCACTAGTGGATTTTTCTTCCTCTGTTTCACTCTCCTACAACAAAGCCCTACCTTTATCCTTCAGCATAGAAATTTCCCTCTCCAAAGCTTTTATCTTCTTACCTTTGTTTTCAACCTTCTTTGCAACAACACTTCCCTTAGGAGGCATTTTGATTCCTCCAAGTATACCTTCTTCTTGCACACAAACTCTTAACCTTTTTTTTCTCAGGAGACCTACTCCCTTACTTTGATACCACTCTGATGTAGTATAGGGGTGACAATCATTCAATATTCCAAACAAGTGGAGATCAACCAAACTTTAAAATAAAATAAGATGATTTCCTCAAAAATCCACCTTTCAATTATGTTTTTCCTTGTAGCCAAGGCAACCCAATTTAAGGGATTGTTCGGCCAAAACTCCCAAAACACTTCACAAAATAATTAGTGATTTAGATACCATTTTCAAATTTATATAACATATGTGAAATCCAACATTGCTTCCTTTGGACCAAAATGGAGATTCAATAACATACCCTTGTTCTAGGCTAGTAAATTAGCCCTAAACTACAAATAAGGTGCCTTCATAACACTTTTTTTTCACCCAGTCACTTTTTAAAGTCACTAAAATCATCACAAAACACTAAATTCACTAGTCATTTCATAGATTCAAGAACCTTACCATACTATTCTAAGAAACCCTAAAATTTAACATAAATATTTAGCATTTTTTGAGAAATCATAAAACTAAGGCTTTCCAAACTCATCCAATGCATTCCATAGGTCAAAATAAGTCTATGAAAACTCTCCAAAACATTACAAGGACAATTCCATTAGTTTTTCATCAAAACACAACTTTGATTCACCAATTTCACAAGGAAAAATGCCTTTATCAGCCCTAAGGCATCTCTCCTTTCCTTACAAATCACTCCCCCTCCTTTCTTGATAATTGAAACATAAAAATTACCCTATTTTATGCCATTCCTCCAAGAAACAATGTTTTATAGTAGGATGAATGGCTATTTACATTATTTAATCACAAATTGTGCTTCACTGGTTTTCACTAGATAGTTTTCAGAAAACTAATGAAATCTCTCCCAAAACATGGAGTTAGGATTTCAAAATGGACACAAATAAAATTTAAAACACTTTAATACTTATTAAAATTAAATTTAGATCATGATAGTGGCTGTACGGGCCATGCAATAGTTGAAAATTTTTTTGAAGCACAGGGAAAATGCAAAAGAAATGTTGTTTCCAAATTGGAATTATTCAACTCAACATTCAACAACATGCCTTTGAGCCTTTGAGAGGATTTTATACATTTTTTATTCAAAAAAAACCTCCAAATGCCCATAACTAACTTTCAAATTCCCTTGTCCCTTTAAATTACCTCAAAATTGCCTTTTTTTGACATTTTTTGCCTTTGACAACATTGGCATTTTTGTGAAACTTTTACTAATTGACTTCTAGAACTAGAAGCACGCCCCATTACATAATAAATTTTCTTTATTGACCTTATTTAAAGGTAAATATATTTAAAATGCACCATAGTATCCTACTAACCTAGTGACCATCCTTCAAATGATCAAATTTTTCCAATAAGGTGTAGGTGCTCCTGCACCATTGGCACACAAATTTGTAGGCTCTATCTAATTTCACATCAAATCCACTACTCATATTCATACTATATTGGTAACATAATGAAAATAAACACTCTCTTAATATTTATTTATCACTTCTTATCATACACGATTAATATAATGCTTTGATTTTGTTATCATGTTTATTTTGGAATTATATTTTTCTAAGTATTAAAAACTATGAGTGGGAAAATAATACTCATTTAGACTACAACTATTTTATTTAGTTGAAATTTCAATAAAATATTATTATAATCATAATATTTAGTTTCTTCTTTGATACATTCATAATCTTGAATGCATCATATTTAGTTTATTCTTCCATGCATTCATCTTTTCCCTTTTCTACCCTTTCTTTGCCATGTTTATTGTGTCTAGAAAGGGCATTAATGGATTCTCATTCCAATGTTATTGGCACACAATTTTTAGGTGTCATCTGATTTCATATGAAATCCACTACTCATATTCATACTATATGGGTAACATGATGAAACTAAGAATTGTCTTATGTTTCTTTATCACTTCTTATCATGCAAGCTTAATATAACTCTTTGAATTTATTATCATGTTGACGTTGGGATTAGATTTTGATAAGTATTCAAAATTAAGAGTGCTCAACATACACAACATTAATTTAATGAATTATATTTTTCCAAGGGATTAGATTAGATTTTTTAAATAAAATCAAATACACCATATTAATCATCCTTATTTTTATAGTACTCAACATAACCTTCCTTAGAAGATAAATTTTCATCCTTTCTTATTGAGAGGGATTTTTCACAATCAAATGAAACAAATTTAGACATTAGAAACTAAATGTATATTATATTTTATAAAATTCACTTGTATATTCATGCTTTGGTAGGTTGGATTTGTATAGTAGATTGAATCAAATGTTATCACCATGGTTTTTACCATCTTGTATTTCCATGTAAATCTAGTATTCTCATGTGAAAATGTGTTTGTTTATGTTGTTACTTGATTATTAGTATCTTATTTTATTTAATTTTCATGTCTAATATATGTCTTGAGTTAAATATTTTTAAATTGGTTTGATCTACTAATTCACCACCCACCCTCAACAGATTGAGTTCCCTTCACCCTATCAGGTTAACTTGCCTTTACCATCCCTTAGCAATTCCACAAACACTTAGGTAACTTAATCACTCATCATTCAACATTTAGAATAGAGAACACTAGCCATTCACCATCATCTGCTTCCTCAACAAGATTCCTTATCCTTGTCTAAACCTATATTCATTGAATGGTAGTAGAAATTTATTCATATCTTGTCAAGGCACCTTCCATGAGAGATTCCATTTGAAATTCTCTTGGGCATACACCTTAGAGACTACCTTTATCTCTTCATTCCAATCTCTCACATCTAGTTCATATTCTACTATTGCATTCTAGACCCTTATGAAATCCTCCATTGATTCTTCATTCAACCATGCAACTAGATTGTTAAATATTTTATCCATTATGGCCTTAAATATATTTTTTTCTTTATATCCCTATCCTAAGGTATTTTTTTCACAAAGCTTTCAAGTGAGATAATCAAGGAGATATATACATTTATTCACAATCTTTTCAATCTTCTTAATGATTGTTTCAAACTTCCCTTTATATTATTCCAGAGAATCCCTTTCCTAGTTCAACCACAATCCCCAAGTCTTTATCTGTGGGAGATCTTCCTTTGTGGATACATTTTCTTCTAGTAGTTGGTTATCTATCCTCTAAATGATTGTCATTCTTTTAAACCCTATCAATTTTTCGAAGTGATCATTACAAATAGCTATAACCTTTATGACCTATATGAACATATAACTTTATTTTCAAAATGTCTCTATAGCCTATCTTATGGATTCTTCACCTTTCTTCATCACATATCCCATCCATATATTAAGCACATTTTCTTCATGCTTTACATTGTTGATTTCATCCACTATTTTGTTGGACAATCAAACTAGACTGAGAGGTTATTTTGACAACAATTAACTTAGTTGAGCCACTACTATGAGGAAACTCTAAATCTAAGCTATTATCTCCTTCAATTAATTCTTTATTTATTTTTTCTTTCTCATATGGATAGTGGTTGCTTCTAAATTCATTCTCATTTCCTTAATATCTTTCTCCCATGACACATACACTAGGCTAATAATTGATATTTGGTAATCCTAGGTAGGAATGTCAAACTTATCCTTTTCCCTTATAGGTGTAGCAACCTATATGATATTGCTACCATCTCCACTTCTCCTTATGGCATGACTAATCTTAGACTTACCATTAGGATTTGGTGTTTCCACCTCTTGTATTATACATTTGAACTCCATAGGTATCAACTACACTTGCATTAACAGTTGTAATTGCTTGGATAACCATTTTGGTATATGTTCACTTGTTCCTCGCTCTTTAGGAACTTCTTATGTAATTTTATCTTTATCACCTCAATAGGTCCGCTTCTTAGTGTACTTTCAATTTCTTCATCCCTTGGGATTTCTTCTATATCAGTTTCTTTCCAAACTAATTCTTCATTAATTTCCTTTAGCTTTGCATCCTTATTTTCTTTTGATTTATCTTTGGACATTCCCTCCCTTACATCATCATGTACTTATTATTCATAACATTATGGTAAATCAACTTTTTTTGGTATCGGGTATGTGCAGGACCATGATGGGCCAAAAACTGACAATATGATGGGTATGTGGCTGATGACTTTTTTTAACCCAAAATTGATGAAATGAAAAGGGTTTTTAAAGGAGATTATCAGCTTTCCACCAATATAAATTATGCTTTACTTTGAATTTAATATGTAATTATTATTCATTTTATATTCAAATTATGACTAAAGTTCTAATTGATAGGCTGATTGAAAAATATCTATAGCTTTCAAATGGTATCACATTTTTTGAGTCCAAAACATGCATCACATTCTATGCTTCACATGCTATAGGATTAAAAAAAAAAATTGAATTTCATGAATTTTGACCAAGTTAAGGTGGTTATACATACAAGTTTTTATATTATGTAAACTTTGTAATAAAAATTCGTAATTAATTATTTACTTTGAAAAATTACAAAAAAAATATGCATCACGTCGAGACATGAGTCCTCTACTTATATCTAAAATCTTATAAAAAAATTATCATTTTATTGTGGTTAGGGTGGTCAAATAGACATCTACTTATTTTTTCCCTAAAATTTATGAACTACTGCATTGAAATTTCAAATTTTCACCAAATAGATTTTTTGTTTTCAAACAAACTGAGTAGTTTAGATACTAAATTCAATTTTCTATAGATTATATTCTTACATATTTTTGAAATAATATATATAACTTATTCAAATTTTTATGTCAAGTTGCCTAACTCTGATTTTTTTGAATTTTTTTCCACTTAAGGGCCTATTTTCTCCATGATGATCCTGCACATGCCCTATCTGAATGTCATTCACTTATGACTTCAGAGGGTATATGAGTTTTATCCTTATTCGTGTCTTCGGGGTGAGACTCCTCCAAATGCTCTTCAATAATATTATCACTATTGCTAGGATGTTGAGATTGGTATTTGACCATCTCAACATCACCTTGTTCCTCATGATGCAACTCTTCCTTTCTTTTCTCAAGAAGAATATGATCTTTTGGTTCATTTATCTCTTGTTCCTATTGAAGTAGAGCTATTATATTTATTCCTTATTCTAACACCCATCCCTGGAATCCTAGAACATTTTATTTCATAGGTGAATTTTTGATTGTCTTCAAGTCCTCAACAACATTTTTATTGTATTTTATATTCCTTTCATACTATTCATCATAAAAGCTTGTGCCTTTCTAAACAGTCTTATGGGAAATTCAATAGATGGGGATCGATTTCATTCTATTGAATGACCTCCAAGACTTTTCAAGAAGCCAACTCTTCATTTTGGTTTGGGAAAAGGGGAAGGAAATGTAGGAAATAAGATAAACTAAGGAAATGCATCGAAAATCTCCTACAAAATTTCAAAACCCTTGCTGTCATAATAGTGGTTTACAATTCCTGAGAGGAACGAATTTTAGCTAAAATCACATATTTTTAGAAAATATAATGATTTAATCCTTAAAAAGTTCCATTTTAAGGATTCCAATTGAAGAGGGTTTGATCAAATCACCTTAGATCAAACCCCCTTGGATAGAACCTCACTAGTTTTAAACCACACCTATAAATGTGTCTCCTTTACACCTATCAAAATGCTGATAAAAAATCACTTTTGATTTAGCTTTTGGGGGATCAAATGAATTCATCTAAAATTTATTTCAAATGATTATAGTATTCCTCAGAACAAGCTATCCAATGAATATGATTTTAATATGTTTTGGTTTTGTTATGTATTTGTTTTTTAAGTTTTATTAAACATAGGTTTTTCATCGAAAATGAATTTCTTTGTTCTTCACATGTGGAAAAATAGAAGATTATCAAAAAAAAATTTGAAAAATATGAGTGCACCAGATATTGAAGTTCTTAATCCAACAAAAGAAATAATTTTTTTTTTGACACATATAAAAAAAGTTACGTGTTATACGGTCGTATTGTGTCTGAATTGTAATTCGTTTGACTTTGAAACTTGATTAAGGAAAAAATATTCAATAAAAAAATATCTAACCCAGTGGAAGCACTAGATATTAGAGTTATAAATCTAAATTTGAAAGAATTAGAATTTTATCCTTCATGTAAAAAAAGTTATGCATTATACGGTGTGTGTCACTTTTTTAAAATGTTGTTTTCTGAAAAAAATCAATTTCATGGGAGATGGAAAAAGAAGTGCAATTTGATTCTAAAAATTTTGAAAAAAATATTTTTAGAATTTACAGACAAAATTTGATGAGACTCTAGTTTGCACCATCTTCTAATTCCTCATAGTTTAGCCACTATAGGTGCCCGAATGTGAAGATTCAGTTAAAAATAATAATTTTAGTGTCCAGTTTGGCCAAAAATTGTAAACCACTATTATGGGATCACATCAATTCTTAATTCTTATAAAATGAGCACATAATACCATAAATCCTTCATTTTTGAAAGGATAATGAAAAACTAAGGCCTATATGAGCACAAAGAAATCATTCAGATCCTTTCACGAGAATCACCCATCAAGGTTTGCTAGAATATGGTAAATTTGAGATCAAATATGATGCTTCAAACCCTTACAAATCTATTTTTCCCCAATAACATTGTATGAGATCTAATAGAATTTTGACAAGAAATGAAAGAGTATCAAAACATGGTCAAGTTTACCTTGGGTCTAAGTTAGAAAATATAAAAGCTAGGACTAAGAATTAATTATCAAGAATATATCTAAAAGATAAAAATGACATAAAGCATGAATGTGTGTGAAAAAAGAATAAAATGTAAGATAAAGTACATATAGGAACAATATAATACATATTATTCCTTCTATTACTTTATTTGGAAAAAAATACAAAGATGCTAAGGTCAGATAACTGATTCAAATGGTTATCTTGAAAATCGATTACAAAATTGATATAAAGAAACAAAGTTTTGTAAGAAATAATCCACCTCCTATATTTTTCTATAAATCCCTTCTAGAACTATTTTCAAAGGCTCAAAAATTCCCTTCTATGAGACAAGGGAAGTGAACAAAAACAGAGAACTTGCCACCACCTAAACAAAAACTCCTATTAAGTGGCAATAAAATGTTGCCCCAAAACCCTAACAAAGATCAAATTAGATAATGAAAATCTAGGTAATAAAATATGAGTTGTTTCATCTAGTGATCTATGTAACAACTTGTTGACAGATGGAAATCTAGGAGCTGCTAAAAATCTTATTTATTATAGAAAAATGTAGCATCAAGAAAATTTTGATTGGAAAAATATGATCTAATCATCTACAAGCAACAATGGCATTATCAAGTTGATATTAGCATTTGGGATCACTTGAAAAAGGAAAAAAACATCAACACCTAGAAAAATTCTTTGAATATTCCCTTCATGACATTGTATTTATAACCTTTTTTTTTTAAATTCAAGTTGTGTGGTGCAATGGCGATCATTTCTTAAAACTCCTTCAAGCTTCTTGGTGAAAAACCTCATGGTGTAGCTATGTGTCTCACTCCATGTCTAAGAGAAATGTGATATCAAAAAGCAACGCAACCACTACATGGCACAATTGTGTGATTTTTAGTAAACAAAACCTCACAACCCTTGCAAAAGTGCATGAATTTCACACATGTTAGGGCCAACAACAAAGAACAAAAATGGTAATAGTAGGGAAACTTTCTAGGCCAAAAAGACTAGATATAACATATTAAAATGTTTAGAGTGAATAAAAGATTTACAATTTTTGGAAACTCATAAGGGGCCTGCACTTGCATAGGCATGAACCCAAAAGAGAAATAAACTAAAAATATTTAAAAATAAATGTGATCCTTAAAGCCTAAGGAATGCATAATGTAGGTATTCCCAATCTAAATCACAAGGAAAAAACCAGTATATGCAAAATTTTAAAAGCATGGTTCAAATCAAGTATCTCTTTAAAAGAGGCCTTACCCAATCGTATTTATACAACTCTAATGTGAAAGTAAAGTCTAGCTAGTGGAAGGAGTATTTCTTCAATTTCTTCTACACTTGGTAATGGGCCTAGCACTTGGAAAGCTAACTAATCTTTTTTCTTTCCTTCTAATTCCTCCTTCATTTGTTCTTCAGTTAACACTATTCTCTCACGTAAGAAAGGAGAAGGCACTCCCATTTGAATTAGAACTTTGAAATCCTCTCGCATTCCATTGACCTTGTCCTTCAATTCAATCTGGTAATTTTTCTACCCCTTCACAAAACCAAGCTACAAACTATGAATCCATTTGTTTTCTTTGTAGATTCTCTTCTATTTGGTATTCCAGTGCTTACCAAAATCTCTTCAATAGCTTTATATAGATTAATAATCAAGCTCTTTGATTTTACAAATTAAGGAGCAACTAAATGTAAGGTTTGGTTGACTATTAGACCAACCTTTGTACTAAGCCCCCACACATCTACCATGAACCTCAAATTAGTCCTTAGGGATGGGGTGTTGTAATAATAGTGGTTTACAATTCTTGAGAGGAACAAATTTTAGCTGAAATCACATATATTTAGAAAATATAATGATTTAAGCCTTAAAAAGTTCCATTTTAAGGATTCCAATTGAAGAGGGT
This sequence comes from Sequoia sempervirens, assembly GCA_007258455.2. Classification (NCBI taxonomy): domain Eukaryota; kingdom Viridiplantae; phylum Streptophyta; class Pinopsida; order Cupressales; family Cupressaceae; genus Sequoia; species Sequoia sempervirens. The sequence continues at coordinate 37,795,417 of VDFB02000017.1, read as the reverse complement.
TTGATCAAATCAACTTAGATCAAACCCCCTTGGATAGAACCTCACTAGTTTTAAACCATACCTATAAATGCATCTCCTTTACACCTATCAAAATGCTGATAAAAAATCACTTTTGATTTAGCTTTTGGGGGATCAAATGAATTCATTTAAAATTTATTTCAAATGATTATGGTATTCCTCAGAACAAGCTATCCAATGAATATAATTTTAATATGTTTTGGTTTTGTTATGTATTTGTTTTTAAGTTTTATTAAACATAGGTTTTTCATCGAAAATGAATTTCTTTGTTCTTCACATGTGGAAAAATAGAAGATTATCAAAAAAATTTGAAAAATATGAGTGCATCAGATATTGAAGTCCTTGATCCAATAGAAAAAATAAAATAAAATTTTCATATACAAAAAGTTACACGTATACCGTATGTGTCAAATTATAATTTGTTTGAATTTGAAACTTGATTAAGGAAAAATATTCAATAAAAACTATCTAACCAAGTGGAAGCACTAGATATCAGAGTTAAAAATCTAAATTTGAAAGAATTAGAATTTTATCCTTCATGGAAAAAAAGGTATACAAAGTCACTTTTAAAAATGTTATTTTCTAAAAAATCAATTTTCATGGGAGATGGAAAAAAAGTGCAATTTGATTCCAAAATTTTGAAAAAATATTTTTAGAATCTACAGAAAAAATTTGATGAGACTCTAGTTTGCACCATCTTCAAATTCCTCACAGTTTAGCTGCTATAGGTGCCCGAATGTGAAGATTTAGTTAAAAATAATAATTTCAATGTCCAGTTTGGCCAAAAATTGTAAACCACTATTATGGGATCACCCGATGTCATTACAACCTTTATATTTTCCCAATGGGAGAAATATAAATTTTGTAACATAGGTAGAAATTTGTCCCTTTCTACCATAGCCTACTCTTGTTGAGCCAAGGACTCCTGTGACTTTATATTCTCTTGCAACTAATTAATTGTTTCAAAATTTCCTAAAAGTTAAAGGCACAACCATTCTAGTTCCTCATTACAAGCTTGTAGACTAGACTCAAAATTTTGTTTCTCCCCTCTCTTTGTATCAAATATCATGTTTTCTTTTCAGAGTTCTTCCTAGAATCTGCTTTCTTGATGTTGAAGATCTCACTAGCCTTGCTCTTGAAGACTTGAAATAGATGATAAATCCTACTACACCTTTTGTAGCTCTTCCATCATTTTTTTGAGTTATTTCTCTGTTGATTCTTTGCATTCCTTTCATCTGCTACTTGGAAATGCACATTAGTTAAATCTTTCTATATTTCATTCTTCTCTTTCTCAAAATGCTCACATGGCTACTTTGCTTGGTTCGAAGCTTCATACCACTTTCCTTGCATTTCTTGTAGCTTATTTTTAAGATCTTCACACTCATGATCTCATCATTCTGAGATGTTGAAGAGAATTTTTTCTTCATTGCAGTTCTTAGCTATTACTTCTTGTAGTTTTTCTTTCAAACTCTCTCTCTCTCCTTACACTCAATTTGGATATCGAGTGACATTTTCCATTTTAGTTGAAAGTCGACCATTATCCATTTGCACTATCTAAAGTGGCATAACTACTACCTTTTTTTGTTCTTGTGCCTACTTCAAATGAATGACTTGTGAGTCTTTAGCTTTGATCTCCACTTGGTGATTCTCAATTGTTTCCTTCACATTTACTAACTATGCTTCTCACTTTTTCAATTAACTCTCCAACCTTAGGTACTTGGTGTATGCTACCTTTTGTGTGGCCTTCATGAGGCCTATCTTATCACAAGGGAGTACTTCTCTTAGATTCAACCCTATAATTTAAATCTCATAATCCTCATATTATATTTCCCCTTTCAATTTGGAGTTCAAAGGCTTCATGGACAAAATCATCAAAGACTTTCCTTCTTCATCAAAATATCCCTCTAACTTCGGGTTGACTTGAGATGTTATGACCTTCACTAACTACATTTAGTTCCTTTCCTTGCAAGCCATTCTGCATAAGTCAATTTGCGTGAGGAGACCTTGAGGGTACTTGATACTTTGTGTAGTAATAGGGACACTAGTAGGGAGGCCATAATGAATATAGAAAGGGGTATCCTTAAATGGTTGACCCTAGGGAAAGTTTTCAAGAAGCTTAAAGGTATTGGAAAAAGAAGGTGGAATACAATGCTAATAATATGAGGTATGTAGAGTGGTCATTGAAGTGAGGGGAGTAGTAGGTGAGAAAAAAGGCATATCTCTAGAAGCGAGAAAAGGAATTGCAACTTGCAACATGGGTTTCTTTGGTGCTAAAACCTATGCTTTTGACATAGTTATTAAAATGTCACCACAAATGTGATTAAAGATACATGCTCTATGTGTGATATATCCAAAGGAGAGTCAATAGTAATTATGGTAGGAGGCATGGAAAATATGGATGGGTCAGTAGTGGCCATCATTTGAGATGGAAGGGCAAGAGAAACCAAAGAAGAGAAAGGAGAAAGAAGGGTAGGTAAAAAATTACTTACAATGTGGGAGTTGTGGTTGCTTGTAAGACATAATTCACCTCCTCATTGTCATTTTTTTTTCTAGAGGTCGCTACTTGCTCGACCCCTAGGTTCTTCTTCTCTTCATACAAAGTTGGTTTGTTGTGACAAATCTCTCAACTGCTAAGTCTAATAAACCTTGAGCAACCCAAATTTTTAGAGCCTTTCTTGTAGACCGTTGGGTTTGTGTTGATTTTTTGGACATGTTGATGGATGAGGATGGTTTTTTTTCCTTATCCCATAGTTCTTTTCTTCCATTTTCCTTTTCTATCTCAGCCTATGATGTTAGTGAGTTAGAATGTATGTTGGAGCTGAACCCAACCTTTCAATCATAAATTTCTTCAAAAGTTTCATTGGTGGGGATTTTTTCATGTAGGGAACTTGTTTGTTTGATTTCTTGTCAATATCTTTTGAAATTGACTATTTTCCTATCAAATCAGTCCCTCTTCTTCAATTGTTTCCTCATGGACTTTTCAATTGGGATGTTTGGCTTAAACTCTTGTAGTATTTGATAAAATTAGAGCCATAGAGGCTACACATATGGTAGGAGGGCTAAGTCAACATGCACATCTTCCATATCCCTCTCTAGATTTCACTATTCCTCCTAGAATGGCCACAACTCATGCTTCATGGGTAGGTACCCATTTGGATTATACTTCTGTGTATCACAGATGAGACCAAGGCTAAGATAGGTAGATTGTTGGTCAATATTTTCCATGCCTCTCTCTTTGAATCACCACTTTTCATTTACCAAAGGTGGATAGGGTCTTACAAAGCTTTGCTTTCTTTTTTCTAGTGTCATAGGTGTCATCTACAATGGAAAATTGTCAATACATTTATAGTGCAAGTGTTATATTTGTTACACACCTAGGTAAACTTAAAGGCTCTGCTACAAATCCATGCAGTCTAATAAAACTAAAAACTTTCCTAGAAAAATAATCAAATCAAAGCCCTATGTTCACTCATCTAGGCCAAAAATTCACAAGAAAACCTGATGAGGATAAGTTGTCAAGAAAAATCTAGAGAGCAGGGTTTAGGAAACAATCAAAAAAAGGAATAATAGTCTTGTGTTCTTGAAAGTACATGAGTCCACATTGACACTCATATAACTAATGGTTATGTGTAGGATCATCATGGAAACAACATGCCCTTAAGTGGCAAAAAATTAAAAAAAATCAGAGTTAGGCAACTTGATGTAAAAAATTGAATAAGTTATCTATATTATTTTAAAAATATGTAACAATAGAATCTATAGAAAATTGAATGTAGTTTCTAAACTACTAGGTTTTAAATCTATTTGGTGAAAATTTGAAATTTCAATGCAATAGTACTTAAATTTCAGGGAAAAGTTAAGAAGTAGGTGTCTATCTGACCACCCTAACCACAATAAAATGAGAATAATTTTTTAATAATATTTTAGATATAAGTAGAGAACTCATGTCTTGATGTGATGCATTTTTTTTGTAATTTTGTTTCAAGTAAAATAATTAATTATGAATTTTTTCTTACAAATTTTGAAAAATATAAAAACTCATATGTCTAACCACCTTAACTTGGTAAAAAATTTAACTCATTTTTTTCTAATCTTATAGTATGTGAAGCATAGAATGTGACACATGTTTTGGATTCAAAAAATGTGATACCATTTGAAAGCTATTGATTTTTTTCAATCAGCCTATCAATCAGGACTTTAGTCGTAATTTAAATAGAAAATGAATAATAATTATTAATTAAATTCAAAGTAAAGCATAATTTATATTGGTGGAAAGCTGAGAATGTCGTTTAAAAACCCTTTTTGTTTCATCAATTTTGGGTTAAAAAAAGTCGTCAACCACATACCCTATGCATACCCATCATATCACCACTTTTTGGCCCATCATGATCTTTCACATACCCTAACCTTTTTGTATCCCTAATCTCTAGTGCCATGTACTTCCAAAAAAACCTAAGGTTTTGATGTAAAATCAAATGGACAAGAAAAAAGAAATACCTAAATTTTAAGGAATGGCTATATTCTCTTAGCTTCCTAAGCATCCTCTCAGTTCTACCTCTTAGGCTTGATGGACAAATCCATCTGATATATTTCCACCTCATTGTCACAATCCAATTCATAAATAAAATATAGCATTAATAAGAAATCCTACAAATCATCATTGAATTGACCATACACTAAAGGGAAACTAAGCATCACATTGTTCTCTTCACGATGTGTCTCAATGTTGGAAAAGGCCAATTTTTCTCTTCTTGCAATGCAAAAATGCTCTAGATCTCTGCTTGAGAAATCCTATGTCATTCGGTCAAAGGGAATACATAACATATTATTGATATCCCCTACGCTAATGGTGATTTTCAAAATTTCATCACTAATGACCCTACTATCTTTTTCAAGCTTTGTTGCAGAGAGGTCCACCAATTTAGGGCATACATATGTCCAAGGAAACATATATTGGGGTAGACCATAGTGCTAGAGTGGAACTCCAAGAGACCCTACATTCCAAGCTTTCAACATGATGACTCTTCTGTGAAGGGCTCCCTCTCGTAGACACTTAGAGTTTGAATGTAGCTTTGGGTCAAAGATATTATCAAAAAAATTGTTAATTAGCTCTAGCTTGATGGGATCACCATGATTTATGAATTTAGTGTGGAAAAACATTCATGGATTAGGAATCTATGCATTATAAATATAAACCTCCCCAAAGACATGATACATAAAAAGTAGGAGCTGAAGAAATTTTGATATTTTTTCCAAAAGTTGATGCTTCAGCTATCATTTTTCATGAATTTTAGTGAACCTTTCCAGAACACTTATTTTACACTAGAGAATTTCACCCTTTCTTTGAGATTTCGATACTTAGAATATTTCTCTCTTTCCAATTCTATTTTAACATTCACCACCTTAAACATACTAGAAATAAATTCATGGTCAACATTATTAACCTTTGGAGCACTACTAATGAGATGATACATGCACATTAAACACATATTTTTTGGGAAATGTAAACTCCACTTTCAGAAGGGAATTTTAGGTACTTTCCATACACCATTTTTAAAGAAGGACAACATTGAAAAATGGTAGGAATAATATGAGAAGATGTTTGCATTAAAAAGGTAGGAGGTGGCATTAATAGCAATATTTTTAGCTAGGAATGCTAGTTAACAAGAAAGAAGGTAGTAGGACACATGGGGAAAGGAAGTGTGCATGGAATTAATGTGAGCACTTGTATCGATCATTAAGAAATTTTATGAATCCTTCTTTGTGTGATTTCCTTTCACACTGGATCGCTAACATGCATTTCTCATTGTTGTTCTAACTAAGAAAATATTTCCATTTCATAATTTTTTGGTTTTTTTCTCTATAAATTACTTACTATCCATCATAAAATGTACTTCTCATTTTGTAATCTTTCTTTTTGCATCTAAAAGGTATGCTTACTCCAATTGGGCTTCTATGTAGGAAGAATTAGGTGGCCTTTGTGAGAGAGGTTACAAATGAGACGATTAAGTGGCTTTTGAGAACAAAGAATTTCTTAATCATCACTACATTTAAGTGGGTGTTGGGCATATATTTTTTCTTTGATGCAAACCACTATCATGTGAACATAGATGTTATCTCATAATTTCTGGCATCGTTGCTAGACTTGAACATCTCCAAGCCCTATTGTGTGGAGTTGTCAAAGACTATGCTCTCAAAAGACTATCTAGTGGGTCTAGAAGAGATTGAAAATGTGGCTATTCTAGGCCTTAGCATCCCTTCAGCCATGGACCTCTAGCATTATGTCAACAATGCCAAAAAGTTGTCATGTCTTCCTTTGCTATTTAGTTTTTAGACTAGTACATTGGAGCGGCATCGCCAATGGTCGAGGCCTGCCATCTCCTTCCTTCTCTGTGTGAACAATGTTGAGTTGGTCTATGGCATGGAGTGGTATACGAACTTTCACGACTTGGTATATCAACCTAGGGGAGCGATAGTGCAAAATGAAGACAAACATGTGTCCAATTTTTCAAAATTGCTTTCTTGTTGGCTATAGTTTCTACCTTAACATCGTCAGAAAATTTTATTGTGTTTTGTGCTAGCCATGGTCATTGTGACAAACTTTCACATAATCGAAGCCAACATTTTTATCAATTTTTTTTGTTGGGATGAGAGAATATTAATCTTTGTAAACTTTGTTGCACAAAGCTTCTCCGAGCTCTTTTCTATCTCAAAAAATAAGTCTAAGCACCTAAAAACTACATGTAATGATATCATATGAATATAATATAGTTTTTCTATTTTCTGCATTTGTGTGTCTATCTCATAAAAATGGTGTACTTTACAAATTTTATACATATGGTACATAAAGTTGTATGATCAAAAAATGGACCCTTCCCATTTTCATGGTCTTTTAGGCCTTGTTTCATAGTGTTGGAGCTATGTTGCATTTATTTTATGATGTATCTTGGATTCAACATGCTTATTTTGGTGCTAAAACTCAAAGAACGATGTCTTGTGAAGGTTTTGTGAAGTGTTGTAAGACATTTCTACATTCTTCTAGACTCTATTTAATGCAACTAACCTAAAAACCACCTTTTTACACATCAAGTCCTTTTTTAAAGTGTTGTAAGGTCTTATAACAATATTTCACACTTTTCTAGGCATATTTTCACTATTTACACCCTTCTCGTGCTTTATTTTATCTCTTTATGCCCTCATATGCTTATATTAAGTGTATCTTTGCGTCCTATCCTGACAAACAACATTAAACATGAAATTTTTCCTGACACTTGGTTGTGGGTCCCAGGTGGGACTCATTCACTAAGGGTGGCGAATGAGTCCCCCTTAGCCCCAAAATAAAAAATTTTCAAAATTTCTTTTGGGATTTTACTCAAATTCACTTCATGACAGCCTGTGATGAGGTATGAACAGATGGTAAGGCATAAGATTTGTATAAATATGTGATTTTAACCTCATTTTACATCTCCTCATTCAATTATTCAATATCCTAACATATTCAAGCAATCTCCAAGGACTCAAGCATCTTGCATCATCAAGTCAAGTACTTTCAAGCACTTTGGAGCAGCCATTGACATCACTTAAGATTTGCATATTCAAGGATGTGGTAAGTTTGCAATACTTTCATGTTATTCATTTATCATTTCCTTTGCATTTCATTCATTTCTATTGAGTTTGATTACCAAAGTGGGCTTTGACCAAGGCAAACCCCTATTCACTAGCCCTCAAACATTTTTCCCTTTTGCATGTGTCTTTATAGCCTTTGTTTTGCAGATTTGAGAGGTTCAAAGGTGTTGAAAAGTGGATTTCAATTCAATTAGGCTCTTTAAATTAATTCATTGTCTATTTAAGCAATTTGAGTGACTTTAGCCCGTTTTCTACAGAATTGACCCCAACAACTTGATATTCAGTCATTTCAGAATCTAGAGAAGCAATGTTGACCTTTGACTTTTTAGGAATCTTGGGAAGGACTGATTTGCCACCCTTGGTGAATGAGTCCCACCTAAAATCTAAAAATATGAATTTTGTTAGAAATCAACTCTTGATTATCATAAATCAGATTTTGACAATTTTTCACCAATTGAAGGACTGATTCGCCATCCTTGGCGAATGAGTCCCACTGTGAAAAATCAAAAATTTGCATCAGCATTCCAAACATTCCAGAAACTTCATACATCATCCAAGTACACTCAAATTTGATCCTATACTTTATGTTCTGCATATTTCTTTCTATTTCTTCATATTTCATAGCTGTTTGCATATCATAATGTGTTTTCAAATGTAGCATAAATTGCATCTTTGCATTCATCTTAGATCATTTTAATCAATCAATTGCACTTAGATTAATTCATTTACATCATATTACATTGCATAAATCTTAATTTGAATGAAGCATATGCATTTTAAGAACCTAATATCTCTCTCTGTTTCTAGGTGAAAAATCTTAGGAAGAGAGCTAAGCATTTCGGGTTCCTAAAATCTATGGTTCATTTTAGTGAGCCTGACTCTTGAAAATTTTTAAACTTTTGATTACATTCATATCTTGCATCCTAGTTTTCATTTGCATTTCAATTCAATTAGGACATTCAATTGGTTATTGCATTCTAGGATCCTTCATTTTGAATTAGTGAAAGATTCATTTAGTTTTCATTCTTGAATTCAAATTCATTAAAAAAATTGAAATCTTGCATTCTGTGCTTGTTTTTTCATTTTTAAAAGCATTTAATTCATTCTTAAAATTTTGAAAAATAAAAAAAGTTGCATCTTGGGAGTCATTTGCCACCTAGGGTGAATCAGTCCCTTTTCATATATTAAACATTCATTCTACACTGTTTTTAGCATTTTTCTACATTTTTTTTTCTTGTATTCATATCTCTATTATAGTTAGTAGATCTCCTATTATTTACATTTTACATTCTTAGAATAGCTTGCATTTCCATCCACCTTTCCTTTGTGGTACTTGCATGAGTGTTTGGTGCCCTATTAATAATACTTTAGTGAGAACAAGTTCTAGACTCATGGCATCCCATGATAGCACTTTCGTTGTGGACCTTGGGATCTCATGAGCTCCTACTCCTAGTATGGACAATGGTGCATTAGTCCTTGAAAATACCACTTCCATGCCTTCCCCTTCTAATCCTATCCATGTTGACAATCAAAACAAGTCTCTCCCACAAGAAAATGTTATTAACATTCATGAGGACTTTGCACATTTTCAATGAGACTTGTCACTTGAAAACATTTCCACCACTACTATACTTGCCATTGAGAACCTTCATCGCTTAATTGAAAGTGATGATGGCTTGCAAGTGTTCAAAAAAATAGCCAAAATTTACAACAAACATGCCTCTTCCCATAATACATCAAAAAAAATTCCTATCACCCAAGGAGCATCTCAAGTTCCTCCTCCTTCAACCATATCTTACATACCAACTTACACCAATCCGCAAGTCCATACAACTTGAAATCAATATAATTATGTCGCTACTTCTTTCCCGATTTCTAGTAGCATTCCTACTTCTTTTGTGGCATCACAACCTCCTTCCACCACTTTCACACCCCTAACTATTCCTTCCACTTCTCCTAACATCACCTACACTCCATCACTATTTTCTCTTCCACCACCACCCCATTATCCTGATCCCTTTATGACACAACTCCTTTACACTATTTCATCCATGCAACACCAACTTGTCACCATTACTCAAGCTCAAGCCATTCCACCCACATATCTTATTCATAGCAACCCCTTATCATTAGAAACCTTATGTACCCTAATGCCACAAGGGATAGAAATGCCAAGAAAGGAGATCCTATCAACCATGTCAATGCTTTTACTACCTTGTGTTGTGACTTTGTCCTTGATGATAAAATTTTAGCAAAACTCTTTCCAAGGGCCTTGAAAGGCACTACTTTATAATGGTTTTCCCACTTTCCTAATCATTTCGTCCATTCATTTAATGAATTGGAAGAAGCTTTCATTCATCACTTTCAAGTGTACATGACACCTAAAAAGACAATGGTTGATCTTATGTGACGTAGACAAAACACTGATGAAAAAGTAACTGAATTCATCTATTGTTACTAGTCCTTATATGCTCAAGTTGATTTCCAAATTCTAGATGCACATCTACAAAATATGTTTGTTGAGAATTTGCACCTAACCTTCAAGATAAGCTTATGATGATGAAATTCCCTTATTCATGTGTGACCTTATGTGAATATCAAAATTTTGTTTCAAGTCGTGAGTCAAAATCCACTTCTAGCCGAATTGACAAAACTAAAAATAACAATCAACACCAAAATAATACGCCAAATTTCCACAAACCTAACCAAGGTTTCTTAAAATTTAGTTCACCTCCTCCACCCCAACCACAACCAACTTCACAATTTTAGAATTCAATGGCCACCTCTAAAATAGTTTTTCCTTATCATTATGGTGATCCAAACAAACATTTCACTCCTTTACCTGACACCCTCCACCAAACAATAAACTAACTCATCCAAAAACACATGTTTACCTTACCACCTGTTAAACCACTTGATCCTAATCAACCCCTACCTCCTACCTTCAATCCTAATGCTTATTGTCATTTTCATCATCAAAATGGCCACAACACCGAACATTGCAAGCATCTTAAACATCTAGTTCAAGACCTCATTGATTCGGGTGAATTGACCATTATGGGTTTTAATGATCAAGGTAATAAATTTTTTGCACCCCCTAAAAAAAATATCCAAATCTTTACCAACCCTATGCCTAAACACACTACCTCATTCATCAAAGCTAGTGAACCTTCAAAACCTGATGTAATGACTATTGATACACACAATGAACAACTTGATACATCTCATCCTACTCCCCAAGCTAGTCCTATGGATAAAATTGTCACCATGATAGACGTTATCCCTCACAAGGGCCAAACCACTCAATCTATTGACATTACTTTTTCTGCTAAAGACGTACTACCAAAGCTTCTTGATGGTCCTCTCTACCTAGTGAGTAGAATCTACGAAAAACCTACTAATGGGATATTAATAGATCCCACTTGTGGTGAGAATGTGATCACAGAAGAATTTATAGTATTACATGATCTATATCAAGATAACTATGATCCACTGACCGTATGGATTAAAACACATCATGGTTTTCCATTCCCTACGAATGGATCAATCGTGCTACCCTTACAGATAGGACCTAAGACTTTGCAGGTAACATTTTCTATTTTTCCACAATCCAACCAATTTTGTTTATGGCTAGGCTCCCTTGGCTTTTCTCAATGAAAGTGGTCCCATCAATCATTCACAAGTGCTTAAATTTTATGCATGGTAATGAGGTATTCACCATACACCATAGTGGCTTTAATCCTTTATCTTCAAAAGGTAACTTTTCATTAGAAGCATTTTGGCCTACACCCATCAAACCTATCACCCCTTGAAAGGAATTTTTTTGCATTTCTTATCAAAAGTTTAAAGCTAAAAATATTGTTGAATTATCTCTTCATAACACATCTTCATCCACCTCAACTCCTATCCTCGATGAAACCATGATTATACTTGAATCTGATATTGAACAAACCATCACACCCTTTGAACAATCTTCTCAACCATCATCTAAATGACCAAGAGACCAAGAAATAACTCCTACCTCACTCCCTCATATCAAACAAGTGTATAAAACAAAAGAGAAAGTGATTGATCCTTCCTCTTCAATTTCTCCTACTCTTCCCCTTTCGAAAGTAGACAAACCTATATAGACTCAATCTGCTCTTACACCTCAACAATTGAAAAACTGAATTAAATGCAATCATGGTGCTAGGGAACAAAGACGTTGTTGTTGTCTCCTTGCTCATCAATATTACCTCACAAAAAATAAAGAAAATCAACCTATACCCTTGACAAAGGTAATAGATGATCACCTTCATGAGCAACCACATGATAGTCCTATACTAGCATTAAACCAAAATGACCATATTCAACAACCAACACTTTTGATACATCCATCCTTAGAAATCACCCTTCGTTCTCCCATCATTAATAATCTTGATGATGAGGATGGAGATGTGGTGATTTCTAACATAGATGAAACAATGAATAATGAATTAAACTCTTTATTTTCATATACAATGAGCTTACATGATAAATCCTCTCCACTAAGTGAACAACCTGGTACAACCCCTAGTTTGGCACTTGTGATTCCTCCTTTGGACAGTCAATCACCTTCGCATTCCATTGAACATGATTGGGAGGTGGATGATTTAATGGAGGACTTTCATTTGCCTACTTAATATTTTCTTCTAATTAATTTTACTTTTTCTTTTTATGTGCATATCATCTTCCCTTGTATCGTGCATTTGATGTTTCCTTCTCATTGTACACTTCTTCTATGTGTATCTCTATTCTTCTTTTTTTCGTGATTGTATTTTTCATTTTTGTTTTGTGTTTTCCTTTGGGGATGATGCAAAGCATAGAGAAACCCTAAGTCTCTTCCATGCTGACCCAAATGATCCTTGTCTTTTTCATTTTTTATTTATTTTTTCCTTTGGGGATGATACAAAGCATAGAGATTCCCTAAGTCTCTTCCATGTTGACCCAAATGGTCCTTGTCTTTTTCATTTTTTTTTTGTTTTCCTTTGGGGATGACGCAAAGTGTAGAGACACCCTATGTCTCCTCCATGTTAACCCAAAAACCTCCTTTCTTTTCCTTTGTCTTTTCTTGTGTTTTTCCTTTTGGGGATGACACAAGGAATTGAGACAAAAAATGTCTCCTTCATGTTGACCCAAAAGCTTTTTCACTTTTCTTTTTTGTCTTTTTTCTTGTGTTTTCCTTTTGGGGGTGATGCAAAGTTTCGAAACCGCAATGTCTCTTCCATGTTGACTCAAAACGAACTTTGTTTTTCCTTTGCTTTCTCTCTATTTGTTTCATTCTTCTAGTTCTATGTGCTTTAGGGAATGATGATAGTTATAAGCTCATCCATAAACATACATTGTAGCAACGAACATACTGACCCCAAATCCATAGATCCCTTATGTATTTCGTGTGATTTATCTTTTGGGGGGAAACTCCGTTCTTTCTTTTCTTTTCCTTTTCTCCTTAACATGACACAACTTAACTTTAAAACATATGACTTGGCATAGAACTTTCCAAGTTGGCTCTCGTGTCTTGTTTATCTTTCTTTCTTTTCTTCTCTACTTTCAAGTAATTGCTCATAGAACAATGTGTGGCAATTCCTTTAAAGTGTGGGGCATACATTACCATTATTTCATTTACATTCTTAGTGAATCCTTGTCATTTGTGTGGTGTGTTCATCACTTTGTGGATGACATTGTGTGTGATTTCCTTCATGAGTGTGATCTTTCTTGGAATATTACATTCCTCTTTGTGGTTTGATGTAACACACTACATCCCCTAAGTTGTGAATATACAATACTTTGATTGGTCCTCTTTTGGAGACATTTGACACAATTTTCCCTAAGTGACTGACCTTGCATAAACTGAACAAGACTCCTTTGAACATATTACACATGAAATTTTTACACATAACATTCCCATTCAGCCACCTTGCATAACACAACTTGTATGCCTATGGAGCTGCCTTATTTGTTTTTCCACCATGCATAACACAACTTGCATGCCTATAATCTCATCCTATTTTTGAAACTTAAACCAACATTTACATTTCTTTAGCTTTGTGGCACATTGTTAAAGTTATCGAATGGGTATAGCTTTAGCATAGTTGAGTGGGAAGCCCAACTAGCAGTATGACTTTTCCCCATAGCCACTTTTGTGTTTGTTTTGTGAGTGCATACTAACTAGCATATGTATCTTACTTTTTGGGCTTTCTCACTCCATGAAAAACTAGTTCTGTAACCCCATAGTGAGTACACATTTTCTTTTTCAAACAATTAGCCTAGATCTCTTTTCACAACTAGTTGGATTGATGATCGAAGCTTCACTCAAATTCTTCTCAAAATACTTGTGTGTTCCTTTGTTGTTATGTTCATTTTGTCATGGGATCTTCATCTTGGGGGCTTGATCATCCTTCTTGTTTGTTGTATTCCATCTTGCTAGTGTAAGTACATTCAAACCCTCTTCTTGATGCTCATGGCTACTTTAGCATGAGAAGGAAAGTTTCTCTCACTAAAATGGGGGCTAAATGTATCGTCAAAAAATAGACCCTTCCCATTTTCATAGTCTTTTAGGCCTTGTCTCATAGTGTTGGAGCTATGTTGCTTTGATTTTATGATGTATCTTGGCTTGAACATGCTTATTTCGGTTCTAAAACTCAAAGAACAATGTCTTGTGAAGGTGTTGTGAAGTGATGTAAGGCATTTGTACATTCTTCTAGACTCTATTTAATGCAATTCACCTAAAAACCACCTTTTTACACATCAACAAGTCCTATTTTAAATTTTTGCAAGGTCTTGTAACAAGATTTCATGCTTTGCTAGGCATATTTTGACTATTTACACCCTTCTCATGCTATATTTTATCTCTTTATGCCCTCATACGCTTATATTAAGTGTATTTTTGGGTCCTATCCCAACAAACAACATTAAACGTGACATTTTTCCTAACACTTGGTTGTTGGTCCCAGGTGGGACTCATTCACCAAGGGTGGCAAATGAGTCCCCCTTGGCCCCAAATTCAAAAAATTTCAAAATTTCATTTGGTATTTTACTCAAATTCACTTCATGTTGGCCTATAATGAGGTATGAATGGATAATAAGTCACAATATTTGTATAAATATGTGATTTTAACCTCATTTTACATATCCTCATTCAAGTCTCCAATATCCTAACATATTCAAACAATCTTCAAGCACTCAAGCATCTTGCATCATCAACTCATGTACTTTCAAGCACTTTGGAGCAACCATTGATATCACTTAAGATTTGCATATTCAAGGATGTGGTAAGTTTGCAATACTTTCATGTTATAAATTTATCATTTCCTTTGCATGTCATTCATTTCTATTGGGTTTGATTACCAAAGTGGGGTTTGACCAAGGTAAACCCCTATTCACTAACCCTCCAACATTTTTCCCCTTTGCATGTGTCTTTGCAGGCTTTGTTTTGTAGGTTTGATAGGTTTAAAGGTGTTGAAAAGTGTATTTCAAGTCAATTAGGCTCTTCAAATCAATTCATCATCTATTAAAGAAATTTGAGTGACTTTCAACTTGTTTTTTGTAGAATTGACCCCGACAACTTGATATTCAGTCATTTGCAAATTTGGAGAAGCAATGTTGAACTTTGACTTTTCAGGAATCTTGGGGAGGACTAATTTTCCACCCTTAGTGAATGAGTCCCATGTAAAATCTAAAAATATGCATTTTGTTAGAAATCAACTCCTAATTGTCAAGATTAAGATTCTGGCACTTTTTCATGAGTTACAGGACTGATTCACCACCCTTGGCGAATGAGTCCCACTGTGAAAAATTAGAAATTTTCATCAGCATTCCAGATATTCTGGAAACCTCATACATCATTTAGGTGCACTCATATTTGATCCTATACTTTCGGTTTTGCATATTTCTTTCTATTTCTTCATATTTTATTGTTGTTTGCATATCACACTATGTTTTCAAACATAGTGTAAATTGCATCTTTGCATTCATCTTAGATCATTTTAATCAATCAATTTCACTTATATTAGTTCATTTACATAATATTACATTGCATACATCCTAATTTGAATAAAGCATATGCATTTTAGGAACCTAATATCTATGTCTTTGTAGGTGAAAAATCTTAGGAAGAGAGCTAACATTTTAGGTTCTTAAAATATATGGTTCAAAAGTATAAAACTTACAAGGAAAATGAACCATGAAAAAAAAAAAAAAATTAAATAGCTTTAAATGGATACCGTTCACTTGTATTCCCACAACATTTCCATTAAGGTCTTCTAGTTCAAAAGCATTACTTTCCTTGCATTTAGAAATGCAAAAATGACCCCTTTCACAAGGAGTCAAATCTGACATTAGGTATTTCCTATATGACTCCTTTTAGCTTTGTGAATTCAAACCTCATATCTACTAACCGATCACCTCTGACAAACTTGCAATTCACTTTTCCTCCAAATACATATGCACCTCCACCTTATTTACCTCAATCTCAAAACATAATGAATTATTTTGTCCTTGGAGTGTAGAAAAATGTATCCCTTTACATTTTCACACTTGTTTGGGCCCTTGCTACTAAAATTAGGCTTCTTTATGCCTTATTTGGTTCTATTTTACATCCACAAGACTCATTTAATGCATTTCTATGAGGATAATCTCGACACTTAACTAATAACGAAACATAATTTATTGATTTTGGGTTATGTGTCCCAGATTTAGTGATCAAAGACTCATATGCCACATTGGGCATATGGGTCCCACCTAAGTCTTAGGGCCTAATCCTGAATTTGGTATAGAACTTAACATTTCTTGAATTTTTTGTCTCAAGCCTAGGCTATTGGGACTCATATGCCCTAACTGGCATATGAGTATTGACTAATCTTGGACCTATTTTGAATTCAATTCTTGGCACAATTTTATTCTCTTATATTTGATGTCAGCTTGTAGTATTGTAATTTTAGGAAATTTGGCATAAACAAGTATAAATAAAAGGTTATTTCACATATTTTCTCCTAGCAAGTTTACACGTCATCTAGAAATTTGATGAGATCATTCCTATAGAAATTTAATTAGATCAAGAACTTTCAAGAGAATTCAAGGGTTGATTATCAAACATTTTGGAGCTATATTCAAGATTTAAGCATCATGTCAAATTCATCATGCATCATCTGTGTTTTTTAGATAAAATGTGTAATGTAGGTTCTCATGATTCAAGAAAGCATTCAAATCAAGATCCATAGCATTCAATCAAGATTCATTATCTACATTCATGATAGCCATTTCATACAAGATTGCAACCTTTATTCCAAGATTTTGGTGAGTTGCAACATAGCATATTTGTTAATTCATCATTCCTTCATTCCATTTGATTTCATTTCAAGGTTTGCTTACCATAACAAGGTTTGACCAAGGAAAACCCCTATCCACTAACAAAACAACATTTTCTCTCCTCTACATGTGTGATTGCAAATATAGGTGTTTTGAGCATGAAGATCCTTTGAAGAAAAAGTTGCAAGATTGCAAAAATTTGTCAAAGTTGTCAAGAAGTTTCCATCTTCATGGAAAGCCACCTACAAGTCAGAATTCGGAGTTTTAGACTCAGAGATTGGATAGTAGAGAAGTTAAAATAGATCACTAATGGCTATTAGAGTCTTAGAAAAATACTGATACAAGGACTAAATCACCACCTTGGGTGTATGAGTCCCAGTATACCACTTTTCAGCCACTTTTTGTAGATCTAGTTTAGCAGTTACAAATTGTAGATTTAGCTTGAAACCCTAAAGTGCAATTAAATCGCCCAACCTAGTGTTATAGTCCCAATGTGCATCAAAATTCATAATCTCAAGATTTCAAATCTTTCTTCAAGCATCTTAAATTTTTTAGGTACATCTCTATTTAACTCAAGTTCATTATTCTAATTTTGAGTTTCATTACCTAGGTCATATAGCTAGATTTGCAAATCATTCGTATTTCCTTCTTTCTATTCCTTGCTCAGTGGTGAACCCCCTTTGTTTAGTTAGACCCAAGGAAACCATTCTAACCCTATCCCATTCCTCAATCAAGTCAATTGGTTGAGGGATCATGGTTTCCTATAATGAGCTAGAGGGAATAGGTCCCTATCCCTTGTGTTCCATCTCCTATTAAAGATGGAACACACCATTTTATTTATTTCATTTGGTGAACTTGAACTTTGAACACCATGTTTCTGATTTGGATTTCCTTATGGGTATGTGCAAGATCATCATGGAAAAAACGGGCCCTTAAGTGGCAAAAAATTCAAAAAAATCAGAGTTAGGCAACTTGACGTAAAAATTTGAATAAGTTATCTATATTATTTCAAAAATATGTAAGAATAGAATCTATTGAAAATTTAATGTAGTTTCTAAACTACTAGGATTTTTTTTAAATCTATATATATATATTTGGTGAAAATTTTAAATTTCAATGTAGTAGTACTTAAATTTTAGGGAAAAAATAAGAAGTAGGTGTCTGTTTGACAACACTAACCACAATAAAATGATAATATTTTTTTTATAAGAGTTTAGAAATAAGTAGGGGACTCGTGTCTAGATGTGATGCATATATTTTGTAATTTTTTCCAAGTAAATAATTGATTATTATTTTTTTATTACAAATTTTAAAAAATATAAAAACTCATATGTCTGACCACCTTAACTTGGTCAAAACTTTATGAAATTCATTTTTTCTTTTTTTAATCCTATAGTATGTGAAGCATACAATGTGATGCATGCTTTGGATTCTAAAAATGTGATACGTTTGAATGCTATAGATGTTTTTCAATCAGCCTATCAATTAGGACTTTAGTCATAATTCAAATAGAAAATGAATAATAATAATTTATTAAATTCAAAGTAAAGCATAATTTATATTGGTGGAAAGCTGAGAATATCCTTTAAAAATCCTTTTCATTTCATCAATTTTGGGTAAAAAAAAGTTGTCAGCCACATATCCTATAATTACCCATCATATCGCCACTTTTTGGCCCATCATGATCCTGCACATACCCTTATAGTCCTAGATCTAGCTTACATTAACTTTGCACTAGATCTTGCTTTAGTTAATTTGCATTTAGTCCTTTTAAATCTTTCATTAGTGAAAGTGCATATATGGTACATTTTTGCATCTTGAATCATTGAGTTTGATTTGAAATCTATAATTGCACATAATCAAGACAACATACAAACCAAAAACCTTAATATTCACTCATAATTTGTTGAATTTAGTGTCAAAACCCTAATTTAAGACTCATATGCCCCTTTAGGTGATTTAGACCTGATAGAGGTTGTTTTACCTACTTTTTAGGAATTATGTGTTGATTTGCTTCTAGCATTTTAACCCTTCAAAAACCCTAATTGGGACCCATATGGCCCTCTGGGTGATTTAGTCTTGTATCATACCTAAATCTACATTTTATAACATTAAAAACTTGTTTATGTGTTTTTGTTTGTTGTTGTTAGATCTTTATTTCATATTACTAAGTTTAAGTTTCATTCATTTCATTATGTCTAGCTTAATTTGGTTTCATTTCAAGTGCATTTTTAAATATAAGAATTGCAAATAAAGAATATCATTTATCTTGTGTTCATTGCATTTATCTTGCATTCCTTGATTTTCCTTTGCATGAGCTTTACAACCTGGTGTCCTATTTTTAATACTATAGTGAGACATAGTTCAAGACTCATGTCATCCCATGATAGCACACTCATCGTGGATCTTGGGCTATCTAGATCTTTCACTCATATTTTTGGCACTAGTTAACTAGGTATGGACCATACACTTAATAACTCTTTGCCCTCAAGTAGAATGACAAGTGTTGAAACAATGGTTTCTAGTGTTCCTCAAGAAAACATAATCCAAATCCATGAATATTAAGCAAGCCTATAACATAAATTGAGTACTGAAAAAAATTTCAACATTGCTATTCCTACCATAGATAACATAAATTGAATAACTGAAAGTGAAGGAGTAGAACTTGTGAGTAACCTAGCTCATATTTTTGGAAAACATCTTACCTAAATGGCTATTTGTGGTCAACCTTCGAACAATGTCCAAAGTCAAGGAAGAATCCAAATTCCTCCTCCTACAACCATTACGCCTATTCCTTCCTATACCAACCCTCAAGTTACAACAATGATGCAACCTACTAGTAATATCTTTCTACCTTTGGTATTTCCACTAGCAATCCTAGTACCTTTGTGGAATCTCAAGTCATATCTCCTGCCACTTTAACTCCCATAAATATTCCATTCACTTCCTTAATAAACTTTTTCAAAATGTTTTATCCCTTCAAAATAAAATTTCCTAAACCAAAATCAAAATGTCCAACCTACAAACTATGTCAAAAGTAATCCCTTATCCTTGGAGATATTGAGAATTTTGATACCAAAAGGTATAGAGATTCCCATATTTGAGAAATATGGAGGGAAATGAGATCCTTTAACCATGTTTCTGCTTACACCACCTTATGTAGTGATTTTTTCCTTGAGGATAAGCTTTTGGCTAAGTTTTTCCCTATGTCCTTGAAAGATGCAGCTTTAGAATGGTTTTTCTCATTACCAAATAACTCAATTTGTTCATTCAATGAACTTGTTAAAGCCTTTATAAACCATTTCCAAGTGCACATAAATCCTAAGATGATATTAGCTAATTTGATGAGATGTAAACAAAAGGATGATGAAAAGGTTACTGATTTCATTTCATGCTACCAATCGCTTTATTCCCAAATGGACGTAAAGATTCTCGATCCTCACCTTCAACGAATTCTCATTGAGAACACAAAAACTAGGATACAAGATAAGCTTGGCATGATGAATTTTGCTTATTTTTAACACTTGTGTACTACCCTTTGTGATTATCAAACCTCGATTAATAGTCATGAAACAAAAGCAACCTCTAGCCATCCTAAAATTTTTGAACCCACAAATCAAAACAATTATCAACCCTTTAGAAGGGTGTGTGTAAGAAGTTGAGTCCACTTTTTGGCCAAAAAGTGGAAGTATTTTATTTGATTCTAAGCATTTGCCACATTTCACCTTAAAATTTGAAGCACTTAGAGATGAAATCTTTAAAAAAATCATTGATCATAAAATGTAGTTCTCGGAGTCTAGTTTCCAAATATGTAATTTATTTCAATACCCAAATTGTACAAATTGAGTTTTAATAGGCATTTCTAAAAACCGCTGTTTAAAAGTCATCTTTTTTACCATACCATGCACGTGTACGAAATCCATATTTTGATTTAAATTATCATATTTTTCTAAACCCTTTTGGGATAAGTTTTATGACTCACTGAAGCTTGTTCTTGATATTTTTTTGTATTTTTTTATTGAATATTTTTTTTTTGTTAATTTTTTTAATGCAGATTTGTCGTTTTGAAAAATCGTTGTGTACGACATGCATAAGATGACCTAAACTTATCATTTTTTGATTTGTTTTTTAAATTGAAAATAATTTTCTAAAGTATTTTCTCGTGCAACCCGTTTGTCAAAATATTATGTTGATCAAAAGTTATTAAAATAGTAAAAAACTCTAATATTGAAAGTTTATGGACCAATTTTATTACAAATTAATTGAAAAATAGAAAAAATAATCCAATTGCAAAACAAATTACATATTTAGAATCTACATTGTTTCATCTAAAATGGGTTTTAATTTCGTCAAAAAATTCTGCAAGAAAGGTCATCAACCTTATGTCCAAAGTTGGTATTTTTCTTTGACATTGTTAGGACCTTCAACTTGCAGGTCAAACCAAGTTGAAGGTTGAGGTTCAGACTTCCAATGCTTTTCCTGAACCAAAAACCTAAGCAAAAACCCGACCACAATGCAAAAGGAAATTCAAATTTTAAAAAAATAGGATCCCATTTATTCATAAACGAGATCCAGTTTACTAATCAGGATCCCATTATGTTTAAACCACATTCCTACCGTTTTCAGCATAATGGGATCCCGTTTCATAAACAAGATCCCATTCACTAAGCAATGGCCCCGATGTTCGAAGTCGGTGAACAGGATATTGATTATGAAACGGGATCCCGCTTATGCATAAATGGGATCTTGTTTTATAATTAGGATCTTGATTTATTTGAAGCGGGATCCCGTGTTATTAATGGGATCTCGTTTATATGATTTAAATTCATTGTGCACAAGTTTTCTAAAGTCTGCAACTTCCATATATGGCCGAGAGCACTAAAAATGAATGATTTTTCATAAGCTAGTGTATTTATAGGTTAGAACTTAATTTTTAAAGTGGAATTGTGGTAGTTTTCTACTTGTTTTAAAAAACACAAGAGGAAGAATTTTGTCTTAATAGGTATTCAACTTCCAATTTGGATTGAATATTTTGAAGAATTTCTCTATTAACATTCATTTGTGCTTGAGAATTTTATAATCATGGGAGATAAAGCTTGTAATAAAAGAAGGAAGACATTGACTCCTCAAGAAGTTGAAGCAAATAGGGAAAAAGAGAGACAAAGACAAAGAGAAACAAGAATGAGAATGAAATTAATTAATGATGGTGGAGCAACCAATCCAAAAACTATTGAAGATGAAAACATTGAGGATACCATGGTTGTAGATGAAGTTAATTTGCAAGGAGTCGATTTGGAGAAGAATATGATTATACAAACAAGTCCTACTATGTCTTCAAATCCCTCTTTGAATGCTATGGAGAATGTTTCAATATGCACAAATACAAGTACGTCTTCAAATCCACATATTAGTGAAATGGTAAATTTGTATGTAGAAGTTTTACAAGATGCTAGACTTAATGATGTTGACATTGACTATATTCAGAGAGACGAACCTTTTATAGAATTTGTTGAAAACGAAAAAAGAAAAATCTTTTGTTGCAAATGAAAATAAAAATGATCACTTTTCTTACCTATATTTTTGATGAAAATGAAAATGAAAATGAAAATGAAGATGAAGGTGAAAATGAAAATGAAAATGAAAATGAAGATGAAAATGAAAATGAAAATGAAAATGAAGATGAAGATGAAAATGAAAATGAAGATGAAGATGAAGATGAAAATGAAAATGAAAATGAAAACCGTTTTGTTGATGAAAATGAAGATGAAAATCTAGAATATGATGTTGAATTTAATGAAAATACTTTTTTTAAAATTGAAAGTGGTGTTTTCAATAATCTTCCTAGTCAAATTTCTTGGAGGCAAATAAGAACACATGCAAATAGAATATACACCAAAAAAAAATTTCATAAAAAATTTGCATTTCAATGTCAATTAATGATGCAATTGATGAGAATGAAAAAAATGAGGAAAGTAGTGAATAGGTTAGGCTTTTATGTTAAACCAAAAAGAAAAGATCAATCATTAAAACATGTTATGTCTACTGTTGCTAGTGCCATTCAATTTATTGGGAAAAATAGTCAATCTAAAGATAAAAATGCAGCAAGAAGAGCTATAACTACTGCTATAGTTAATAAAGCAACTTTAAATAAAAGAATGGTAAACAATATTAGTGAATTTTTAAAAATACATCCTAAAAAATTAATAAGAGCGGAAAAAAAAAGAGAAAGTATAGAAAATGATCCTATCAATCAATGTTGGAGTTTTAGTGGACAACTATCGAGGTCTGATATAAAATTGAATGTTTAAATTAAATCTTTGATCGAAAAATATTGGCATGATGATAGTAGGGTTTCATCTAATGCTAGATATGTTTTAAACTTAAGGGTGGGGTCCAAAGTTCACAATCCTCACCCAAAACACCTATTAGATACAACACAAACTGAATTTTATAGAAAATTTTGTAGCGATTCAGTGTTACCTAGTAATATTGAAATAAGTCAAAGTTCTTTTGAAAAATGTAAACCCTGGTATGTAAAAATTAATAAACAACGAATATCTTGTTGTAAAATACATGTTCAATTTCATTATTTTTATGATGTTTTTTGATATATACGTTGTACCTTGCATACAAACATGATTAGACAGGATTGTGGTATTGATATGCCACTTGAAGCAATAAGAGAGTTTAATTCAGGTTTGTTTTGTGAAAAATCTAATGATAATTTATTTTATTTAAGTTCTTGTATTTCTGGACAATGCATTAACTGTGGAAATCTTTCATTTTTAAGAATTTGTTTGCATGAAAGTGTTGATCATCATTTGGACAACAATTAGTAGATGTCAAAAGATTTAGAAATATTCAGTATTCTTTAAAAGATGGAAAAATAGGAAAGCATTGTGATTTACTTACAGAAAAAGTTAGTGTGCATGCATTTATGAGTGAATTTAATAATAAAATTGTACCAAAATATGTCATGCACTCTAAACATGCTCGATGGCTTGATGGCCAATTTCACGCATGTAGAAACACATTTCCAATTGGTACTATACTTTTATTGGTTGACTTTGCAGAGAATTATACTCTCGCTCCACAAGAGGAAATTCAATCTCAATATTATAATTCAGTGCAAGTAGCTATGTTTGTCCATATTGTTTATAGACATGCAGATGATAGCACTGATGAATCAAGAAAAGTTTTGAGGGAGTATCATTTTTATTTGAGTGACAACCGGTTACACTCATTAGAGTTTGTTCAATATTGTTTTAGTATATTTTATAGAAATTTAAGAGAAAGAGGAATCCATATGAAAGAACACCTCATATGGTTAGATAATTGTACAGGGCAGTTCAAAAATCCTAGAATGTTCTATTGGTTAAGTAGGGTTCACAAGGAACTTAATTGTCCAACATATATGGAGCTTTTTTGAAGCTGGGCATGGTAAAGGAGAACATGATGGAGCTAGTGCGTGTGTCAAAAGAATTCTTGCTAGAGAACAATTAAAATTTGAGGATTCAATAAAATTTAAAAATTCACATGAGATTGTGGATTGGTGTAATAGAAGATTATCTACACCTGGTTCAAGTGATTACTCTACAGTTCATCGATTCTTTTGGTTGGTGGAAGAAGAGAACATTGTATCTAGAGTTGATTGTGAGAAAATTAGTGGATCTACTAAATGGCATTCATTTAGGAGTGCGACAGCAAGAACATGGACTATTTGGACAAGGGAGCTTTCATTTTTTGCTAGTTTTGTATCTCAAGAGATTGGGAAGCTTGTGAAAATACATAATGGGTTGAACAATGAGAAAAATTCGTTGACACCTACAGAAGCACATAATCAATATGAAAGAACTATTGAAGAAAATGATAAATTGTTTGCATCTGAAGATTATGACCATGTTTCAGACCTTGTACAATAAGGTAATTTTAATTCAATTTATTTTATTTTATTTCACTTTATTAAGTTATTTTGTAATACTAAATTATTTATATGGATATGCATAAGTTATTAAATCAAATTTTGTTGGCAAGACATGTGTATGATGTTATTGCACCTAAGGGGAATGAAGAGAAAATAGAATATTAGTTGGCTCGTTGTGTGGAAAGTAAACATAATTTGATAACACCTTGAGAAGATGATGATGGATTTCATTATCCAATAGGTACGGTGATCCCCTTAAGACACCTCCTTAAGCAATTTTCAAATGATAACAAGTTTTAGATCCCCTTAGGAAATTTTTTAGAGCAAGTCTTTGATCCCATTAAGAAAATTTTGAGAACTTATTTGATGATGGTTTTTTAACATTTTTTCCGATGGGATTGGTGGTGGTTGTTGGCACTTGGCTACGAAAATACTTGAGAAGAAAGAATGGTCTACATGCATTTGAAGACTATGAAACACATAAAAAGATTATGCATTATTCACATTTGGTGGTGGCAACAAATATAAAACTAGAGCGGTATCGTGGAAGACCTTCAAAAAAATTGCTATGGTCAATTTCTATGGAAGAGCATGAGGCAATCATAGATGCATTGCAAAAAGAGAGGATGCAGATGGTACAATGGAATAAGTAAATACAGGTAAATATAGTTTTAGTTTTATTTTGTCCTTTTAAATACATTAAATACATGTTTCAACATTGGTCAAGTGTGTTATTAGTTGAAATTAATTTAAATTGTCCTTTTATACATCCTTAAGGCATAATCACAAAAAGGATCTAGTCCATGCAGATTCAACCTAGACAACATGGAATACTTGGTAAAAACAGGTAATTATTAGTTAAATTATATTTAAATACATGTTTTGATTACATATTGATATTGCTTGGACATTAATAGTTAAAATTGATATATTGTCATTTTTTGTATCCTAGAGCCATCATTGCATTCATCTCATACTTTGAAACAAAAAGGAGAGGATGTCTGGATTCAACCTACAAACATGTGTGGAATACTTTTAAATGAAGGTACTTGAGTTTTGTACATATAGATAATTTTATATAAATTAAAATATGTATGTTTTGATGATTTCATTGAGATTGCTTGTACCTTTTTGATATCAGGTGGTGTGAAGACCTACTACATTCTAGCCACGAGTTTGAGATGTTCTTGAGATGGCATATCTAAATTTTGTAAACATTGTTTTGAGATGACATATATGTACATACATACTTACAAAATTAAACATACGCTATGTACTTCTATGTATCAAATCAATATTCTATATATTTTTGTTTTTCTTAAATGTGCATGTTTTCCTACTTTGAAACTTTTATGTTTTACATATTTGTATAATCACTAAATATCAGCCATACATTATTGTTAAATCAATTATATCCTTAAGACGTATTATGACCCCTTAATACATCCCCTTAAGACACCCCCTTAAGACCCCTTAAGACATCCCATTTAGGCATATTATGACCCCTTAAGACATCCCCTTAAGATGTTCTATTATGACCCTTTTAGACATCCCCTTAAGACATCCCCTTAATTAACATGTTCTATTATGACCCCTTTAGACATCCCCTTAAGACCCCTTAAGACATCCCCTTAGTTAACACGTTCTATTATGACCCCTTTAGACATCCCCTTAAGACCCCTTAAGACATCCCCTTAGTTAACGCGTTCTATTATGACCCCTTTAGACATCCCCTTAA
>VDFB02000017.1:37625765-37768687 GCA_007258455.2 Sequoia sempervirens | reverse complement strand
AAAAGTTGTCAACCACATACCCATCATATTGCCACTTTTTGGCCCATCATAATCCTGCACATACCCTAGTGATTTGTGACATTTTGTCTATACATTATAAATATATTTTTTTCAAAAATTTTGGAATCATATTGCACTTCTTTTTCCATCTCCTTTGAAAACTAGTTTTTTAGTAAACACCATTTTTTAGGAGTGATGCTCACCCTATAACACAACTTTTCTTTCAATGGAGGATAAAATTCTATTTTTTTCTAATTTAGATTTGTAAATATGATATCTAGTGCCTCCAATTGGTTTCATAGGGTATGTACAAGATCATGATGGGCCCAAAAATGGCAATATGACTCGATATTATAAGTATGTGGTGACAACTTTTTTAACCCAAAATTGATAGAGTAAGAAAGGGGTTTTAAAGGATATTACCGACTTTCCACCAATATAAATTATGCTTTTACTTTGAATTTAATAAATGTACATTATTCATTTCTATTTGAATTACTTGACTAAAGTGTTGATTGATAGGTTGATTGAAAAACATCTATAGCTTTCGAACGATATTACATTTTTTGAATCTAAAACATGTGTTACATTCTATGCTTCACATACTATAGGATTAAAAAAAATTGAATTTCATGAGGTTTTGACCAAGTTAAGGTGGTCGGACATACAAGTTTTTATATTTTTTTAAAAGTTGTAATAAAAAATTCATAATTAATTATTTACTTGGAAATTTTTTCTTGAAAAAATATACATCACATCCAGACATGAGTCCTCTACTTACGTCTAAAATATTATAAAAAAATATTATCATTTTATTGTGGTTAGGGTGGTCAGACATACACCTACTTCTTATTTTTTCCCTAAAATTTTAGTACTACTGCATTAAAATTTCAAATTTTCACCAAATAGATTTAAAATAAATAAATAAACCCAGTAGTTTAGAAACTACATTAAATTTTCTACAAATTATATTGTTACATATTTTTGAAGTAATATAGATAACTTATTAAAATTTATACGTCAAGTTTCTTAACTTTGATTTTTATCAATTTTTTGCCACTTAAGGGCCTGTTTTTTCCATAATGATCATGCACATACCCCATAGTGTTTTATTGAATACTTATTCCTTAATCAAGTTTTAAAGTCAAACCAATTACAATTTAGACATAGGAGGATTGTATAACAAATAATTTTTTTTGTATGTATCAAAATTCAATTAGTTTTTTTGTTGGATCAAGGACTTAAATTTCTAGTGCACTCATATTTTAAATTTTATTTTTTTGATAATCGTCTATTTTTCCACATGCAGAATAGAGAGCTTGATCTTCTATGAAAAACCTACATTTAGAAGAAATAAAAAATAAATATAATAATAGAATTAAATTTATTTAAAATTATACAATTTGGGAAGATTATAATAAGGACTACATAGTTACAAAAACTAAATTTTATATGAATTCATTGGATCCCCCAAAAAGTAAATCAAAAGTGATTTTTTATCAGAATTTTGATAGGTGTAAAGGAGACTCTATTATAGGTATGGTTTAAAAATAACTGACTTCTATCCAAGGGGGTTTGATCTAAGGTATATTGATCAAACCCTATTCAATTGGAATTCTTTAAATGGATCTTTTTAAGGATTAATTCATTATATTTTCTAAAAATATGTGATTTCAGCAAAAATCAGAATCTCCTAGAAATTTTAAACCAGCTTTGTGGGATCACCCTTGTTTTCACTCTCTTTGTGCCATTCTTCTTGTTGCATGAATATTTGGGGAATGATGATGTTTTTGAGATCTTTAATAACATTGTAACAAATACATACTGACCCTGAATCAATGGATCCCTTACGCGATTTTAGGATTTCGTTTTGGGGGCAACCCCTTTTCATGACATGGCTTTATTGGGAAGCATATGACTTGGTATAGGGATTTCCAATAAGCTCTCATGTCTTCTTTACTTTTAGCCTTTATCATTTGTGAATTTAAATTAATTTCTCACAACACGGTGTTTAGCAATTTCTTTAAAGTGGAGGTATAGCTTTGAATTATTATTTTGCATTTGACAACTAATGTTTCATTGTGTAGTCTTCTTACTTAATGTGATGCTTCTTTCACTTTGTGGTGGTATTGGTTGTGATTTCCTTCAAGAGTGTGATCTCTCTTAGCATATTATATTCCTCTTAGTAGCTTGATGTAACACATTGAATCCCCTAAGTTTTCAATCTTGTATTCTTCGATTGGTCCTCCCTTGGAGACATTAGGCATAGTGTCCCCTAAGTTACAATCTTATGTGAACTAAGAAAAACTCCTTTGAATGTACCTTACACTATATTTTGCATTTACAATAATTGTTATATGGCTACCTTAAATTGCACACAATGCTTTCCTATGGAGCCATCTTGTTTGTTCATGGTTGTTAGCATATGAAGTTTTGTTGGCCTCATAAATTCCCATTGTTTGTGTTTTGTGGCACCTTATCAAAGTTATCAGGAGGTATAGCTTTAATATGGTTGTTGAACTTAGGTGTGACTTTCTCATAGCCACTTGCTTGTCTATGTGATCACATATAGCCACGTGAGTATGTATCTCAGTGACGGCTCACCTAGTGGATGGCTTGAGGTTCCACTAGCCCTTGCGAGTGTGCATTGGGTTTGCATAGTGGACATCACATTCCTCTTGTAAATTTTTTTGGTCAAACGGCTTAGAAATGATCTTTTCCTTTTATTTTTATTTTTTCATTGGATCCTTGGTAGTGTATGATTTTACCTTGTTGTTTCTCCTTACATTATTTATGAACCATAGATTTTTGGCACCTTGCACTTCTCTAGCTCTCCTAAGGTTTTTCACCTAAAAGGAGAGAGGTAGGCCAAAAATCCTAAGGGTTCATTCAAATTATGTTATGTTTGATGTTATTTAGACTAAATGAAATGATCTAAATGCAACTAATTGATAATATTAATTGATTAAATATGTAAAACCTAAGAAACAAGTGGTGTTTGAAAACACATTATGTAATGCAACAATGAACTAGAAACAAATGAAAAGCTAAACATAAATGAATGAAACTTGAAGTGTGCACCTGCAAGCTTGAGGGAGACTAAAAATTTCTTTTGAAACACTAATGATATTGATTTTTAGGACTAGAGGGACTCATTCGCCATTTTGGGTGAATAAGTCCCAGTTCTGCTAAACTGTACCAAAGCCCATTTCTAACAAAAGGGTATCTAAAAATGTAAAAATCAAAAAATTGACCTTGGGGTGGGACTCATTTGCCACCCATGGTGAATGATTACACTTTTGAATTTATATATTTTCAAAGGTGGGTTATGAAGCTTCTGATATGCACTTTGATGCCCTATAGGTGTCCACTTCCAAAACTCTAATTTACAGGTCTAAAAATGAGATTTCGTTGATATTTTGACTTGTTTAATGAGAAAAATACTTGAACAACTCTACAAATTTATCTTCAATGATTTCTAAGCTGTGAATAGACCTAAATTTGTAAACACACAAGAAGAGAGGAAATGGTGAATGTTAGGGCATGGGGGTTTGCCTTGGTCAAACCATGTTTAGGTAATTAAACCAAAATGGTGAAAGAAAGCAATAAGAAATGAAACAATGGAATTTATTACCTTTCCATCATGATTGATCTTTAAAATCTCCAGCAATGGAGGAAGATTCAACCCTTGAATGTCTTAGAAAGCTTTCTTGATGTCTTGCAATAATAAAACCCTAAGTTGCTTGACTTGAGATGAAAGATTGGTGGATGAATATGTGAATTAAGTTAATGGATGTAAAAATGAGTTAAGAGAGGTTATTTTATAGGAAATTCATCTTATTTTCTCATTAATTAGATCCTTAAGGCTGACATGGAGAAAATTTAAACTTAAAACCTAATTTTTCCTGCTTAAAACCCTGAAAATGGCTCAAATGGGCTCATTCACCACTAATGGCAAATGGGTCTCACCTAGATGGAACTAATTCACCACTAATAGAAAATGGGTCCCACAGGGGCCATTATTTCTACCTGGAATGTCGAGAAGTAAGAAAATTAGGTTTATATGATGACTATGTCAGTTATTTGATCAAATTAAGCCTTGGGATGTACAATATGGGATCATAGGGACCTATTAATGATGATGTAAAGGTAAATTAGGGCTTAGGACACAAAATTCAATGTGAAAGTGTGATTAAATACACTTTACAACTCTAAAATGAGGTCCACATAGCTTAAGAAGGTGCAAGAACCAATGTGAATGTGCAAGTCACATTACAACACTAGTTTATCATTAAGTTTAATTCAAAAACCTTCTAGATTGATGTGATAATGTAATTCAATATTTTTTATAATGTTGAATTAGGGAGAAATAGGTTAATTAAGTATAGAAAAGTGTGAAATTCCTTTACAAGACTTTACAACACCTTTACAAGACCTCGTTGAAAGCATGTTATTCAATTTGAAAGGGTCCAAGACCTAGTGTGGATGCATAAAATGCCTCACAACACTAGATTAAGACCTTATTAAGCCCATTTTATCATGAATTAATTCATGTCAAGAAAAGGGTCCCTTTTTCTATAGCAAAATTTACATGTGTTATTTTCTTCCTATGTTGGTTTGCCATAGGATCTTGATCTTGTGGGCTTGTGAAACCATCTTTATCATTTCTATCTGATCCCACTAGCATTGGTAGACTTGGACCCCTCTTGATGAAAGTTTGTCTACTATAGTGTGAGTTTGAAGCAAGTTTCTCCTCTCACTAATGCGGGGGCTAAATATAGCATAGAAAAATGTATCACTTTACATTTTCACACTTTTTTAGGCCCTTCCTACTAAAATTAGGCTTCTTTATTCCTTATGTGATCCTATTTCATACCCACAAGACGGATTTAATACATTTCTCCAAGGATAATCCTGAAACTTAACTAATAACCAATCATAAGTTATTGATTTTGGGTTGTGTCTTAGATTTAGTCATCTAGGACTCATACACCACCTTGCACATATGGGTCACACCTAAGTCTTGGGGCCCGATATGAAATTTGGCATAGAACTTAGCATTTATTAAAATTTATGTCCCAAGCCTAGGCTATTGGGACTCATATACGTTGACTGGCATATGAGTCATGCTTTAGTTTGGACCTATTTTGGATTCAATTCTTGGTGGGATTTCATTCTCCTAGATCTTATGTTAGCTTGCAGTGTTGTAATTTTGGGAAATTTGGCATAAACAAGTATAAATACAAGGTTATTTTACATATTTTCTCCTAGAAAGTTTACAAGTCATCTAGCAATTTGATGAGAGAATTCCTATAGAAATTTTATGAGATCAAGAGAATTCAAGAGTTGATTATCAATCATTTTAGAGCTATATTCAAGATTCAAATATCATGTCAAAGTCATCATGCATCATGTGTGTTTTTGAGCTAACATTTGTGATGTAGGTTCTTATGATTCATGCAAGAATTCAAGTAAAAATCCATAGAATTCAATTAAGAGTCAAGATCTACATTCATGCAAACATTTTCATAGAAGATTGAATCCTTTATTCCAAGGGTTTCATGAGTTGTAACATAGCATATGTGTTCATTCATCATTCCTTCATTCCATTTGATTTCATTTCAATGTTTGATTACCAAAATAGGGTTTGACCAAGAAAAACCCATATCCACTAACGAAACACCATTTTTCTCTCCTCTACATGTGTGATTTCAGATCTAGGTGCTTTTACCTTCAAGATCCTTTGAAGAAAAAGGTGCAAGATTGAAGAAAGTTTCCATCTTCACAAAAAGTCACCTATAGGTCAGAATTTAGAGTTTCAAACTCAGAGATTGGACAAGAGAGAAGCTACAGTAAATCACTAGAGCATATCACAGTTTCAGACAAACCTTGGTACTAGGAAAAAATCACCATCTTGGGCATATGAGTCCCGGTATACCACTTTTTAGCCATTTTTTGTACATCTTGGTTTAGCAATTGTAGATTCCAAATTCAACCCAAAACCCTAAACTAGGACTAAATCCCCTAGCCTAGCATATGAATCCCAATGTGCATCAAAATTCATAATTTCAAGATTTCATATATTGCTTCAATTATCTTCAATTTTCTAGGTGCACCTATCTTTCTCTCCAGTTCATTATTTTGATTTTGAGTTTCATTTCCTAGGTCATATAGCTAGATTTTCATATCATTTGTATTTCCTTCTTTCTAATCCTTGCTTATTGGTGAACCCCCTTTCTTTGATCATACTGAAGGAAACAATTCTAACCATGTCCCATTCCTCAGTCAAGTCAATTGGTTGAGGGATCTTGGTTTCCTTTAATGAACTAGATGAAATAGGTCCCTATCCACTGTGTTCCATCTCTTAGAGGTGGAACACACCATTTTATTTATTTTAGTCCTTAACCAAATTTTACAAAAAAATCATCCCTCCAACAATAAATTTCCATATTAAATAAAAATCAAAATAGAAAACCTTCACAATATGTCAAAAGAAACCCATTTTCCTTATAGATATTAAGAGCACAAATGCCACAAGGTATAGAGATTGCTAGATTTACGAAATATGGTGGAAAAGGATATCCTAGCACCCATGTCTTGGCAAAGTATGTGCAAGATCATGATGGGCCAAAAAGTGGCAATATGATATGTATGTGTAGGGTATGTGGCTGATGACTTATTTTTTGCCCAAAATTGATGAAACGAAAAGGGTTTTTAAAGGAGATTCTCAACTTTCCACCAATATAAATTATGCTTTACTTTGAATTTAATAAATAATTATTATTCATTTTCTATTTGAATTACAACTAAAGTCCATATTGATAGGCTGATTGAAAAAACATCTGTAGCTTTCAAACATTATCACATTTTTTGAATCTGAAACATGTGTCACATTCTATGCTTTGCATACTATAGGATTAAAAAAAAAATTGAATTTCATAATGTTTTGACCAAGTTAAGGTGGTCAGACATATGAGGTTTTATATTTTTTTTAAGTTGTAATAAAAAAATCATAATTAATTATTTACTTGGAAAAAAATTACAAAAAAATATGCATTACATTGGGACATGAGTCTACTTATATCTAAAATCTTATAAAAAATATTATCATTTTATTGTGGTTAGAATGGTCAGACAAACACCTACTTCTTATTTTCTCCCTGATATTTAAGTACTACTACATTGAAATTTCAAATTTTCACCAAATAGATTTTATTTTTTAAATAAACCTAGTAGTTTAGAAACTACATTCAATTTGCTACATATTCTATTCTTACATGCTTTTGAAATAATATAGATAAATTTTTCAAATTTTTACGTCAAGTTGCCTAATTCTAATTTTTCTAAAAATTTTGCCACTTAAGGGCCTATTTTTTCCATGATGATCCTGCACATATTTTCCATATACAACCTTATGTAGTGACTTCATCTTTGTAAATAAGCTCTTGGCTAAAATTTTCCCTAAGCCTTTGAAAGATACAGCCTTGGAGTGGTTTTCCTCTTTACCAGATAATTCAATCTGCTTATTCAATGAGCTTGTTGATGCCTTCCTTAACCATTTCATAGAGCACATTGGTCCGAAGATGACCTTAGTTGATTTAATAAAGTGTAAAGAGAGGATGATGAAAAGATCACTAATTTTATAGCATGATACCAATTACATTACTCGCAAATCAATATTATGATTCTCAATCCCAATATTTAAAGAATTTTCACTAAAAAATTACAAAACAAAAACTAATAAATGCTCGAGATGATGAAATTTATCTCCTTTACAAATTTTTGCACAGCTCTACATGACTATAAAAATTCAATTAGCCATGTGAAGTGAAAACTCCCTCTAACCACCTTAACAAATTTGTGTTCATTCCCCATAACAATTTTGAACCATTCAAGAAATAAAATAAGAGATTTATACAAATCAACCCACCACAAACATGTCAACATGTTGAGTCTCAAGTGGCTTCCCTAAAAGCAACAACTCAATATCAATTGAGAGAGTGCAATAGACAATTTACCCTATTACCTAATACCCTACATTCCATAATGTTGCAACTCTTCAGTAAGAACTTAATTCCTTTATAGCTTATTAGATCCCTTGATCCTACTAAGCCTTTACCTTTGAACTATTATACTAATTTATTTTTCCAATATCACTAATAAAATGGACATGATATGGAACATTGTAAGTGTCTTAAATATATCAAGTACTACCTCATTGATTATAATCATATCTAGATTGGTGGTGTTAATAATCAAGGAAATAAATCTATTGCCTCACCCAACCAAAATTTACAAATCTTTACCAATCCCATGCCAAATCATAACATCTCATTTGTGAAATTTTTCGATACCAAGAATGATGTGATGAATGTTGACATGACTGATGATAACAAGAGTGATAATGAATAAAATATAGATGAGGTATGATTGGATTCATTGGAATTCAACCTCATAAGGTCCAAACAAGAATATCACTTGGAATTGCTTTCTCACCAAGTGACATAATCAAACATGCACCAGATGGTCCTCTTTACATTTCCAGAAGAATCAATGGAAAGCCTACAAATGGGATATTAATTGATCTTGTGTGTGTAGAGAATATGATTACCAAGGACTTTTTATTTGTGCATGTAATTTATCAAGATTCTTTAACAAACTTAAAGTATGGATCAAAACACATAATAGTTTTGCTTGTCCTATGATAGGTTCAATCACTCTCCCATTAAAAATTGAACTAAAACAATTAAATGTGTCATTATCCATCATGTTGTCAAAAAAAATTCCATGTGAAGCTTGGTTATCAATGGCTACACTCCATGGATGCCATCTCATTTGTACTGCATATATGCTTAAAATTTCCATTTAGAAATGGAATTTTCACTTTCCATCATAGTAGTTTTCATCCTAGATGTCTTCCCATGAAAATTTATCATTGTATTTATTTTGGCCTAAACCTATGGAACCTATTAAGCCTTGTGAGGACTTATTTTTCAAATCTTATCAAAAATTTAAAGAAAGTCACATAGCAGAATTATCCTTTAGCAACATGCCTCAACCCATGATAGAGTCTCCTATCATTGATGAAGCCAAGATTAAACCAAAAGCCCTTTCAAGTAACCAAGACAAATCAACCATGATTCCTCCACCTATATCCTATAAAAGACCAACAAATAACCATATAAGTCCTATTGTTTTTCATATGGTCAAACACGTTCATAAATTCAAAAGAGACAGTGGTTGAACAACCTTCTATTGTTCCTTCCATTCCTCCCTTATGGAAAGAAAATAAATTGGTGGTTGATAAACCCCCTCCTATACCTTCACAACTTTAAAATCATGTAAGAAGAAACTGAAATGCTAAAGAACATAGTTGTAGACATCGATCTATTTCTCACTAGTTAGAGGAAAAGAAAAAATCAACAACCCAATATCAAATACCAATTGATACAAGACATGATGATTCTTCACCTTTGCCACAACAACAAAAACACAAGCCTACAATGGAAATTATCATTAGGTCTCCTATTATGATTAACTTGGATGATGATGATGATGATGAGATTGCTAAGATTAATGAGAAAGTGCATAATGAGTTGAATTTAATGTTTTCCTCTTCCATGAGATTAGATGATAACAACCATGATGATCCTCCTAGAAGAGTGACTCCCCACACATTGAACTGGGTGAGGCTCCTTGTATGACACTTGTCGTTGTCCCTTTGGCTAGTTGTTCACCT
Source organism: Sequoia sempervirens (assembly GCA_007258455.2). Classification (NCBI taxonomy): domain Eukaryota; kingdom Viridiplantae; phylum Streptophyta; class Pinopsida; order Cupressales; family Cupressaceae; genus Sequoia; species Sequoia sempervirens. The sequence continues at coordinate 37,758,948 of VDFB02000017.1, read as the reverse complement.
TTTACCTATGATAAACAAGATTGATATGTAGATAACCTTCCATAGGTTGACTCACATATGCCATACTAGTTGTTTCTTTTTTCTTCTTTTCATGTTTTTTGTGTTTACATGTGCATAATGTGATCCCTTGTATTGTTCTACTTGGTGTGTCTTATTATGTTTGTGAGCCTAATTTGGATGACCCTTGTCACTTTGTTAGTGCAAGGATACAAAGGAAGTGAATATTTCATGACATTCTTTTATTTTTATCTCCATTCTTCTATATGTCACAAACCTTCTTCTTCCCTTGTCTTGTGTTTTCCTTTTGGGGATGATACAAGGCATTGAGACATTTAGGTCTCTTCCATGTTGACCCAAAATATTTTCCTTATTTTATCTCTTTATGTGTCATTATTCTTTTGTGCTTGATGTTCCATGAAGTATTTGGGGGAATGATGATGGTTCCAAGCTCTATTAGGGTGGGTGCATGAAGTTGGGTACCAATTTTCTGGCCACTTGTGAAATTTTTTTAAAAACGTGCTCGTGTTATAATGCGCGCACATTATTTCACATTCAAAAAAAGAAAAAAGTAAAATTATTTTCCTTGGAATACGAACCCAAAGGCTTGGAGGGCATTCCCAACAAGGCCAGAGACGCGTTTTTGCAAATTCTACAATTTTTCACATAATCAGGATTGTGCTCACCATCAAGATTGCATCTAGTTCAATATTGACAAAATCGAAAACATGGGTAATGTTAGGTTCTTTGTTAGCTATCCAATGATGTAATTTTTTTCACTTTTCAACAATGTTAACCTTTTCATCCATAATTTATTTTGTTTGTATGTCTATTTTTTGCCAAAAAGTAGTGTTTAGTGTTATTTTTGTTATAAATTAACCATTCATCAAAATTTCAAATAAATTACATTTTTAGAAACTAGACTCCATTCTACAAAATTTTTAAAAAAAGAAAAAAAAAAATTATTTTCAAAAATTTGTAGGGGGAGCACAGCCAAAATTCTGCTTTTGAGGAAGTGCCCACTTAGAAAATTTATAAAAAATCAAATATTCGTTAAAAAATTATCAAAAAAATTGTGCACCAACTAGATGCTATTAGCTAACTTTTGACAGTAGTGATTTTATAAACAATATAAAAAAGTTCACTGTGCTCAGGTCGTACAAGAGTTGCTATGTTATGTTTTTCTAACAAAAACAACACCAATGTTTTTACATCCCTCTTTTGAACCCCTTAATCTCAACCATTTTCAAAATAAATTAGTAGTTTATAAAGTAGACTTGGAGCACTTTGATCCTTTTTTTTATTCCATCTCAAAATTTTGAGTGTAACTATCCTCAATTTCACGTCCAAGGTCAACATTTCTTGATTTCAAAAAGTGGCCACTTAAGCCCCCTTTTTGGGAACCATCTTGGTGCACTTACCCATTATATATGTGGATCCCTTATGTGTTTCCATTTTGGGGAAACCCATTTTTATGACATAGATTTATCTTCTTTATCATTTGGTATTTATCATTTTTCTACTTTAAAGTAATTTAGCATGGTGATTAAAAATTTCTTTAAAGTGAGGGAACACATATCCCTGCTCATTGTTTGCATATTCCCTTCAAAGTATGGTATTCTTATTTCATGTGATGCATATTCTTGGTGGAAACATTTGGTTTGATGTCCTTCAATAATGTTACCTTTCTTGGAATATGGCATTCCTGTTAGTGGTAATGTTATGGCTTGTATTCCCTAAGGTATAATTTTTTTCTACTTGACTAGTCCTCTCTTGGTGACATTAAGCATGATGTTCCCTAAGTTGTGACATTTCATTAATTAAGAAAAAAACCCTTTAACTATCCTATCCTATTGCATTTAAAAATTTGATGTGGCCAGTATGCATAACACAATTTGCTTTTCAATGGTGTCTATTTTTTTTTCATGAGTGTCTAGCATAATGTAGCTTGCTAGCCTTATGGAACCTTTGACCATTTTTTTGTGTGGTGTCTTATCAAAGTTATGAGGAGGTATAACTTTCAGTATGGTTGACATATAGGAGCCTATAGACCTGGCATGATGTTCCCATCAACCACATTTTTTGTTAGTGCATATTGACCTAGTGTGTGCTTCACACTTTCTTGGGGTTCACCTAGTGGACATTAGATTTCACTAGCCCTCATGAGTATATTTTGTTCACAGAGTGGACAACAACGTTTCAATTGTGAACACTTTTATGGATAATAGCATAATTGGAGCTAGTCCATTCTTTGTTTTCTTTAATTTTGCATTAATTTTGACATTGTATGATTGTGCATCTTATGTTGCTACTGTAGGCATGTTTCTCTTGGTAACTATTGTGCCCTCAGGACACGCGCCCTATTCAAAATGGGGACCCTCTTTTTCTTTCACCTTGTCAGGTCATTTTGTCACTACCTCATTTTGTGTGCCTCATTTTGATGTTCTAGGTGGTCAGCATACATTGGAAGCCTCATCATGAGTTGACCATACTTCTCCATTTTAATTTTGTCAAGTTTTGGGGCCTTGCGGGGTCTCTCTGGCAGTTTTCCTCTGCCAGTGACCTTGGACCCGGTCAGGCCCACCCCTTCAGGCTTCCCTGGTTGGGTTTCCCTGTTGTGTCGATCGTCCGAAATGGTGAATGGATTTCACCTTCCCGAACCCCGGGTCCCGACATCCTGATCTCCGTCCATTGAAATTGTGGGAATTTTGGCAGCCCTCAAACCTTCTGGGCTAGAACCTCTGGAGTTCCACTTATGAAATTTTGTGAGGGCTCCTCCATTCTAGACAACAGACCTATGGCAGAACTCTGCCCTATGGGCCCAGACCTCCTCTTTGCTGCTAGTGATTTTTGAGTTGAAATTTTTCAAACGGCCATTGCCCTATGTCCTCCCAGTCACCAAACCCCGGTCCTCCCGCCGCCGTCCATGGATTTGAATCCACCAACCCAATTGTCTATTGTACTTGCATTTAATGTAGCTATTAATGGCAGTGAGGGTATAAATATCTTTCCCAAACTTGTCATTCTCACTTGTCAGTGTTGTAGAGAGAGGTCAAAAGCTTCCCAAAGAGGAGTCCACCATCTTTGAGACCTTCACACTCACACCTATTGCCATCACTTGTCGACTCTTAGTCAATTTCACACCTTGCCGCATTACGTGTCTGAGGTAGGTTTTTCATCCACCCTCCCGAGCAATGTTTTCATGATTTTTAAAGTTTAAAATGAACAACAATGATTAAAAGGACATGTGTGATAAAACATAACATAACGAATGAAACCCACATCCTCAAAACTCATGAAAACCTTTGCAACCACCCCTACACTCGATCCAGAACTTTCCCCCCACATGGTTTTTCTTGGCACAGGGACATTCACCTCTTTTGGGCCTAGAAACTCCATTCGCCAGTCGGGACTGAACAAAATAGTTGAAATGTTCAAACGGCTCCTCCATCCCTCGGGCCCGGAACCTCGAACATCCACCAACGGCTTGCTGTCTGGCATCACGAACTTAAGTTTTGAAGGCAACCTCCATTTTGACCTTTCAGGCCCATGACTCTGGACTTTCGAGTTTGGGATTCCTCTACGTTTCCACCCTTCTCAACAGTGGAAGTTCCCTGTCTTCCCTGAACCCAGAGCCCACCGTGCAGTTCGTCGTTGGGCTCTCATTGCAAATCGCCCACCGGTCATAAACTTGAGTCTAAGCCTCCCTTGTGCTGCAACGGTTCCTAATAATCAAGCATCCTCATCCTTCCCGGGCTCCGTCCTCTAGGATGTCATCTTGTCTCCACCGTCCCAAAAGGGAAAATCTCATCCGCCCTTCCAAGCTCCGGGCTCTGACTCCTTGATTGTCGTGAGAACTCAGAAGTAAAATCTAGCGTCCAACTGAAGTACCGGGTCCTATCCATTGGGCCTCCCTCTTTGGAATTCTGCCCCAAGATTGCCATTTCGAATGGTGAAAGCACAACAGTGTCCCAGCCCCTTCGGCTCGATCACTTGAAATTTACAAAATTGTTGGCCACCCTTGGACCCCCTCGGGTCCTGGACCCCGGGGTTCCTCTCCCGAAACTCCGTTTCTGCTCGAACATTCCAAACAGCCAACTCTGGATGGCTTTTTGACCTTGTACCTTTGGATGCTCCTAAATCAATCCAAATGACCTCAAAATTGAAATCTGATCTCGACCCACATGCTTGATTTCTACCCTCTTTGTTATGATCCCTTTGAATTATCAAAATTCGGTCGGGAGAAATCTCCTAGATTGTTTCATCCCATTTTCATTTCCAAATAGCATTTTTGCCAGGGAAGTCTGGCCCTCTAGGCCCAATTTGTCCAAAAGCCCTCAATTAAAAGATTAATGATATCGAGAAGTAAAAGTATCATTTTATGAACGATAAGTTATTTTAAGTTGATCACATCTATGGGATTTCAACTAACATGAACACTTTCATGATCAATCACACTGACTGCGCCTTTGCTTGCAGCATATATGGAATCAGGTGTAGGACCTTCGGTGGCAGCTGTGGGAAAGGACAAAGGAAAGAAGTCGACCAAGACTCCTCAAGGAAAAGAGCACAAGGACCAAATGAAGTACCAATTCTAGGGTGAAACTCTGTATTCAAAGGTTACCATGGATTGGAAGTAAATCACCAACACCAATATAGGCCATGTCAATATTGACAAGTTTACACAAAGGGTCAGGGTCAATCCCATGACCAACAATGCAAGACTGATAAGACAAAGCTGAATTGCAAAAGTTGCAGGCTTCCTTCCATCCCTCGTGGCCCCTGAATTGGTCATAGCTTGTTCACAGGCATATCAACCCAACACAAGGACAATTGTCAATAGGGATGGTAACATTCTCACTGACATGTCGGCTAAAGGAATCACAGAGACCTTCCATATTCCCACTTTTCAAGAAATGGAAATGCCTATGATAGAGGAATTCCAGGCAGCATGGGATGATAATCCAGTAGGCTGCAAAAGGTTAATAAATCAGCATTGGCTTAAAGAAAAGCGAGGCAGCACTACGAAGGTTCCTCACGAACTCTTCCGCAGTGACTTCCACGAAGATTACCATGACTTGGTCACAATGCTATGCAGGGTAATGGGCCTCCCTATGGCTGCCTTCTTTCAAGAATGGATGGTATACTTCATCAAACAGATCCCTCGTAGGAATGAGGACGTCACCACAAAGACCTCATTTTACTGGGGAGGTATAATAAGCAACTGCTTCCATGAGCAGTTCGTCAATGTGAAGAAGAGTTCCAAGTTTTATATGACTTCATATCTCGTATATTCCTTGGCATACCAGAGATAGTACAATGGATTATTTGTGGCACTTCATGAGGAGCAGGGTTGAAGACTCAAGCCCTATAATAGATACCCCCAACTCTAGTACTAGAACTTCAAGAAGGAATGTTGCAGAGTAAATGACACCTTCATTGGCCATATCATTAGAATGATTACTGGGTATTTTGAAAGAAGGGTTTCTCATAGTGCCCGGGAATTTTTGAAGCAGTACGCTTTCCTCTTCATTCAATACCCAAATTTCATGTACATCCGTGCCCAAGGATTCACTGAAAGGCCAAACAAGTTGCCTCGATACCACAATGATTGAATCATCTTATTAGAGCTTTCTCGATAGCTCCAACACATATAGGCTATCTTCAGCGGCAAACACATAGTAGGGATCTCTTAACCCATGACTGTTGGCCAAGGCATGTATAAACTACAAACTTCCTAGTGCACTAGTAACTCCGAGAAAGCACTGAAAGATTACCATTTTCATCTACACACTGCTCGCCCGTGAATGGACCTATATGGGCATGTAAGGAAGGCACTAGGACCGAGGTTTTCTCATCGACACGACATTGAAGACTTTTGGGGGGATTGTCAAGATGATAAAGAGGTACATGCAAGGCACTATATGCAGATGACTACATATTTTATAAGAAAGGTGTAGCCATTTCCCATACCAGACCAAATCAAAGAAGATGAGAGAACCATCATAGACCCTAGGTACCCCACAGTCGCCAATTTGTCAATACCAACAATTGACAGGGACGAGCATGAGATCAATGACCTCAATATTATAACCAAGCCAATCTTGCCTCGTACTAAGGAGTTGGTTGATGGGTAGGTATCCCTATTAAACAAGGTGGGGTGGTCCTTACATATGAAGGACTCAAGAGTGAACCAAGTGTCACAGAGGACGTCATTGCCACCACTTCAATAGGTGAGACATCTAAGTCTCCTCCAATTACCATATCCAAGAAGAGGAAAGAGACATAAATGGAGTAGTCTCCTGACCCAAGGTTTATCCAAGGAAGGATCTGGGAGGCTCACCCTCAAAAAGACTTAAGCAAACAGGGGGCACGGCGGAGAAGCTCTTAACCAAAGAAGAAGAAGCAAAAGGTACTAATCAAATAAAACTTGTTTTGGCTGTCCCTGCTTTGGCTGCCCCATTAGCTACCTCCCTAGCTATGGTTGCCACATCCCCACTGGTAGTGGACATCTTTGTCCATCTTTCCCCTTCGCCCGTGGTCAAGCATGTGATTGTAATTAACTCTTCCTCGGCCATGACTACTCCTCCTTCCTCCGCTGCTATGTCACCCACTACATCACTCCCATTAGCTGCAATGCCGACACCAATACCTGCTCCCACCATGCCTAAGGCCCTCTCAAGACATATGTAGAATCTCCCACCCGAGCTCTCCTAGATCCTTATGGATCCCACTCTTTAGGCAGCCTTGGCACAAGGTCTCGCTACTGCTAAACCTTCACAACCATCGATAGGGCCACTGGCTATGGAGACCACCATGTTAATCTCTGAGGAGTGGGAGAGGTGAGAACAAGAGGCCTCAAAGCTCTTTGAAGAGGAGGCCAATGAATACCATGAGCACCTAGAGTATGAACACTGGACTATTGATAGGATGGCCTATGAGGAGGAAGGAACAGGCTCTTCTAAGAGCTGAGATGAGGAAGAAGATGTTGGTGGTAGGGTCATCATGTAAGCTTTTAATGATGACCTTGAGGAAGAGATGGCCTAGTAGTTGAAGGGCACTGACGAGGAAAAAAGGTTGCCCCTTGAAGAAGGACAGTAGCAGGAAGATAGACCTAAGGGTGAGGCTCAAGCTGTCAAGAGCCGTGAAATTGAGCAGCCTTAGAAGGAGCACACACACAAGGTTGGGCTAACCGAGGAAAGGGAGGGGAAGGAAATGGAAAAGAAAGGAAGTCCCATGCAACAATTATCTACAAAGCCTCACATTAAATCCCTTGTGTTCATCCAAGACTTCGATGAAGAAGGAGATACCACTAAGAAGGAAGAAAGGGCCCCAAAAGATAAGAAAATAGAGGCCTTGGCCAAGAGGGGCGGAGGTGATCATGGATCACCTAAAGAGAAGGTTGTTGTGCCTGAATGGCTAGAAAGGCAGCTTGAAAAGAAAACTCCTATACTAATGGACCCAAGAGCAAGGCTGGAGGCTATCTTAGCCCAAGCACAAATTACAACTAGGAAGGAGAAGAAGCCTAAGATCAAATCCAGGATAACAATGGATGCCTATGGATCTCAAGTTGTGTAAATAGCAATGCCTGTGGTAGGCTAGGCTGGTGTAAGTTACATCTCCACCCTTGATTTAGGAACCGCTACTAGGGAACAAAAGGTAGGGCATCTTGAGTAGTTAGTGGCCATAGTGGTACACTTGATAAAGCTGGACAAGATCTCAAAAGATGAGCTTAAAGTGCAGGTAGCTACTTTGATGGATTAAATCCAGCAATGGTCTTTGGTGGATGATCTACCTACCACGTCCATAGCTCCACCCCAACTACTATCAAAAGAACAAATTGATAAGATGGAAAGAAGAAAGAACTTGGAAAAGACCATAGAGAGTTGGTTTTGACAGGTCTTGTATATCGGGAACATGGGTATTAGTCAGGCTATTAGGATAGCCAATAAGTTCTCGGATATGCTATAATCTTTGGAAAGTATGAGGAAGCTTTGCACTAACTTCCATTTGACATACGACTCCACATTTCCAAAGATCTAGGCTATCCATCAGTTTCCAAAGGCCACATGGGAAAAGGAGCTTGCCTTGAACAAGGACGATCACTAGTTGATGGATGTGTGGCGGCGAGACATTGACAATAGGAAGGAAAGGCTAGAATAGATAATGAGTAAAGTCGATCTGGACATTGAATGGATCAAAGAAATCATAATAGAATGCACTTGATACCTCAAACTAATGATGAAGTATGACATGCCCATAGTGTAGATGGATTCGAAAAAGGTAAAACCTTACTTCCAGAAAAAGATGGAGGACGGGATGTCCAGTGAAATAACAGTGGAGTTCATGAGTTTTACAACCTGTGCCTTCAACCAATTAGAGCTATTCAGGGATCAGGGCACAAAGTATAATGAAGACTAGAAAAATCTAGAAGATAATGCGAAAGAGTGGAGCTACCAAATGTTGCAGTATGAAATCATCAAGGTGGACAAACTCCAGCCAGTCATCCTGTAGTTCATGGAATATAAAATGTTGAAGAAGCAAGAGGACATCCCTTTTGGCAATAAAGAGGTCCCCAAGGAGTAGCTATAGTAAAAACACAATTAGCAAAAAGACAAAAGGCTATAGTATCGTCACTAGATGACAAAACAGGGAAGAGGACAAAGTGTAATTTTAAATTGTAATATATTGAGGGTTAGTGAAACCCTATTTTGTAATGAATCTTGGCCACACAATGAGAATTAATCTTGTCCATTCATTTGACTTTTTTGTCACTATAAATAGGGCTCTCCTCTCATTTGCAAAGGGAGAGTTGAGTTGTTGTAAAGACATGCTACATAAATTTATAATGAAAATACATTAACTTGGTGTATTTTCTGAGTTTTTCACATGTTACTTGATTCAACCTTCATTGTTAGATGTTTTACCTAGATTTGTATTGATGTCCTAGTTAGTTGTATTCTTGCTTTGATAGATTTTAGAAATGCTTTTCTGTAATTGTGAAAATTCCTACTGTGTAGATGCCTTTTTAGTCCATACTTTTTGCTATTTGTTGCTGGTAGATGGCTGTGTAAAGTTAGTTTGGGCTTAAATTCAAAGTTGTTCCTCACTTTCATATTTTTTCATGCATGCAAATGGTGAATGAAAGGTGAAATACTTGTAGACCTTAGAAGATAGCACAAATTCCATGAGACTATGAGATTTCTGGTTAAGTGGAATATTGTTTTTTAGGAAGCTATCCATTGCAAGAACTCCATGATTACTATTTAGAGTTAGTTGCAGGTCCAAGAACCTTCTATCCTCCCCGCCTTTTTTCCCTTTTTAGAAGTAACCTATACCAAGGTTCATTGCACATTGTAAAGCCAAAGTTGAAGAAACATCAAAGTTTTGGACTGCTGTCTGAACTTATAGCAAAGTGAAATCCAGCCTCCATCTCATAAACTTTGTATTTGAAGATCCATCTCACATCCAGCTACGTAAGTCCACTTTATGATTACCAGCAAAATCACATAAAATCAACTAAGGAATTCTGTGCAAGTCATGACCTCACACCCAAGAGACCTTGGGGAGATTTTCAGCAACTAGCCATGGGAAATTTCCTTTCAAGAGAGGTAGTGCATTCGTGTACTACCTATGTTGAGAGAGTGTGTAAAACACCCATCAACAGAACTGGTGCTAGAAGGAGGGCCTTGTGAAGCTAGATCAAATCAGATCGTTCTCCTTGTAAATATTTCAAAGGGTATTATAGTCAACACCAAATAAGGGAGTGTAACTAAGGTTATTTTTTAGGTTTGATTCAATCAATAAAGCATATAAAATAAACCCAAAGAAATTACAAAACACAATGGAAGTAAATGAAAGAACGATTATACCTAATCATCAAGACCTCCATGATTCACTTTTGTAACACCTAACTTGCTCATGTGTGTTGCCCTTAGATTCGATGTGCGAGCAATCTGAAAATAAAGCATATGTCCTACACAAGCTTTGAAGGATTTGCACAAATGCCTAATGCCTATGCCTAAATGACTGATAAAAAAATGACTCTAAAAGGCCAAATTAATCTAAGTATTAATATGCCTGAATATTGTAATCTATGTGCATCCAATGTCTAAAATATTGCCTAATGCGAAAATCAGAGGAAAATGACATTTTATAGAAAATGTCATTTTGAACGAACGGATGAGATTGATCTTTGACAGAGACCTAAAATCAGAGGTCCATATTAAATTTGATAATCCCTAATCAAGGTTAGGGAAAAATCCTTAAGTGAGCGGTCAAAATGTCATCTGAGAAAATCAAATTGGTGGTGGAGAATAAATAAGATAATTAATTTAGAAAATAAAGATTTTCAAAAATCAAGAAGATAAAGACTACCTAATTTGTGAGATTCGAAAAATCAAGAAGATAAGAGTTGGACTAAAGATCAAATTTGGAGAATCAAGAATCTGACCGATTACTTGATTTTTGGAAGATTAGTTACCATTTTGAATTAAATTAATTCAAAATATGGATTTTATGAGATAATAAATAATCTTTTTCAGATTATTTACCAAAATGGATTGTCAGTTAAGATTGTGATGACATTTTAAATAATTTCATTTATTTAAAATGAGAAGAATATTAATTTTGAAAATTAAATAATTAAAGATAATTATTTAATTTAGCAGATAAGATTAATTAATTAAATAAATTAATCAATTCATTTAATTATGACAGTTAGCTGCATATTAAATAAATAAATAAAATTTATTTATTTAATAATCATGAAGAAGACAAAGACATGAATTAATTAAATAATTATGAATTATTTAATTAATAGTAGAATGTGGACCAAGGACATAATTAAATGTCATAATTATGCTAGGATGAAAGTGGTAAAAATAGAGCTTGCAGGCCTAGGTCATTTTTTATGTGTCTACATTTTGCCCCTCTTTGTCATAATGTACCATATCGCATTGTGACAAAGAAAATAAGTCACAAATATGGCCCAGTGCAAAATAAGATGAGGAACAATGATGAGGAGGGTTATGGTATGCCCCCTCGAGAGGAAAGACGGGTTCTAAGAACATGGGTGTGCTCTCAAAATTGATGAGAAGACTAGAATATGAAGAGACAAAGACTTGTTAGTGAAAAAGATATGGATGATGATATGGATGCAATGCTTATATGAGACTGGCAAGAGAAAATGAAAAGATAAAAGAAGATGCATGTTAGTTCCTAGACCAAATCTTTCAAAACATTTCCATAGGACTTTAATATTTATTGCTCTTAATCATCATTGGGTGGTAAAAAATAATACAAATGGACAACAAACACCATGATATGATGTAGACCAAGGTGTGCAAGGTCATCCACTTGAAAAACAGACAGTCACAGACAAGGAATGTCCTACCTCATACTAAGGGTCATGTTGCCCCAGTCTTTTTGTCGAGGAAATCCATAGACATCAGTCAAAGAAAATAAAATAGGCCAAGAGACGTCATCGCACCTCTAAATCCTTCATGGGACATCCTTGAGGTAGCTAGTAACATGACCAAAAATAAAATACAGTAAAATGATAAGACAAAAATAGACAAAATAGTCAAAATATAAGACAAGATAGACCAAAAAAAAATTAACAGCCATTTAATTTTATTTTCCAATGTTTGTTTTCCAAAGATTGATTTCTTGTGAGTTTGACAGTTTTGACAGTTTAAGAGTTTTTCCAATTTGACAGTGTTGACGGTTTGACAGGGCCTATTGTTAGTAAGGACACATCCTGAAAAAGCAAAGGACATTTTGACGAGGTCTAACTCAAAGAAGTACACATCTTGAAGAGGACCAAAGAGTGACGAGACTAACATTTTTTTGAGTAATATGTTTTGGCAAGTTGACTAATGTTGACTGTATGATTGATTGGCTTATGTTGTCTGATTTTGACCAATTTTGACGTTGGCATTTTAAATGACTATCTTGTGTTTGAGTTTGATTATGCCTAAATTATTTGATCGATGTGATGATTGTGACAAATGCCATGATTTTATTTGGACCATCCTAAAATGACTAACTTAATGTCTCAGGGACTCATCGACTAATGGCCTTGCCTACATAGCAAATGCGCAGAGACAACGTAGTTCGACAATGACATGGACTAACTAACATGACTGAATTTGACTCTTTTTTTAGGATTTTGACATTGATTTGGATGTTTTTGTGTTTTTCTTTAGGACGTTTTATGATTTTTAGGTCTTTCTTTAGGACATTTTATGATGTTTTTGGTCTTTCTTCAAGACATTTTATGATGTTTTTATCTTTTTTCAGGACTTTTATGATGTTTTTGTCTTTTTTCAAGACTTTTATGATGTTTTTATCTTTTTTTAGGACATTTTATGATTTTTTGTCTTTTTTAGGACTTTTTGTGATCTTTTCTGTCTTTTTGACATTTAAGAGGATCGTGACAAATGCATATGACTGATGCCTACACATGAGAATCTAAGGACAAACATGATTGTGCCCCTAGTCAAGCTGAATACCAATTGACATGTGATGACAACGTTGTTTGACGTGGGAAGGATGTATCCCAAAACAACATGAGGATGATGATGATAATGTGACAAAAGTATGGAGGTCTACAGCCGGGCCAAGAACGCAGTCAACTATAAGTTTGGATAATGCGCTTGTATGGATTAGACTCGTTTCATTTGGAATGACTTGGTTAGGACTAGATGGGATGATGATTATCCTTAGACCGTTTGACAAGGGAAATCCAAGATAGGTGACAGGAATGAAAGGATAGGGGTGGCCTTGATAAAAGATGGGAGACATGAGACTAAGGGAATTGTCATATGATTTTCAAGGACTATGTCATATAAGGACAATAGGACTATGAAGGTCAATGACATGACATTTTGTGAATTGTGTATGACCGAAGGATAGACATGTCAAGAGTTTTCCCAAAGCATGATTTATGTGTGCCTGTTTTAGGTCAAGATTGAGGTAAGTGGGAAAAATGTGTGGAAATGATAGGGCTTAGATGAACATCAATGTCATGAGGAAGGCATGGGAAAATGAGACGACTTGCCCCCAAGTGTAAGAGTACATATAGATGATTTATTTTACACATGATGCCTATTTGCTAGGTTTTCATCATGGTACTTATCTAGGGTGCCTATTTGCCAGGTTTTCACCATTGGATGAAATTTTTCTTTTACTATTTTCTTGACTTTTTGAATTTTTTGGTGTCACCAAGATGCTTTTTTTTTTTATACTTGCAGATAGATTGGATGCTTTAGATGACCACTAACTATTTTGAATCCATTGATGGCGCCAATATAGAGACTGGTGCCATGATATTTCAATAATGACCTTGCTAAAGGAGTTGTCTTGTCAGGATCATAGCGCTTGTATACAACTGATCAATGTCATTATGGTCCTTTCTGATACTAGAGTTGGCCTTATCAAAATACGCACATCGCAATAGTGTCATGAGAGTCCTTGTGGTAAAGAGTTGTTGCCAAGATGTGACAAATTTGTGATGTGGGATCATTGGACTTTAGACGAGATGTAGGGTTATGACGAATGATAGTAGATGTGGAAAGATTGTTTGGACATTTGGATGAATGACTTTTTATTTTACAAACTTGGGATGGTGGATGATAGATTTTGGAGGGATGGTGTTTGAAACCAACAGTTTTAGATGCCTTGTTTGATGACCATTTTGAAGGAGGTTGACATTTGTTGTATGTGGGAGTCCTCTTGTCTTGTGGCTCCACATTGTGATTGAATTTTTGTATTTGACTTGGTGTCTTTGTTTGATCCATCTTTCTTTGGGATCCATTTTAATTTCATTTTTCCACTTGTCCTTTTGTTTGATTCAATGGCTTTTGACATTTGATTTTGATCTTTTGATTTGTAAGACTTTTGTTTTTGTTGGTTCCAAAGGGAAGATTTATTTATGATGGAATGATGGTTCATGGTGTGGGTGGAGGGGGTGTTGTCAGAAATATTATGACAAGGATTTCTTATGGTCTCCATTTTGACATTTGTGTCTGGCAAAGTTACCCCCAGTATCGAGGAGGTACCACTGACATATTTTGATTTACTAACTGAGGAATTGGCAAGACCTTGATGTCTGTAATTTTCCAAAAGCTATATTGGTTCTAGAATGCCTTGCTCGTGTATTCCTAGTCCTTTGCCTTGATATTGCATGCTTTCACAGATTCTATTTGTGATGGGGGATTTGTTGTTTTGAAAGCAAGATGCTAACCCATCATTAAGTATGCAGATACTATCACTTGTAATATTTTCGTCTGCAACAAAGCCTGCTCTGACAAAGATAGATGACCCTAGTTGATAATGTGTCTTAGCTTCATTGTCATGTTGGATATATTCCTGATTGATATCTTTGGTCTGATTATGCGACATATCAGGCTCAAATAATTCTGTTGGTGCTTCCAAGGCAATGTTGAAGCCATCATTATTTTTAGTGTCATAGAGCCCAATGGTTTTAGCTATAACTTGATCATATGCAAACATGTCCCTAGTGGAAGATTCTTGTTCTGGAGGAATATCGTCTATGTGTCCCATGGAGACAAGTGTATCATCTTGGGAAGTGTCAATAGTAGAGGCATTTATAGGGTCAGCAAGTGTTTTATCATGAATGGCATAAAGGTCAAGGAGTGGATCATTTTGGATTTCTTTGTCCATGGTAGGGTCTTGGTCCAAGATGGGGTTGTCATGGATTTGGATTTCTTGGTCAATGGTAGGGTCTTGGTCAAAGATGGGGTTGTCGAAAATAGGGTCATGGGATGGACTACCTTGTTCTTGACATGAGGGTGGCATTATAATCTCATGCTTTGGGCTTTCATGTTGACATGTATCCTCAAGTTTAGTAAATGGGATTTGACTTTGGACTATGATGGAATTTTCATGACTAGATCTGGCTTGTGAGGGGGTGACTTAAAAAGGATTAATGACCAAAGGACTAGGATAGGACATGGGAACTTGGACTGGACTAGTATATGAAGGACTAGGATAGGACATGGGGACTTGGACTAGAGTAGCATGTGAGGTACAAGGATAGTACATGGAGTCTTGGACTAGATTAATTATTGATTGGAAAGAATATGACATGGAGACTTGGACTGGATTAGTATGGTATGATGTGGGGACTTGACATGAGTTGGTAAACGGTTGATAAGGGATGCAGACTTGGACGAGATTAATAGGTGAAGGACTAGGATATGATGTGGATACATGGAATGGACTAGTGGACAATTGACTTCCCTTGTCAAAGTTAGGATAAGGCTGATTAATGGATGTTTATTGTGGACTAATGTCATGGATGGTGTTAAGTGACTTTTGGTAGTGAGGGTAGATAGATGGAGGTGACAAAGTATTTATGTCAAAGCCTTGTGGTAACTTAGCCCCTTGGTCCAAAAGCATGGCTAGATACTTTTGAGGGTCACATAAGATTGAGTTTTCTACAAAGGAGACTATATCAGGATTTTGCGCTGCAGCTTCTAAGTCTTCGACATATACTCGTGCATTTTGGTCTCTTTTTATTAATGGCTCAAAATTGTTTTGTGATGAAGATGGCATGTTCATGGAAGATTGCATGTTCATGTTGTGAAATGGGTTAGAAAAGGTTCAATGTTGGCTCGTGTCATAAGTGTTATTGTTGATGTTGGGATTGGAATCTTGTCTAAAGTCTGCCATTTGTCATTGTTGTCTTTGAAGCCTAGTCTCAACCGTAAAATGGATTTACTCAAATGAGGACGATGAGAATGACAAGTAAATGTAAGGATGACACTAGTCCATGGTTTTTTGGATTTTTTGGATAAAGGATCACAATGCAAGACTATGTTTTTGGATTTTTGACAATACGGGATGCAATATGACAATGTTGTCTAAAGAAAATGACTAATGCCAAAAGACAATGAAGACTAAGATGACAAGTTATGCCACTAATTTTTTTTGTATTTTTGGAATAAAGGATGACAATGCAATATGATGATGATGTTTTCCTAAGGAAATGATTAATGCAAGATGACAAGGTTGTCAAAAAAAAAAGTGCCAAATGAGGACTAAGATGATGATGTTTGACTAAGGACTTAATGTTATAAATGCGAGGTCTAGGTTCAAAATGATGACTAAGATGAACAATGCAAAGTCTAAGTTCAAAATGAGGACTAAGATTTTTTTTTTTGATATTTTGTTGAAAAGTCTGAGTTGTCTAAGGTTAATTGTTTGTGTCCAAATTTGTGACTGTTGTGTATAATGTTTGATTAATCCAACAAGCACAATGTTTTGGGTTTAAGAAAACACATATAAAACAAGTACAATCCTAAAAGGCCAATAGGCCAAGGGTTTTTATACTTAGTATAGCCCACCGATATACCCCGGATTGGTGATAAACACCTTTCCTTCTCAAGAGCGATCTATAGCTTAGAATTTCGGTGGCACTGGCTCCCCTCCATGGCTCATTAACGTCATTCGAGCACACCAAATTTGAATTCTTGGGTAGTGACTTCCCAAGCACTGCTATCTCTACTCAAGGGGATTAGTAGTGAGTGTCTTCGAGCATGATACTATACACTGCACTATACCAAGCAACGACCAAAGAATGGTTGGACACTAAAATAACAGGTATTTAATTTGGGCATTCCGCTCGTGGGGCATGTCCATGCAGCGAGAATCCCCTTTCAGATCCATCTCGTCGGAACCACACTAGTGATTCTTGGGCTTTCCCCAAAAACCCACTTTTATATACCGACTGAAAGTCCCTCAGGTTCAGGGTGCTACCGGTCTGAGTCATCCTGGGGTGAGTACTTTTTTCCACCAGAACAGGCCCAAGTTCTAGAGTTAGTAACTTTTCTCTTACACCCAAGATCATCTGAAAGCACAAGGGGGAAGATACTCCGATATACCAAATCATGAAGGGTAATAACATAAAAAAAAATGGCTTTGGTTTTCTGATCACTAAGATTTCAGAAGGTGAGAGCATACTTGCCTACCATTTTGCAAACACATTCAGACAAAGTAGACACACAAGTTTGTTTTAATTGCACCAAAATGAAATATGTACTAATCTAAAAAAAAAGATAGGCACATTGTTTTGATGTTTAGTCTTTGACATTTGAACCCTCAAGACCACAAGTTAGAAGTTTAAATTTTTACTTTTGACCCACAAAAAACTTCAATGCCACAGGTTGCCAACAAAGATTAGTAATAAAAAATAAAAATAAAAAAAATAAAATTTAATGATAGCAGCAAATTAAAACAGTGATAACTTGCTCAAAACTTAATGAAAATTTAAAGCGTATATATTTATGGAAAGCTAAATGACAAACCTTCAAAACCCAGAAAAAAATTTCCATGATTCTGCACAAAAAAAAATGTTATAGACAAAAGAAAAATGCGGGTTTTAAAAGCTAAATTGAAAAAAAAATCACTAAAATGACCATAACTTTCTCAAATCTTAACGAAATTTAAAATCGTTTGATGTTCTGGAAAGCCAAGAGCAAGATCTACAAAACCCATAAACCATTTTAAAATATTTTGTTCACCTATTTTTTTGTGATCAAAAGAAAGTGACGGGATTTCGTATGACTTCTTGGCTGTAACCTGCAAAACAGTGAAAAGAAACAAGAAAACACAATTTTTTATACAAAATGTCGGGTTCACCAATGTAACTAAGGGTATTTTTCAAGTTTGATTCAATCAATAAAACATATAAAATAAACCCAAAGCAATTACAAAACACAATGGAAGTAAATGAAAGAACGATTATACATGATCATCGAGACCTCCATGATTCACTTTTGTAACACCTTCTAACTTGCTGATGTGTGTTGCCCTCAAATTTGATATGTGAGCAATATAAAAATAAAGCCTAAGTCCTACACAGTCTTTGAAGGATTTGCACAAATGCCCAATGCCTATGCCTAAATGACTATGATAAGAAAATGACTCTAAAATGCCAAATTAATCTAAGTATTAATATGCCCGAATATTGTAATCTATGTTCGTCCAATGTCTAAAATATTGCCTAATGCAAAAAATGAGAGGAAAATGACATTTTATAGAAAAATGTCATTTTGAACAGACGGATGAGATTGATCTTTGACAGAGACCTAAAATCAGAGGTCCAGATTAAATTTGATAATCCCTAATCAGGGTTAGGGAAAAATCCTTAAGTGAGTGGTCAAGACGCCATCTGAGAAAATCAAATTGGTGGTGGAGAATAAATGAGATAATTAATTTAGAAAATAAAGATTTTCAAAAATCAAGAAGATAAAGACTGTCTAATTTGTGAGATTCAAAAAATAAAAAAGATAAGAGTTGGACTGAAGAACAGATTTGGAAAATCAAGAACCTGCCTGATTACTTGATTTTTGGAAGATTAGGTACCATTTTGAATTAAATTAATTCAAATTATGGATTTTATGAGATAATAAATAATATTTTTTAGATTATTTACCAAAATGGACTGTCAGTTAAGATTGTGATGACATTTTAAATAATTTCATTTATTTAAAATGAGAGGAATATTAATTTGGACAATTAATAATTAAAGATAATTATTTAATTTAGCAGATAAGATTAATTAAATAAATTAATTAATCAATTCATTTAATTATGACAGTTAGTTGCATATTAAATAAATAAATAAAATTTATTTATTTAATAATCAGGAAGAAATATATGATGAAAGATAATTAAATAAATTAAGAAATTTATTTAATTAAGGGAAGACTTAGACAATTAATGACGTATTTAATAAATAAATAAAATTTATTTATTTAATAATTATGAAGAATACAAAGACATGAATTAATTAAATAATTATGAATTATTTAATTAATAGTAGAATGTAGACCAAGGACATAATTAAATGTCATAATTATGTTAGGATGGAAGTGGTAAAAATAGAGCTTGTAGGTTTAGGTCATTTTTATGTGTCTACAGGGAGAACTCCAAGAGTTCCAGCATCATACAAGGGAAAAACGAGTTAAGGGAAGTAGCGCTGCTTCTTCCTCTTCCTTGATTCCACCCACTTCCATTCCATCGTCACCCTCATTTAGCTGGCATTCGGCTTCCACCCGACCATCTGAAATTGCATTTTCACATCCCAGCTCTAGTAGCCAGGGGATTGCTTCTCTCCCAGCCCTTCCAACCCAAGGCACAGTGCAAATAGTTACAGGTCAGGTAAAGTCCCAAACTACTATTCTAGTGTGGGCGCAAACCCAACTTGTTATTTTTCAACTACAAATACCACCTTTGCCTCCCGCCATGGCTTGCTTGGTATAAAATCCCTCACCCATACATTTTGCTTTTTATCATGATATGCCCAAGAATCCAGAGGGCTTCTGTTCAAAATTTAATCCTCGTGACCCACAAAGAACAACTGAAGAACACATTAAAATATTTGAGAAAGCAGTCACTGAAATGCAGGTTAACCATGAGGATGTTGCATGCCACATTTTTTCGCACTCGTTGGGAGAAGAAGCCTTCTACTGGTACATCAATCTACTTAGGGGATCCATTACCTCATGGAATCTAATGAAGAATGCATTTCTACAAAAGTATAAGATCCCAATCAGCCCTTCAAAATTATATAGGCAGTTTATGTCTATCAGGAGGGAAGTCAATGAACCCATTGGGTCCTTCAATGACCACTTTCATTATGTCTTTACAAGGCTTTAGGACCCATACCTTCATGATGATGCCACAACTCTCCCGGTTTACTATGCAGCATTGGACAACCTCACATCGGCCCTAGTGAAAAGAATACATCTACCACCCGCCTCATTGGTGACAGCCTATACAAAGACTATTATGGCTAGTGTAGATTTGGGACAGAATATCTCTAGCCCTCTGCCTTCTTTGGGGCCAGTAGCTCACCCAATGCAGATTCAAGGGCTTAATCAGGCATTCACTCATCAAACCCCTCTTATGAACCAAATACCCCAATCATCCATTGTCCCAAACCCAAGATAGCCGCACTGAATTATGTACCTCCCATGCCTTCTTATTTATAGCCTCAACCATAGCATAACTATTCTCAGGCTGCCCAACAACAGCGAGTGTATTCTCAACAACCCTAGGCGCCATTGTACCTACCGGGGCTAGAGTTTCCTCCAACACATTTGAACCAGTCGGTGACCTGGCACGTCTTTCTCCAAAATCTAGTGCCAAAGTTAGGCAAAATGATTGAGAAAGACAAGCTAGAGGAATTGACAGAGATGATAAAGAAAATTTCCATAGAGATGACACACCTAAAAAATTAGAATAATTAGTTATAGGCATCCCAGTGTAATCTCCAGGCCAACCCTAATTGGGATAACTGAGACAATAGGAACAGTAGGGATAACCAAGAAGCAAGCACTTCTTTTGGGCATAATTATGATAGGGGACAAAATGCTAATCAAAGTTTAGAAATGAGACCTTCTAAGAGGCAAAATTGTGCATAGAATACAAGGCCCAATAACGGAGGTGTCCCTACGCCTTTTGACTAGCTAGCAAGCAATGAAAAGATGACCAGTGGGGTATACCTTATCAAGACAGCTTTGTCTAGATGGTGTCAGATTCACAAAACCAGCAGACATTTTGAGTTGGACTGCCCTAAATTCTAGATAGCTGCCAAAATATTCCAAGTAGAAGTGTGAAACACAGTCGATAGTGTCGAATGTAGGGACATCATCCCATCTGAGCCATACGATTCCTCCTATCTTGTGGTCAACCAAGCGTCATTTCTGTGGGGAGACTATAACAAGCCCAAAGTCAAGCCCGATCTCATTAGGAGTGAAGAAGTGCAAGAGGTAAGTAACGAACAAACTTTGGCTCAACTTTTTGATTCAGTAGATAATGGTCCAATAGACGAAGAAGAGCCATTTGTAGATGAGGTCCACATGTTCCATCAAAGATCAACTACCTACTTCCTTAGAAATATATAGGCACGTGGACCCTTTACGACCTCTACTCCACCAAACAATTTTGCTACCCTACCTAATCCTAATGCCAGCAAGAACCCTCAACTTCCCCATGTACTTGTCCAATATCTTAACAAGGGTGAGCCTTTAAGTCAGGTGCAAAATCAGCCTCAAGGCTAACCCTAGAATTAGTCTAGTCAAAGAAAGGTCCAACCTCCTAGCTTTGCAATAAGCCAAGCCTTTAGTTCAGAAATTAAGCAAATAGGTGAATACGTGGCAGAAGAATTCAAAAGGGTAAAAATTAGTTTGTTTGCCTTTGAACTACTTAGGTTTTCTACCATAAGGCATGCCTTCTTCAGGGTCCTCAATGAGACCCCATCCTCCAGCAAAATACAGGAAACATCAGCTAAGAGAGTTACCTTTGAAGAGCCTAGGCAAGAACTGAAGATACAGGATAATACTGGGAAAAGGAAGGATGTTCCCGTAAATCAATCTGGAAGTAAGCAAATGGAAAAGGAACCAGAGCAGAGTAATAGGAAGATTTCCAAGGACCATCCATTTAGGCAGACCAAGGATAAAGGCAGTGATAAGAACAAGGGTCAAATCGCTCATATGGATACACCTACGGGCATCTTTCAAGGAAGGCTAGAAACTCCCCCTTTCCTTACCACCATCCAAATATTCAGGAAGAATAACTACCTACTCGATTCAGAAGTGTCTGCCAATGTCATACATTTGGCAGTATGCAAGGCTCTGGGAATTACTCCCACACCTTTAAGAAGGAAGGTGACCTAGCTGGACAAAACATAGATCAATATTGTGGGAGAAATAAATCGGATCCTGATGCAAATTGTTATAGATCCGAGGATACAACAAGTTATTGATATTCAAGTAACTGACATCCCCAATGCATATGGGATCATCTTAGGCAGGGAATTCACCAAGGCACTAAATGGATATACTGCCATGGACCTTTCTCACATATGGCTACCATGGAAGGGGCTACCAAACCAAATTTGTATCGACTGCGAGCCCTGTATGAAATATATGATCATAGAATACAATAATCTCAATGAAGTGCTATTTCTTGAGATAGAACTGGGAAATTACTACCCCTTTGCTTTCCAAAATGAATCCAAGCCTCAGGAAGAATGCGTTGTCGAAGTACTCTTGGTGTTATGCAATCCTCCAACTGATTTTACTCAAATACCACCGAGTACATAAATGTTGGTAGAGTTAGATGACAAACCCGATGAAGGCAACAATTGGGGACTACTCAGTGGTTTCCAGGAGTTCATAGAAAATTGCATTAGGGACCAACTCAGCTTGGGTGCCTGAATGAATTTTTAGAATATCTTATTACTGAATTAGTGCAAGATTCACAATGTTGCCCACTTCAAGTTTGACTGTTTCTTATGTCAAATAGTAGTAGAACATGTTAAAAAATTAGTTGCCCCTCAGATAGAGATGCCAAAAGAGGCACCAGTAGAACCACCCACTGATCAGTACACTAAGCTAAAAGATCCCCTTAAGATTATGGAGGCAACCACCAGCCTAATGGAAGTAAAATTTTAGTCAGACCTGAAGTCAAAGAACTTTCCAAATTTTGGAAGCTCCGCTTTGATGGGTCCAAGTCAAAACAAGGAGTTGGTGTTGGGTTCAAACTCATCAGCCCAACGGGTAAGACCTTTCTTGCCGCCCATAGATTATTGTTTTATTGCACTAATAATGTAGTAGAATATGAGGCTTTGGTCCATGGCATTCTCATGGCCTTGAAGAAAAATTTCAAAATGTTGCAAGGTTTTGGGGATTCTAAACTCGTGGTTAAGCCAGTTAGGAAATTATAATCCTGCCATGATAGAAGACATGCAAACTATAGGCATAGGGTATGTGACCTCTTAGAAGGTTTAGATGTGTTCAATATATAATTGATTCCTCATGCTCAAAATCATACAACTGATGTCTTAGCTCAAACAGCCAGTACTTTGCAACCCCTCTCTTTTTCCAAGCTTAAAAATTCATAGTTGAGTTGACATCTATGCCATCTGTCCTAGACAATGTTACTCACTTTCAAGTCTTCAACAATGAAAAACATATCCTAAAATTCATCACAAGTTCTAATGTTTTCGCAACCCAAATAACTGATGAAGCATATCTGCAAGAAGCCAAGTTAGATATAGATGGGGTTATTGACCACAAAACCAACAGGATCCTCAAGGGCATAGTTCAGCTAGAACGTATATTTGATTTGGACCAGATCAGAGATTGGAACTAGCAAACAAAGAAGGAAGTCATAAGCAACCACTGTGATGCTCACAACCTCGAGATAACCATGGAGACTAAGAACATTTTTATTGGAAAAGTGTGCATGCCTGAGGAAAAGATGCGAATCATTGGTGCTTTGAGGAAGTATCCTGATGTGGTGGCATGGAGCTATGAGGATTTAAAGACTTATGATACCTCTATCATCACTCACACCATCCCTCTCAACACAGAAGAGAGGCCTTTCCATCAGCGACAACACCCAATCAATGCCTTGTTGGAACCCGTCATTTACAAAGAGGTGCAGAAGTTGCTTTCAGCAAGGATTATTTTCTTGGTCATGCATTCCACATGGGTGGCCAACTTGGTCTCGGTTAGAAAAAAGAATGGAGATATTAGATTGTGCGTAGACTTCCACAATTTGAACTGAGCTTCAAAGAAAGACAACTATCCAATACCTTCATTAGATGAGATGTTGCAGATCATTAGTGGATCCCAAATGATGTCTTTCCTCGATGGATATTTCAGGTACAACCAAGTAATGGTACAGTATGAAGACCGTCATAAAACAACATTCACCACTAAGTGGGGGACATTTGCTTATCGGAGAATTCCTTTTAGGCTCATCAATGCTGGTGCCACCTTCCAATGCACCATGGATATCACCTTCAAATATTTGATTGGAAAGTGCATAATCATCTGCATGGATGATTTAACCATGTTTTCTAAAAGGTAGCGTGATCACGTTTCTGACCTATGCAAGGTGTTTCAAAGGTGCAGGGAGTTTGGAGTTTCCCTTAACCCTAAGAAGTGTATCTTTGGAGTGACTAAGGGTAGATTGCTTGGGAATGTCATTTTAGAATGGAGAATCTCTATAGACCCTGAATGTATCCAGTCCTTATTGAAAATACCACCACCAGGCAGCAAGAAAGAATTTAAATCCTTCTTTGGGAAGATCAACTTCATCGGGAAATTCATCATGGCTTTCGTGGAGATTGTTAAACCCCTCAATGCTATGTTGAAACAAGATACCAAAGTTGAATGGGCTCCCGAAGCCAAGCAAGCCTTCAAAGAAATCAAACGGGCCATTGTTGAGGAACCTGTGTTATTCAGCCTGGATTATCTGAAGCCTTTCTACATCTACTTGTTCACTTCAAAATATTCTTGTGCTAGCATGTTGACTCAAAAAGACGATGAAGGAAATGAGCACCCGATAACCTTCATGAGTTCACCCCTAAAGGATGTTGAATTGTGATACCACAATGTAGAAAAGAAGACATATGCTCTTATTAGAGGGGTGAAGAAATTTTGACACTATAGCCTACACAATAAGGTGTTTTCCATTCTCCCCGACCCAGCAGTAAAAACACTGCTCATGCAAAATAAATTGGGTGAACAGAAAGCCAAATGGGTCACCCTGCTCTAGGAATATGACATGGAAATCCAATCGATGAAGCTGGTGAGAGGACAAGCACTTACCCTCACAATTGCTGAAGTAGCAGCAGAGGCTAGACCCAAACTCACTATGCAGTAGTACCAGCTTGAGGATGTTTCCCCAGGAGAATGGTACGAGAATGTTGTTTATTATTTGTTGAACCACAAGTGTTCGCCGCACTTGCAGGGAGTCCAAAAGTGTGCCCTTCGATTGAAAATAAATGGCTACATGCTACAAGGGTCCATTCTCTACAAGAAGAATCATGAAGGCATTTACTTAAAATGCCTTAGTAAGGAGGAAGCAGACCAAGTTTTAAAAGAGTTTTATGACAAAATTGGCATGGGCCATGGTTCTGGTCCTTCCACTACACATCAAATATTAAGGGCAGGGTATTATTGGCTGACAGTCTTCAAAGATGTTCATTGTCATTTTTGCTCATGTCCCACATGTCAGAAAGTGACCACCAAGGAAAAGAATGTTGCTCTCCCACTGCAGCCTATGTTGGAGGTAAGGCCGTTCACACAATGGGGCCTCAATTTCATCGGTTTAGGTATGTGCAGGATTATGATGGGCCAAAAAGTGGCAATATGATGGGTATGTGGCTGACGACTATCTTTTTACCCAAAATTGATGAAATGAAAAGGGTTTTTAAAGGAGATTCTCAGCTTTCCACCAATATAAATTATGTTTTAGTTTGAATTTAATAAGTAATTATTATTAATTTTCTATTCAAATTATGACTAAAGTCCTGATTGATAGGCTAATTGAAAAATATTTATAGCTTTCAAATGGTATCATATTTTTTGTATCCAAAATATGCATCACATTCTATGCTTCACATACTATAGGATTAAAAAAAGAAAAAATGAATTTCAATAAGTTTTGACCAAGTTAAGATGGTCAAACATATGAATTTTATATTTTTTAAAAAGTTGTAGTAAAAATATCATAATTAATTATTTACTTGAAAAAAATTACAAAAAAATATGCATCATAGCAGGGCATGAGTTCCTCTACTTATATCTAAAATATTATAAAAAAATACTATCATTTTATTGTAGTTAGGGTGGTCAGACAAACACCGACTTCTTATTTTTTCCCTAAAATTTAAGTACCACTGCATTGAAATTTCAAATTTTCACCAAATAATTTTTTTTTTAAACAAACCTAATAGTTTAGAAACTACATTCAATTTCCTACAGATTCTATTCTTACATATTTCTGAAATAATATAGATAACTTATTCATATTTTTACGTTAAGTTTCCTAACTCTAATTTTTCTGAATTTTTTGCCACTTAAGGGCCTATTTTTTCTATGATGATCTTGCGCATACCTGGTCTAGTAAGCCCTCTATCATTTGTGGGACACAGGTACAGTCTTACCGCAACTGATTACTATACTAGATGGACATAAGTAATTGTATGTAAGCAATACACAACTAAAGTAGTTACTAACTTTTTAGAAAGTTTCATTCTAAATCACTTTGGTTGTCCTTATGCTTTGGTGTGTGATAATGGACCTACTTTTCCTTTATTGAAATTTTCTAGTTGGGCATTTGACTATGGGATTGCCCTTAAGTTTTCATATAATTACTACCCCCAAGGCAATGGCCTAGTTGAATCTACAAATAAGAACCTGATTACCATGATCAAGAAACTGCTTGATAGGAATCCCAAGGACTGGCATACCCGGCTCTGCTTCGCCCTTTGGGCAGATCACACTCACCATAAGGTGGCCCTTAGCAATTCCCCATTCCATCTCATTTATGGCCTAGAGACCATATTTCCTATCCATCTAAAAATTCCCACTTTGTAGTTTATCAACGAATTTTATGAAGGGGGAGATCATAGGGAAGCTTGGTTAGCCGAGCTCTTGCATTTAGAGGAAGTCCAAGACTGTGCAATAGAAATTTTTTCCAAACATTAGGGCATGGTTAACAGATGGTTTGACCGCAGTGCTAAAATCAAAGCCTTTAGAATTCCAAATTTGGTCCTGTATTGGGACTAGGCCCATGAAAAGAAAGGGGGACACAACATATTCGAAAAGCTTTGGCTTGGCCCCTTTCAAATAGCTAAGATTTTGGGAGACAATTCCTTCCTCCTAAAGACCTTAACTAGTGAAAACGTCTCATTGCCAGTTAATAGGAAGCACCTGAAACATTACTTTCAAGCATGAGCTCTCTCAAGCTCTTCCTTGTAAATATTTTTATATAGGTTAGAGTAGATTGCCCTTTTGTTTTGCTTGTGCCTTTCTATTTTGCATCGCTCTTTTTACTTTTTCCCCCGACTATTTTGTTTCAAAGAGATGTTCTTCACCCCTTTGCGGTGGCCATGCGCGCTTGACAGACAGTTTGCTTTACTGACCATCCTTAGTGTTCTTTAGCTAAGCATTCACTCTTAACCATTAGTCTCTGAAGGCTGCCCATGAGGGATTCCCCAGTTTGAACTTTGCCTTAGAACTCGATCCTTGGTTGGATTTCTTTACATACATTTCAGATATTACACAAAACACATAATAATCATTTCTAAAGGACTGTATCATGGTTGCTATGACACCCTAGTGAGTGAAAAATCTTAAGTCTACTCCAGTGACCACTGCGGTTCCAAACCCATTATAGGCTTTAATGCTTACCTAGTCAAGCAAAAGATAAATGAGAAAATTTACATTGAAAGAAATATCAAAACGAAAGATAAAAGGAATTCTGAAAACTAAGCAACTATATTGGTGTGCGGGTAACTCTATCGGGGCTATGGATGCTCGGTTGGCAGTAGAGCAATATCTGTGGGATTGCAGCGACAACTTGATTGGGGCTATGGATGTTTGATTAGCAGCGGAGCAATGTCCAAATTCCTTTTGGTGTTGAATGATTTACGTAGCTTGCTCGGTTGGATTAGCATCCCTTCATCACCATCCCGTATAAAGGAATAAATTCACTACACACACTTCTGAGATGTCCTATACATTGACCCAATTAAGGATCTCATTCTCCTAGTTCACCTTTGGAAGCCCAGTCCTAGTCTGTGAAACCAGACATTTTGGGTCTTGGATGAATATTTATCTTTAGAATGCTCATGAGTGTTTCCCAATAGAGTCACCAATTGATGTGCCCTCAGCACACATGCCCCCCGTTTGGAACGGGGACCCTCTTTTTCTTCCACCTTGTTGGGTCATTTTTTTGTCGCCTCATTTTGTGAGCCCTATTTTGATGTCCTGGGTGGTCAGCATACATTGGAAGCCTCATCATGAGTTGACCATACTTCTCCATTTTAATTTTTTCAATTTTTGGGGCCTTGCAGGGTTTCTCTGGTAGTTTGCCTCTACCAGCAGCCTTAGACTCAGTTGGGCCCGCCCCTTTGGGTTTCCCTTGCCAGGTTTCCTTGTTGTGTCCACTATCCCAAACAACGAATGGATTTCACCTTCCCGAACCCCGGGTCCCAGCCCCCTGATCTCTGTCCATTGAAATTGTGGGAAATTTGGCTGCCCTCAAACATTCTGAGCCTGAACCTCTAGAGTTTCGCTTCTAGAATTTTGTGAGGGCTCCGCCATTCTAGACGACAGACCTATGGTGGAACTCCACCCTCCGGGCCCTGACCTCCTCTTTGCCGCTGGCAATTTCTAAGCTAAAAATTTTCAAATGGTTGTCGCCCTACATCCTCCTGGCCACCGGACCCCGGTCCTCCCACTGCCATCCGTGGATTTGAATCCACCAACCCAATTTTCTATCATACTTGCATTTAATGCAGCTATTAATGGTGGTGGGGGTATAAATATCTTTCCCAAACGTATCATTCTCACTTGTCAATGTTGTAGAGAGAGGTCAAAAGCTTTCTAGAAAGGATTCCACCGTCTTCGAGACCTTCACGCTCACACCCATTGCCGTCACTTGCCGAATGTTAGTCGATTTCACACCTTATCGCATTACGTGTCCGTGGTAGGTTTTCCGTCCACCCTCCCAAGCAATGTTTTCATATTTTTAAAGCTTAAAATGAACAACAATGATTAAAAGGACATGTGAATGATAAAACATGAAATAACAAATAAAACCCACATCCTCAAAACTCGAGAAAACCTTTGCAACCACCCCTACACTTGATCCAGAACTTGCCCCCCGCGCAACTATTCTTGGTCGCGCAGGGGCATTCACCTCTTTCACGCCTGGACACTCCCTTCGCCGGTTGGGACTTAACTAAACAACCAAAATTTTCAAATGGCTCCTCCATCCCTTGGGCCCAGAACATCGGACATCCACCGGTGGCTCGCCATATAGCCTTTCAAACTTAAGTTTTGAATGCAGCCTCCATTTTGGCCTTTCAGGCCTGTGACTTCATACTTTTTGAGTCTCGAATTCCTCTGAGTTTCTGCCATTCTCAATGGCGAAAGGTTGCCATCTTCCATCAACCCAGAGCCTGCCTTGCAGTTCACCATTGGGCTCTCGTCGCAAATCTCCCGCTAGTCATAAACTTGGGTCCCAACCTCCCTTGTGCCGTAGCGGTTCCTAACAATCAAATTGAAAGCATCTTCATCCTTCCCGAGCTTTGTCCTCTAGGATGCCATCTTGTCTTTGTCGTCCTGAAAGGGAAAATCTCATCCACCCTTTCAAGCTCCAGGCTCTGACTCCTTGATTGTCGTGAGCACTCAGAAGTAAAATCTAGCATCCAACCAAAGTACCAGGTCCTATCCATCGGGCCTCACCCTTCAGACTTCCACCTAATGATCATCATCTCAGATGGCGAAAGCACAATGGCGTCCTGCCCCCTTTGGCCTGATCACTTAAAATTTACAAAATTGTCAGCTGCCCTTAGACCCTCCGGGTCCTGGACCCTAGGGTTCCTCTCCTGGAACTTCATTTCTACTCAGACGTTCTAAACAGCCAACTCTAGATGGCTTTCTAGCCTTGTACCACCAAATGCTTCTAAATCAATCCAAATAACCTCAAAATTGAAATCTGATCTCGACCCACGTGCTTGATTTTGGCCCTCTTCATTATGATCTTTTTGAATTATCAAAATTCGGTTGGGAGAAATCTTGTAGATCATTCTACCCCTTTTGCCTTTGCAAACAACATTCCTGCTAGGAAAGTCTAGCCCTCCTGACCCGAGTTGTCCAAGAGCCCTTAATTAAAAGATTAATGACATCGAGAACTAAAAGTATCATTTTATGAATGATAAGTTATTTTAAGTTGATTTCATCCATGGGATTTCAACTAACATGACCACTTTCATGATCAATTGTACAGACTACGCCTTTGCTTGTAGAATATATGGAAACAGGTGCAGGACCTTTAGGGGTAGCTATGGAAAAGTACAAAGGAAATAAGTCAGGAAAGACTCCTCAAAGAAAAGAGGACAATGACCAAATGAAGTACCAATTCTAGGGTGAACCTATGCACTCAAAGGTTACCACAGATTGGAAAGAAATCACTGACACCAATATAGGCCATGTTAATATTGAAAAGTTTACACAAGGGGTCAGGGTCAATCCCACGACCAAGAATGCAAGACTGATAAGACAAAGCAGAATTACAAAAGCTACAGGATTCCCTCCATCCCTCGTGGCCCTCGAATTGGTCATGGCTTGTTGGTAGGCATATCAACATGACACAAGGACAATTGTCGACAGGGATGGTAACATTCTCACCAACATGTCAGCTGAAGGAATCACAAAGACCTTCCATATTCCCACTTTTCAATAAATGGAAACACCTACCATAGAGGAATGTTAGGCAGCATGGGATGATAATCTGGCAGGCTGCAAAAGGTTAATAAATCAACATTGGCTTAAA
The DNA here is from genome assembly GCA_007258455.2 of Sequoia sempervirens. Lineage (NCBI taxonomy): Eukaryota > Viridiplantae > Streptophyta > Pinopsida > Cupressales > Cupressaceae > Sequoia > Sequoia sempervirens. Next base: position 37,728,555 of record VDFB02000017.1, on the reverse strand, counting down.
GAAAAGTGGGGTAGCACTATGAAGGTTCCTCATGAACTCTTTTGCAATGACTTGCACAAAGATTACCACGACTTGGTCACAATGCTAAGCAGGGTAATCGGCCTCCCTACAGCTACCTTCTTTCAGGAATGGATGGTATACTTCATCGAACAGATCCTTCACGGGAATGAGGATGTCACCACAAAGACCTCATTTTACTGGGGAGGTATAATAAGCGACTGCTTCCATGAGTAGTTCATCAATGTGAAGAAGAGTTCCAAGTTTTATATGACTTCATATCTCATCTATTCCTTGGTAGACTAGAGACAGCACAACAGATTGTTTGTGGCACTAGATGAGGACCAAGGTCAAAGACTCAAGGCCTATGACAGATACCCCCAGCTCCAGTACTGGAACTTCAAGAAGGAATACTACAGTGTAAATGATGCCTTCATTGGCAATATCATTAGAATGATTGCTAGGGATTTTGAGAGAAAGGTTTCCCACAGTGCCCAGGAATTTTTGAAGTAGTGCGCCTTCCTCTTCATTCAATACCCAAAGTTCGCATACATTCATGCCCAAGGCTTCATCGAAAGGAAAAATAATTTTCCTTGATACCCCAACAACCGAATCATCTTATTGGAGCTTTCTCGATAGCTCCAACACATACAAGCGATCTTCAGCAGCAAACACATAGTAGAGATCTCTTATCCCATGACTATTGGCTAGGGCATGTATAAACTACAAACTTCCTAGTGTGCTGGTAACCCCCAGAAAGAACTGAAAGATTACCATTTTCATCTACACACTGCTCACTTGTGAATGGACCTATATGGGCATGTAAGGAAGGCACTAGGACCGAGGTTCACTCCTCTGCACCACATTGAAGACTTTTGGGGGGATTTTCAAGATGATAAAGAGGTATGTGCAAGGCACTATATGTGGATGACTACATATTTTATAAGAAAGGTGCAGCCATTTCCCATACTAGACCAAGTCGAAGAAGACACGAGCACCATAATGGACCCTAGGTACATCGTAGTCACCAATTTTCCAATACCAACAATTAACTGGGATGAGCAGGAGGCCGATGACCTTGATATTATAACCAAGCCAATCTTGGCTCATACCAAGGAGTGGGTTGATGGGCAGGTAGCTCAATTAAAATAGTAAGGGGTGGTCCTGGCATATGAAGGACTCAAGCGTGAACCAAGTGCCATAGAGGATGTCGTTGCCACCACTTCAACGAGCGAGACATCTAAGTCTCCTCCAATTACCAGATCCAAGAAGAGAAACGAGATGGAAATGAAGCAGTCTCCTGACCCTAAGGTTTATACAAGGAAGGATCCGAGAGGCTCACCCTCCAAAATACTTAAGCAAATAGGGGACACGGTGGAGCAGCTCTTAACCTAAGAAGAAGAAGAAAAAGGTACTGATCAAATAAAACCTATTTTGGCTCTCCCTGCTTTGGCTGCCCCATTATCTACCTCCCTGGCTATGGTCACCACATCCCCACCGGTAGTGGACATCTCTGTTCATCTTGCCCCTTCACCCCCGACCGAGCTTGTGATTGTAATTGACTCTTCCTCTGCCATGACTACTCCTTCCTCCGCTACCATGTCACTCACTACATCAATCCCATTAGCTGCAATGCCAACACCAATACTCGCTCCCACCATGCCTGAGGCCCTCTCAAGATATATGCAGAATTTCCCCCCTGAGCTCTCCTAGATCCTTATGGATCCCACTCTTTAGGCGGCCCTTACACAGGTCCTCGCTACTGTTAAACCTTCACAACCGTCGATAGGGCCACCAGCTATGGAGGCCACCATGTTAATCTTTGATGAGTGGTAGAGGTGAGAACAAGAGGCCTCAAAGCCCTTTGAAGAGGAGGTCGATGAATACCACAAGCACTCGGAGTATGAACACCACACTATTGACAGGGTGGCCTATGAGGAGGAAGGAACTGGCTCTTCTGAGAGTGGAGATAAGGAAGAAGATGTTGGTGGTAGGGTCATCATGCAAGCTTTCAATGATGACCTTGAGGAAGAGATGGTCTGGCAACCAAAGGGCACTAAGGAGGCAGAAAGGTCACCCCTTGAAGAAGAATGACAGCAGTAGGAAGACAAACCTGAGGGTGAGGCTCAAGATATCAAGAGCCCTAAAATTGAGCAGCCCGAGGAGCACACACACAAGGTTGGGCTAACCGAGGAAAGGGAGGGGAAGGAAATGGAAAAGAAAGGAAGTCCCATGCAACAATTATCTACCAAGCCTCCCATTAAACACCTTGTCTTCATCTAAGACTTCGATGAAGAAGAAGGAGATACCACTAAGGAGGAAGAAAGGGCCCCATAAGATAAGAAAACAGAGGCCTTGGCCAAGAGGGGCAAAGGTGATCATGGATCACCTAAAGAGAAGGATGCTATGCCTGAATGGCTGGAAAGGCAGCTTGATAAGAAAACTCCTATGCTAAAGGACCCAAGAGCAAGGTTGGAGGCTATCTTAGCCCAAGCACAAATTACAACTAGGAAGGAGAAGAAGCCTGAGATTAGATCCAGGATAATGATGGATGCCTATGGATCTTGAGTTGTGTAAATAGCAATGCCTGTGGTAGGCCAGGCTGGTGTAAGTTACATCTCAACCCTTGATTTAGGAACCGCTACTAGGGAACAAAAGGTAGGGCATCTTGAGGAGTCAGTGGCCATAGTGGTACACTTGATAAAGACAAGATCTCAAAAGATGAGCTTAAAGTGTAAGTAGCTGCTTTGATGGATTACATCCAACAATGGTCTTCAGTGGATGATCTGCCTACCACATCCACAGCTCTACCAAAACTACTATCCAAAGAACAGATTGATAAGATGGAAAGAAGAAAGAACTTGGAAAAGACCATAGAGAGCTGGTTCCGATAGGTCCTGTATGTCAGGAAAAGTTGTATTAGTCAAGTTGTTCAGACAGCCAACAAGTTCTTAGATCTGCTACAATCTTTGGAAAGCATGAGGTAGCTCTACACCAAATTCCCTATGACATATGACTCCACCTTTCCAAAGATTGAGGGTATCCTTCAATTGCCAAAGGCTGCATGGGAAAAGGAGCTTGTGTTCAACAAGGATGATCACTAGTTGATGGATGTGTGGCGGTGAGACTTTAACAACATGAAGTAAAGGCTGGAATAGATAATGAGTAAAGTGGATCTAGACATTGAATGGATCAAAGAAATTAGAATGGAATGTGCTTGATACCTCAAACTAATGATGGAGTATGACTTTCCTACAGTGCAGATGGATCCAGAAAAGGTAAAACCTTACTTCAAGAGAAAGATGGAGGACAGGATGTCTAGTGAAATAATAGTGGAGTTCATTAGTTTTGTTGGCCATGCCTTCAAGCAATCATAGCTATTCAGGGATCATGGCATAAAGTATGATGAAAACTAGAAAAAGCTAGAAGATAATGTGAAAGAGTGGAGCTACCAAATGTTGCAGTATGAGATCATCGAGGTGGACAAACTCGAACCAGTCATCCTAAAATTCATGGAATATAGAGCATCGAAGAAGCAAGGAGACAACCCTCTTGGCAGTAAAGAGGTCCCCAAGGAGTAGCTACAGTAAAACAACAATTAGCAAAAGGACAAAAGGTTATAGTGTCATCACTAGATGACAAAACAAGGAAGAGGACAAAGTGTAAATTTAAATTGTAATATATTGAGGGTTGGTGAAATCCTATTTTGTAATGAATTTGGGCCACACAATGAGAATTAATCTTGGCCATTCATTTGACTTTTTAGGCACTATAAATAGGGCTCTCCTCTCATTTGCAAAGGGAGAGTTGAGTTGTTGTAAAGACATGCTACAAAATTTTATAATGAAAATACATTGACTTGGTACATTTTCTGAGTTTTTCACATGTTACTTGATTCAACCTCCATTGTTATATGCATTACTTAGATTTGTATTGTTGTCCCAGTTAGCTGTATTCTTGCTTTGATAGATTTTAGAAATGCTATTCTATAATTGTGAAAATTCTTGTTGTGTAGATGCCTTCTTAGTCCATATTTTTTGCTATTTGCTGATGGTAGATGGTTGTGTAAAGTTAGTTTAGGCTTAAATTCAAAGCTGCTCCTCACTTTCATCTTTGTTCATGCATGAAAATGGTGAATGAAAGGTGAAATACTTGCAAACCTTAGAAGATAGCACAAATTCCATGAGACTGTGAGATTTCTAGTTAAGTGGAATATTGTTTTTCGGGAAGCTGTCCATTATAGGAACTCCATGATTACTATTCACAGTTAGTTGCAGGCCAAGGAACCTTCCATCCTCCCTTCCTTTTCTCCATTTTTAGAAGTAACCTATACTGAGGTTCATTGCACATTGTAAAGCCAAAATTGAAGAAAAATCAAAGTTTTGGACCACTGTCCGAACTTACAACAAAGTGAAATCCAGCCTCCATCTCAGAAACTTCGTATTTGAAGATCCATCTCGCATCCAGCTATGTAAGTCTTCCTTATGATTACCAGCAAAATCACATCAAAATCAATTGAGGAAATCCATGCAAGTCATGACCTGACACCCGAGAGACCTTGGGGAGATTTTTAGGAACTTGCCATGGGAAATTTCCTTTCAAGAGAGGTAGTGCATTCATGTACTGCATGTGTTGAGAGAGAGTGTAAAACACCCATCAACAGTAACTTTGTTGGTTTTCCATGGGACCTTAGATCTTGGGGGCTTGATCATCCTCCTTGACCTTTTTCTTCTCTTTCCAACACTTGTATAATTAGACCTCTCTTGACATATTTTTCTACTTTAGTGTGAGTCTAAATGCAATTTCATACTCTCACTAAAGTGGGGGCTAAATGTAGTGTTAAAAAATGTATACCTTTACATTTTCACACTATGTTTGTATCCCCTTAACTAATTGGACTAAATTAATCCTTTAATTGGCCCAATTATGTATTCACAAGCCTAATTAATTTCATTGAAAAATGTGCACCTTCACATTTACACACTATGTTTTCACCCCCTTAATTAATTGGAATTAATAAGCCTTTAATTGGACTTAATAGGCCTTTAATTGGCCCAATTATGCATTCACAAGCCTAATTAAATTTTTTTTTCTGAAAGGGAAACCCACATTTAATTAATTCCTAGATTGAACTTAACATCTTGGAGATTGAGTTTCCTTGGTTAGGTCCTAGGACCCATTCGTCCAAAGGTGAATGGGTCCTCCTTAAGTCTTAGGGCCCAACTTTAAATACATTTTTGGTGGCTTTTTAATGATCTAAATTCAAATTACAAAGGTCTACTTGTGTTGTTTAATTGTTGAGTAATTAAGGAAAAACCTATAAATACAAGATCTTTTTATGAATTCATATCTAAGTGTCACAATTAAAATTTTATAAGAGAAAAAATTATTGTCAAGAGCATTGGAGAGTATATTTATCACTCATCGATTATAACATTCAAGATCCTATCATGATGTCAAGATTTATGTGTGTTCATGCATGTTTTTGGAGCTAACATTGTGATGTAGGTTTTATGTTTCAAGCAAGTATTCAAGCATCAAGATCTATCAAGAAATCAAGCCATTTCATGCAAGATACAATCCTTATAAAGATGTGTTAGAATTTATTCCTCTAAGGGAAACCATTAAAGGGTTTGGTCAGGTGTAACAAACATTGTTCATTCATCATTTCTTTCATTTCTTTCATTATTTCATTATCAAGGTTTAATTAGAAAACTATGTTTTGACCAAGGCAAACCCTTATCCATAAAAAATAAACATTTTTCTCCTATCTTTCTATGTGCAGATTTGTAGGCAAACGATTGAAATTTGATCAAAAGTACAATTTTGCAAAGTTGTCAAAGTTGTCAAGACATGAAAAATCACCTACAACTTTTTTTTTGGCTTTCACCCCTGTGCAAAGACCCATTCACCCCTGGGTGAATTAGTCCTTCAATAGAGCTTGAAACCCACTTTTGGAGATAGGTAAACACCATCCTAACCTTCTCAGATCTATTGGTTAATTGTTGCTTTTTATAGTGTTATCATAATACTTCATATTCCAAGTGTTAGATATCATAGATTTGATTGTTAAAACACTTTTATCTTTCCCCATTAACTTATTTTTTGTCATTTATTTCTTAAGGAAGATGAGGTCCCATAGTGTCCAAAACCTAGGGTTCACTCACCTTAATAGTTGTAAGTCTATTCTAAGCATTTATGACACTATCCCTCTTCCTAATGATCATGGGAAACCTATGGATTTGTGATTAGGTGGACACACCCTTTTTATTTGACATACTACCCTTATCACATTAATCCTCCTAATGATCATGGGAAACCTATGGATTTGTGATTAGGTGGACACACCCTTTTTCTTTGACATACTACCCTTATCACATTAATCCCATTTTAGGGAAGGATCCCCTTTCCCTTTGTTTTATTTTGTTCTACTAAATCTATATATGCTTTTGCAACTCCATCAAATTTTAGTGGGGTCATTGTCGATAAAATCAGAAGTTTCAATATTTGAGCAATTCCCTCTAGTATCAAGTCCACATATACCCTACCCTCTTCAAACACTTTCTTCTAGCACCATATAATTATATGTGCTCCACAACTAGTTCTAGGGAATCCATAGCTTGTGGAAATCATGCAGATCTATGTAACCCATTTGTTACTATTTTCTTGTGCAATTGGTGTGGTTCTTGATGAAAAATCCTTTGCATGCATTCTTCATCATTGAAACTACCCAAATGGGTATCTAATACCATTCCATATGATGTTGAAACCTAAGACTAAGGGATTTCAAATTCCTCTCTAATATGTTTCTTTCATACACCCATTGTGTCCCAGTTTTCCATTATTAGTTTATGACATATGTATATTAATTAGGGTTTATTTACATTTTTTTATCACCAAATTTTCCAAATTACCATGTAAGCCAATTGCATGTTCACTATATTAAGTAAAACATTTTTAAAAACATTATTCATATATTTTAAAAATTTCTCAAACCAAGCATTTTAATACCATAAACCCTAACCATGTTTTAAAACTAAAGCCTACTTTAAACATACCTAGTTCTACAAATGATACTTCTATAATAAAATGTGTATTAGATTTAAATCCTTTTAAATTCTAGTATCCTTTTAAATTCCAGTATCCTTTTGAATTCTAGCATCCTTTTAAATTTTGTTATTCTATTGAATTATAGTACCTATAATATCTTTTTGCCTTGTCTGGCTATTTTTTAATTTTCTCAATATCCTCTACTTCAGCTCCTGCAACTTGTTATTACATTTTATAAAACACATGCATACTTTGAACTCATTATGATGGGAGAACACAATATTTTACATATCATCACTTCATTTAATGTACTAAGTGTGTATGAGATTGTAGTTGAGCATTAATGGTCTAAGCTTTGATTTACATGTAACTCTTTTTTCTAACATTTAAAAAAAATTAGGGATTCTCAATGGATTTGGAAGTTAACAGATTGCCAATACCCGGTTTGCATGAACAAAATATCTTGAAAGTGATTAGTGCAGTGATATGAGAATGTGGCCATATGGAAAATTCACCAATAGAAAATTCACTGCCAACAATTCACCATGGAAAAATTTACCACCAAGACAATTCACCATGTGAAAAATTAATTGCATGAATTTTTGGTAGTTAATTTTCCATGACAGTGAATTGTTGGTGGAATCAATTTTCCCACAGTGAATTGTTGATGGTGAATTTTCCGTCGAGGAATTGTTGGCGATGAATTTTCCTAGAGCCAAGAATGTGATCTTTTATCAAGGTCAATCATAGAAATTAGTAACATGAGTTTACTTTTGGTAGAAAATTTTATTATGGGGAAATTACTCGTTGTTGGACTTCCATTCAGATTGGAATCTATTAAAGGATTTGTTATTTCATTCAATAATGTTTTCATTTTGTGAATTTTAATAAACACCATTTGATTAACATTTCGGGTCTTGTCTATGCGACTTCTTACATCACCAAAAAGGAGAGTCAGGTTTTGAAGAAAATACTTGTTGGGTTGATACTTCGCTATCAAACAACTTACCTTTCCAGATGTGGAATTTTCAAGAATGAAGTATCTGGTTCTGCATAACACGAAATTCTAAAAAAAAAAGGATTTACTTGCCTTAATCAATTTCAAACACCTTTTATAGATAAACAATGTCATTTCCACATGACCATTACATTTTTCCCTAAAATAACATATTCAATAGACACATAACTCATGACCTATGGAGTTTCGTGAATTTTACCATTTTTATCAAATAAAGAAAAAAGAAGAATATGTGGTTCTTATTTTATAGTAGCATTATGGAGCATGTTGTGAGATCACACAATACATGAGTAATATCTAAAACCATTTAAATATTTTTAGATCTCTTTCCTCCCTATGTTGAATATTTTGCATTTTATTTTAGAGAAGATAATTGTTAAGTATTATGGAAAGTGATGGATGCATGATTTTTTAGTGAAACAAACAAGCCCCTTATGTTGAAAAAATAATAAAAAATAAATCCTAAGTGAACATAGTAAGTCAAGACCTAAAATTCTTGAGCCTTGGGATAGCTAATGCCTAACTAAATTTAGTGACTTTTAATATATATAAGTTTATTTGTATGTATAATAAAAACTATCTACATGTTGTTGTGTGTGTAACACCCTCATCAACAAGCTTTATGGGTAGTCAATTATAAGATGCTAAATATTTAGTATGTTGGGATACATATTATCTCCTTAAGGGCACATGACTTCCAAATATAGTATATGTGTAGGTAGGTGATCATAATGATGTTCATTTTTATTTGTAGAGAACAAAATATGTCAAAAATATAGATAGAAATATACTAGATCACCAAAGATAATCTTACCTTCAATGTTTCAATAAAAATGCTATGGCATTGGTTCTAAATCACTTATGTTTAAGGCATCAAATAATACTTATTGTCAATTATTCTCAATATTGTAGTGCTAGGAATCCTATAGTTACAAACTTAGAGGAGGAGTGTATTCCTTTATTGCAACTTTGATGGATACAAAACATGAAAACTTCATAAAAAAATCTTGACAACTTAAAAGATATCATTGTGTCCTATCTTCCATGACAAGTTGTTATGGGGTGCATCGTGGCTCAATTAAGCAAGAAAGTATCAGTTCTTATATTCAATGAAAATATTAACATATATTAATAGTTCAACAAACATTATGCAATCATTTTTTTCATGTCTAAGGTATTTCATTTACTAAATAGATTAATTTTTTTATTTAAATGAATTGTATGTTGATCCTTCCTTTAAGTCTTCTATGTTACCCTTCAATGTTTACTTTTTGTTTCTTTGTGTTGGAATTGATCATATGGTAGATCATATTGTTAGAATGATTTATTTTTCATCCTAGCTTCTTCGTGTTAGGATAGTCACTTAAGGTGTCTTTCAGTTATTTTTGTTTTTAATGGATTATATTAGTTTGACTATTATTTGTAATTTTTATTTGCTAATGTAACTATTTAAGATTTTACTCTCTTCATAAACTCTCTTGTTGACTACTAATTAGTTATACTTAGTTCAATATCAAAAAGGAAAACATTTATTTTTATGTGCCTTTATCAAGTATACTATTGAAACCACTAGTTTTTAATTGATTCTTATAATTTGTCCATGTAAAAGAATAAAAAAAATTAATCAAAAAGTAACTTATCTTTAGAAACGATATTTTAATTAATTTTTTCTATGTATGCTAAGATTTCTTGATTTGACTATGTAACATTTATTAACATCAACATTTTGGATCATTCTACATGATTCATCATAGCATGATATTGACCTAACAAAATCTTACCATAGTAATATAATTATATATTATTTATATTATATTATGATTAATCTAAATTAAAGTACAATGAACATAAATTTAAAAATAAAAATATAAAATTGTACAATAATTTTTAAATTAATAAAAAATGTCCTCATTAATTAAATAATGTTACTTTTAGTTGTCCTAAAATAAAATAAATTGGTATCAATATCTTAAATACATCTCTTAAAAAAATATATTTTACTTAGAATTATTTAATATTTTTTTAATTTTAATTGTATTGTTTAATATATGACTATTTTATTTACTAAAGTTAATTTATATAATTTAGAATTATTTAAATAAACAATAATAAATAAATAAATATTTGAATAACAAATAATAAATAATATTTAAATAATTATAAAATAAAATAAAATAATTTTTAATAAATACAAATTGAAATAAATTTTGAATAATTTTAAAGAAAAATTTAAATTATATATTTGAAATATTTATATTCACTTAATTTAAAATACTAATATTATGTATTGTATAAATGAAAAATGCAAATTATTACAATACTTATTAAAACAATCTTTAAGAAAAAAAATTTAACTATAACATTTAGAAAACAAATAGGAGAGAGGGGTCAGTAGTTGTGCAAGGTCATGTAGTTGTGTAGTGAATTGTGATTATAATACCTAGTTTTACTACATTTGTATTATATATTGTTAATAAATAGTCCAAAAGTAATTAAAAAAATAACCAAATGTTGATGAAAAGTGGAACCATACTTGAACACATAAGAATCTTTGAATGTTATATGTAAAAAAAATGTAAATACATTCATGAAGAAGTGAAATAAGTATTTCTTTGTCTCAAATAAAATATCATAACTATCCACGATAAGTGTGTCATTTAAAAAATAAAATGCTCATTTAATAAAATAAGACACTCATTTAAACAAGTATTCTTATCATAGTGAAAAAATATTGTTCTTATGTGTACAACTATTGGGGTAGCAATGTAGAAGAATGGGAGTATTTTATATTAATAGTCTGTCTTATCATGAATATAAAACGTGAGCACAATAAATACCATCTATTTTTCCATTAAATGTGAAGGATTTTCAAAAAAGTTTGTGTTCAACTATTGGTTCATTTTTGTTTGATATAAGTTGTATTTTAATTAATTATGTGTTGTTTTCATAACAACAAATACTTTTTTTGTGTTCAACTATCAGTCTATATGTATTTAATATAAAAGGTAGAGATATCAAAGATTTATGACTATCAATAGTTATTTGGTCTATTTAGGTTGCATATTAATTTTAAATAAAAATAGGATATTCTACAAGCAACAAATAATATTTTTTTGTTCAACTGTTGGTGGTCCCATGATTAAGTTTTGGTCAAATCTTTAAAAAGTCAAATTTTAAACATTTCTCAATAGATGTGCTATATGGTGAGTTGTATGATGAGTCACACCTCCACACCTTACTTATAGATAGATAAAAGACTAATCCACATTTTTAAAAAATGAAAGTTTTACAATATTCAAATCAATCACTTCATGTAACAAATAGCTAGCCTCTATTCCCCACAAACCCACTAGAAAACACTATTGGATCAATGTCCCTCATCTTCTCAAATTCTAATATGTATATCACTAATATGGCAACGGCGAAACCAAAATCACATAGCGTCAGGAGATTCTCTTACAAGTTCGAAATTTGTATTTTGTTTTTTGTCTTAACGTCTTTGGCAGCATCTCTTAGTGTTTTTTTCAACTTATACCTTTTAAATTAATATTTTACTATTTAAATAAACTCTGTACTTATCATGAGCGCACTCAAATCAACTTTTAGCAGTTACCGTGCACTCTACTTCACGTGATCTATACTTTTTTAAGTTAAAAAATACTAATGAAGAATCTTGATCAAATCGAAACGTATCTCTCTTATAGCAGCTTGCCTAGTATTTAATTATAAGCCCTTGCTAGTCCGCGTTTTCTTTCAAAAATTGTTAGCTGAAGGCGGTCGTCTACAGAGGAGCGACAAGTCGCCAAACGCGTTGTTTAACTAGTGTGTATTGATCGATAAGTTTGAAATATCAACCCTGTTTCCTCCGTCACATTTGAACAGTACTTAATGTAATCACTTAGCACAATTGCCAAGTTATTTCACACCTTTAGATTTAACTTAAAAAACAATTCCCCATGGACTTTGTGGCATTACAATCTTTGTGTCCTATTCGTCATCTTTTTCCAAGTTAATCTAATCGCGATACAAAATTCACCTTTCTTGTGGCTATTTATAAATATTCCCTTTGATCACTATTTTAATTCAATTTGCAGATTGTTGTTGGTATCTTCTTCCCTTCAACCTATCCCGAAAACCCCAAGGGAAACGTTAAAGAGCGTGAAAATATCACAAGGGAAGTGTATGATGTATTTGTTAACCATTGCAGAATCGACCTCAATGACGTAATCCGTAGTAGCATTTACAATACTCTTGATGCCATGGGACTCCGTCATTAAGTTTTCCAACATTAATGTAAAATATTATGCGTAATGTATCTCTTCTTATTCTCATTATGTCCAAAAATTGTGTCAAGTCTGCCTGTTGCCTCGCCGAGCTGGCCTTTATGCTCAAAACTGGTAGTAAAATTCTTTTTGTTTTCTGTCACATTGAATTGAATAATCTTGGAAGCGTTTCATATGCTTTCTCACGTCAAAAGAAAGAAAGATACCCCTCAGGAAAGCTTCAGGAATGGAAAATAGCACTACACAAAGTTTGATTACTTTCTGGTCCCAGATTCAACACGGCGGATAAGTAATTATCATATAATGACCTTAACATATACTATGTGTACCCTTTTTCTCCCTTTCTTCGGATTTTCTCTTAGTGGTGTTTTGACACATTTTTATTGAGTAAATGTTACAATGATTCACAAAGCATGCCAAAGAGTATAGAAGCTTACGTATCGAAGGTGATGAGGAAACCGATATTAGACGTAGTCGAACACCTGGTTGGGCTCACTGAATTAGTAAAAGACTTTGAAAGGCAACCATGGGTATGGAGGGCTGTGGGAAAACTGTTAGAATGGTAAATTAATTATGGTCGGCAGAGACCATAAACCACCTGCCGACACAGCCGCCTGCAGTCGTCTCAGCGTCGTCCTCAGCCGTCCATGCCATTCACGTTTCTTTCCTCCACCTGCCCATAATATATATCCAATCGAACACTCTGCTACAGTGTCTATCGAATATAATTTCCATTTACCTATAAATCTGAATGTTTGAGCCTGTAATCAGCAGAGCTCTAAATCAGAGTTTCTCCTCTGTTCCATGTGTTTTTTTCAAAAACCACTCTCGTGAAAGAAATCTTCAAGAGGAAAAGCTCGCTTTTTTTCGGGGGGCGAGCTTTCTACTTGATGTGAGTAAAGCCACACAAGAAAATGGTCTCGATTTGCTGAAGAAACAGATGTTGGAGGACCTGCTGGGTCGTCGTGATATTTCAAGATTCGGTGGTACGAGTGAAAGCAAGAAAAGTGTGGCACATCAGCTTAAAAATTGTCGAGTACTAATAGTTTTGGATGGCATAGATGATATGCGCCAACTCGAGGCTCGGGTGCATCAAAAGAATAAACTTGGATCGGGCAGCTTGGTTATAGTCTATTTAGTATGTTGGGATACATATTATCTCCTTAAAAGTTACGGTATTTCCTCCATCTATACAATGAAAGGCCTAGATTTATCAGATGCCAAACAACTTTTCTTTTGGCACGCTTTCTCCCAACCCCATCCAGTGGAAGGATTTGAATATCTAGCGCAGAAGTTGTCTAGTGTGTTTGGTGGTCATTCTCTATCTCTCCAAGTGCTAGGAGAATTACTTCGCGGCAAGCCCAAAGATGTCTGGAACTCCCGCTTAGAGCAAATTAGGAACACACTGGTCAAGGATGCAGAGCCAATTCTAAGGGTAAATAGCGACATAAAAAATCATGCCTATCATTTCTTTGGTTAGTTGTAAAACTCATTTGCTTTTCTTTGAGTATAATATCTGATAGCTACCTCCATTGATTACAGGTTCCGGTGGTTAAAGTTGATTCCTTACAAGGCGATTATAGCAACCTCACAAGTGAACTGGTTTGGCTTCGCTGAAATGATTGTACATACCCAAGCATTTCTCCATGGGTGTCGCTGGAAAATATGAGAATTTTGGAAATTGATGGGGTTTTTGATAAACTTTGTAGTAACGAAAAGGCGGTAATTTCGTCTTCAGCATTGGTTGTCGCCCTTTTACGTCGTTTGTTTTTTAAATTTGGTATGGTGTTCTTATTTGTTGTCTGTTTGCACTTTGCAGCAACCTATACTGGTAAGGGAACTAATTATTCTAGGAAGCATCCAAAAGTTTCGAAAAGCCATAGGGGAGATACAACATCACCAAAAGATTGTTGTGGACGGGTATCTAAACACCGGCCTGGAGGCTTTACTAGAAGAGTTTTGTCATCTGCAATCGTTGGAACATCTTACGCTACGGTTGTGTAGGGAACTGAAATCGCTACCAACAAATTTTGGGAGATTGGTGAATTTGAAACATTTAGATAATGCTTTCAGCAGTGTGTTGAATGTATCAACTCCTCCTTTTAGCCAATTGATCAATCTCTAGCGTTTAGATCTTAAAAGTTGCAGCAATCTGGTGATTCTGCCTCAATTTTTGATGGAGAATCACCACTCTTCGATATTTGAATTTTAAAGATTGTAGAAATTTTGCAAAAGCCAAAGGGTGGTTACAACAGCTACTAAATATTTTCGTGGACGGATATCTACACACCAGTCTGGAGGCTTTAATAGAACAGTTTTATCCTCCGCAATCGTTGGAACGCCTTATTCGACAGCGGTGTAGGGCACTGACATCGTTTACATATTTAAAATCTATGATATTTCCTCCATTTATACAATGAAAGGACTAGATTCGTCAGTGCCGAACAGCTTTTCTGTCGGCATGCTTTTGCGCAATACCATCCGAAATCTGCAGGACTATAGAATCGGGTATAAATTTAGATCTGATTATAATTAGAATAATATAAATCATACGAGGAAATAGGTTGTGTAGTATTCGTCACAGTCGCTAAGAAGGGAAAAGAATCTCCTTAGGGCTACTCTCATCTATTTAAATAGAATGCATATATATTGTTATTAGCCTTAAAAACTAACCATATATATAGATAGAATTAAGAACTTTAGAATAGAAATAAATGAGGATGGAAATTAAAGAGTGAGTGTGAAATAGATAAGGTTATATAATCAATATATCTTAGTATCAAAAAAATATTTTTGAGAGTAAGATGTATCTATTTAATCTTTTAGATTATTAGTTTTGTTCTAATTTGAGTTGATATCATTGACATGCTGTAACTATGAACTAGATACAATCGTGAGTTCTTAATAATTTATAGATTATTCCTTCTATGTAGTTTAATACATGAGTTCCTAATCAATCTCTAGAATCTTTAGACTAATAGTATTGAATAATACATTTTCTAGGTTGTTGTGCAGCTGAAGTCATAAGGATGGTTTGTCTCAATCAACCTTTTCATAGCGTCAAGATGAAAGACAACCTACAAGACATAGATTGTAGATTTACTATTTATTTGAACATCAAATCTTAATGTGTCATTGTTAGTTTCTTTTTAAGAATGAGAAAAACTTCCTAGATTCTTTATTGTTTATAATGAATACAAATGGATGTCTTTTTATACTAGTACATGACATCAAATTATACAAATTTATGAATAAGCGTATTCAATGAATCTTATATAGAAGAGTTAAAGGGGAGCTCACAAACCAAATTTGAACTTTGAAATTGATTTTATTATGAGTCAAGTAGATAGATTGAATCATGATAGGTGAAACTTATGTAATGGTGAATGTAGAAATAACCATAATAATCAGATAGATAAGTCAGATACATAGATACAAATACACAGAAAAATAAGATAGAATGATAAATACAAGATTGTATATGAATAAGAATAAAATAAACTCGTCATTAATAGCAATAGATCATTTACACAATAAAAAATATATATAATATTAACTTAAACCATTATAAGATAAATAAAATAAAATTAATTAATATTATAATATTATAATAAACTTAAACTAGGTCATCTACTCTAACCCCGTTAGTTTTTTCAAGTAAAAAACCTTTATTAATACCTATAGGACACGAGTAGCAAGTTACTATAGTGTTCAAAATGCTGCACTTATATTTACTCTACTAAAATTGAATCAAATAGTATCCTCTGATATTATTTTCAGTTATGCCATATGTAATATTTTTTTCAAAATTTTACTATCTGTCTAGTTTAACATTTTATTCTAGCCTTCAACTGATTTTTTTATGCAGGACCATAATGTTAAATGAATACGTTGTCTTTCGACAGGATTGATGGTCTGACCAAAGAGGCAGTGATACAATTACGTGCCGTACGACATGTCGGTTTCTTCTGGCCTTTGTTCACAAGAAGGCTGGTACAATTTTCATCTTCTGTTTTAAAACATATTGTTATATCAATATTTCAGGATCATACTTTTATATAAGATAGTTAAATGTGATTTAAAAGATTTCACGAATTCTTAAAAACTCTTCCATCACTTTTCATCATCTTCGTCAAGGTTTATGCTATTCTTTTTCGGAAACTGGAATCTAGTCTACTACTAATTATGGCAAGCACAGCAAGCTATAATAAATAACAATAATTATCCTAAGAAAGAAATCACTCATATTAGTATTAACATATCATGATTGCCCAAGACGAAACAATCACCCAAACCCAAGTGTCTTGGTGGTTCTTGCCCTCAGGATACTCATTGCACATGGCATATATTAAGCAGACCTCTGAAATCTTTTTAAGCTACTATGGAAACCGAAAAACTTCATTACTCCGAACTCATTAAGTGAATTCTCTTTGCCGACTTTTGCGGCTCCAAAATTATTTTCGGAAATGAACCTCGGCAAGAATTCATATACATAAAAGTAATAATGAAATTTTTTAAATAATTAGAAAATTAAAAAATTCGTAATATCGTAGATTGCCGTTATGTTGGGATGTTCTATAGGCCTCCATTCTTGTTTTCCAATCGCTGCCATTATAAGGCATGTTACTATCCCCATTAAATGTATTTCGTTCATAACTGTGTTCATAACTGTGTACGCAATTTTGGGTTAATACGGCTCATTCTGCTTTAGCCGTTTCTTCCTATAAGTTTTACTCTAGAGGCGATTATTTTCTGCTTTACAATCGAAAATGGCGGATGTAGATATGGGAGGAGAGATGGAAATGTTTGCATTACATGCTGAAAATAATCTGCTTCTGAGCCTCATTATTAACACTTTCTGTAGTAATAAACAACTTTTTCTTTGGAAACTTATCCGAAATGTCTCTGATGTAAGTTTTCAAGTCCTTATCCATGGTTGAGTTTTACTTTCAATCGTAATTCACAAGGAGAATGTTTTTGGGTGTTCAAAAGGGATATTTCTGTGGTTGAATTCTGTATGAAAAAAAAATCGTTGTTCCAGAATCTATCTATCCTTTTTCTATTTCGCCTCTCAATCGACCCAAGGTCCAAGGCAGCGCAGTTGTAATCCAGGATTAGCCTTGAAAGATGAGGAGGTCGTTATGGGTGTCTATGATTATTGTACTGATAACGCACTATTATGGTGTTGGCGTAGATCAGGCGGCTGATAAAATAATGAAGCTCCCTGAGCAGCCTGATGTGTCGTTTGATCAGTATGCAGGGTATGTTACAGTCAATGAGATAGGTAGCCAGGTTCTCTTCTATTGGTTAACTGGGATTCCTCTTCCAACCTTCGTATTGTGGCCGGAGGGAGGTATGGTTCTTTCAAACCCAATTTGTAAGATATTTGATCGACGGAATGCTCTTAATAAATACGTGATTAAGATTAGCTTTTTATCAATTAAATGTTTTTATTTGCTATCTGGTAAGTGGTAACCCATATTGTGCATGATTTAGAAAATTTCTGCTCCGTTTTCAATTTTTAACAGAAGGCAACTTTATACAATTAAATGATGTTTTAATTAAAAACTTCTAATCAACCCTTTGATTTAATAGCGCCCCAAGATGCAAAAGAGTTTTTTGGGGATGTACTTTCAGTGGTTGATATATGTTCTTTCGTGGGCAATCTATCTTTAATAACAATTTTTACGTAGATTTTCATTAATATATCAAATGTTCAATTTTTTTGCCAATTCATCAATTGATCAATTTGTCTGCAAATTCTAATGATCAGATCTATAATGACATAAGGACACATTTAGTTTATTGATTTAAGCAAGGATGAAAATCACACAGTTTATGTTCTTCCGACAATAAATAAGATTGGAACACTACTACACATTGAGATGTATGATTTCCAACAATGAGGAAATTAAATTCTGGATATTGTTAGATTTATGAATAGAAATGCGCAAGAGGAAATTCAATTTATTTTATTAATTTCTTGACAGGCGATGAATGATTTAGTTAGAGACGTGCACACATGTTTAAGATTTCTTGTAACCATTTCACAGAAACTTTTCACTTTCATCTAAGTGTTTTGTGTTGTGGATGAAGTTGCTGTGGTGTTTAACATTCCAACAGTTTAAGAAAGTTGTATATATCATCAACATGTCTAGTCTTTTCTAGTTTGTTGTCATCCTGTCAATAAAATTAACATAATTATAAAATTGTTAAGTTTGTTATGTCCTATAAATATATAATATCTGTTTATAAATAATATATTAATATATGAATTTATTTGGAATTCCATTCTTTGTATTTCTTTTTCTTTTTCTTTTTTTTTTAAAGGTGCAATGTATCCAAATTATTAGAGGTAAACACTTTTGACCGGAGCTACGAATCAGGTACAAGAAACCACAACAAGATACTATCAAACTTGAGAGCACAATAGTCCAGCAAAGGCACAAGGCCTGCGAGCACATTGGTCCAATGAAGGTTTGAACCCTGGTGACCGTTACTACAACCAAATGATTTGACCACCAAACCATGCGCTTATCAATGATTCTTTGTATTTCTATTGTTGTTATATTTTTCTCTTTGTTGGATACTGAAATTGACGTCTAATATCTTTCATGGTTTTGTCTATGTGTTTGGAACGAACTTTTATCTTGCATGCATTGTACTAGTCTCAGAATTTTTCTTGGTATAGAATGAAATGCCCATGCTTTCATCATATTTTGGCTAGTAAAGCTTTCCTTCATAGAGATTTTCTCTATGTTTTGTAAAATATGTCTTATTTTAGGGTCGTCACTAATTGCGGTTGTAAAGCAATTTTAGACTTTAGTGCACCAATTCTCATTTAAGGACATACAATCCATAGAAGCAAGGTTCATTGACGAGTTTGAACTGGAGAATTTGCTCCTTACATTGAATTTCAAGGAACCTCATGAATGTTTATTTCCTCTCCTTCAACATAGTAATGATGGCAAATCAAATTTAAAAATCAAATTGATAAAATATTTTTTGAAGATTCAAATTTTATTGAGGTGTAATTATCAAGAATTTATATTCAAAATCAGGTTTCTCATTTGTGATCTCTCAATTCATAGATTCAGATCAAAAGAATTTACCCTTCTTTTAAAAAATATATATACTTATAAGATACATTTATTATAAAAAGTCTTTGTAGGAGAATAATAATGTTTACTTATATGTAAAATTCATTATAATATTCATATATATGCATATATTTATATGTAGAAATAGTATTATATACATTATTAATATAAGTTATATAATATTAATGATGTTATTTAATAATAAAAAGTTAATGTTTTTCATTAGACTAATAATTTGTTTTAGTATTTAAATAATATGTTTGTCATCCATTTTAATAAAAATTTAAGCACACTCATTAAATTTAAATTGAGACATTTTTGTGTCACGTTATAATAATCCTCAATATAATGATTTTATTTATAAATATCTAAATATTAATATTTAATGTAATCTACTTAATATATTAAAAAATGTTAAAAATTTTGAAAACTAAAATTAAACTTATAGTTTGTGAATTTTTTTCAATTATTAGAACGTGTTTAATTAATATTTCATTTTGACATTGGTATTCTTACGTAGTGTTTATGTTGTGATCTTTTTTTTTATTATATTATTTCTCAATTTTTTTGTGAGTGTTTATATGAAGTCAATTATCTTATTTAATACTATTAATTTTTAAATTTGTTAGCATTTTTCCCTAACTATATGTGAAAGAATGACTGGTTCTAGGTTTAAAATTATAGGCTACATAAATAATCTTGCTAATGTTAGTATTGATGATACTTTAAGAAAATAACATATATTTAGAGTAGATCTTCATTTTCCTAAACTTAACAAATTATTTGTTTGATTTATTTTTGGTATTATTTTCATTTTTGTTATACATTGTTTATATATTTCCTCTTTGATTGGTCAATTAACCCTTAGGGAGCCATATCCATATATCTTACAACAAAATTTTAAAAAAAAATCTTTAGAGGAGGGCTTGTATATTAACATAAAATGTGAAACAAATTATAGAATTTATAATAGCAAACTAGTATTAAAACATATAGTATTTATCGATCCTTTATTAACTCTAAACCTAGGAAGTAGTAGACGCACCCTCCACATCTTTATCACCTTTAGAATCTAGGCTATATGACATCAAAGCAAAGGACTAGGCAACTACCTATTAAGATGAAACATATGATACTACCTTTAGGAATTCAATGCTCCATTTGGATTTGTGATAGTGAGTAGTGCCATCTTCTCCTACTATCTTGAGGATAAAATACTCCAATAGGACAAAAAAATGAGGATTGCTCAAAGGTAATTTCTTGTTGTTATGGTGAAAACCCAATACAATCACATCATCATCCTCAGTTCTTAACACAAGAAATCTATTATCTTTTGATGACCAAATCAACTATCACTCGAGTAATCTTCTTTATATTTCCCAATATTTAAGACAAAAGACAAAAAAAGTGGAAGAAATATTTGTTTTTACCTAATCACT
Organism: Sequoia sempervirens; assembly: GCA_007258455.2. Taxonomy (NCBI): domain Eukaryota; kingdom Viridiplantae; phylum Streptophyta; class Pinopsida; order Cupressales; family Cupressaceae; genus Sequoia; species Sequoia sempervirens. The sequence goes on along the minus strand of VDFB02000017.1, from coordinate 37,707,668 downwards.
GTAGTTCATAGAGAGAATGGTGTTCCCCAACACCATCTTTACTACATACAACACCAATACTAATTTTATTCTAAGAAATTCCTTCAAACTTAAAATATGACACATTTCCCTTCAAATTAATACCGCACTATTTTCATTCAAAAAAATTATTATATCCATCTCTCTTGAAATGAATCTAAGCTAATTTAAAATCATTATTTTTCCATCCATCTTACACAAATTATATTGTACCATTCCTAAAGAGGATCAAGCCAATCCTCAAAACTCATCATATTTTAGTTCAATTATTTGAAACCAAATGAAAGAGGTGAGGTAAAATATTGGGGGTAATATCTTATAAAATGCTAAGAGACAAGAAAAAATTACCATCCCTTGTCATTTTAATTGACATGTTAGCCACTTTGCTATTCACTCCATTCACTTCTCAAAATATGTATTCAACTCAAATAATTAAGTTTATCCATCACCTCCCAACATTGAAGTAAAAATTTGTTAAGTTTCCAATTAGGTGTTTAAGATTTATGAAAGTAATTGATGGTTTTAATAATTCTCCTCTAATATATAGTGGCTTCTTTTTCGAAAATGAGAAGTACCAATAAGCCAACTTGGTAAAAGACTTCATTGTTTATTCTATCATTTTTTTTAGCTACTACACCTACCAAATATTTACAATTTCCTATAACATAGAAATTCCCTAATGGTAATATATTTATTTAGCCACACCATTAAATTTTATCTCAAGTCTTCCCTCATTTGGAAGTATCTATCTTACATCCACCTTCTGTTAGAAGGGTGAACCTTGATGACTCCATAAATATGAGTTTAACATCACTTGAACTATAAAATAGATTAATTGACTATTCCTTCAAATGTTAAGCCAACAATTAATATGATGCACTACAATTAAATTTAATATGAATTGTTGTAGAAGAATTGGGCGATTCTTTCTAGATGATAAGTGGTTTGGGATGAAGTAGCTGAAGGCTTTGGTTAGAAAACCAAATGTATTGCATGGCTTGTTGTAATTATGGAATCAAATTTTTTCATAGATAAAGAGGATGAAACTTTCACTATCCAAGTCTAGAGAAAAACTAGAATGGACATTACAATCTAGTTAAGAGTGAAAAAGTGGTAGATGTTGTTTTTAGGTATAGTCTTAAACTTGAGATTAAATAAAAATAAATAAAAATGATTTGGTGGTTCTCCACTCAATAAAGATGATTGTAGAAGATGATTATCTACTTCCCTTGACTAGATGTTGATTGTCTTTATTTGATGCTAGGGAAGAAAAGGAGTGCATTGGGTGAAAATAAAGGTTTTGGAAAGGCCTCAATGGTACAAGTTGTTGAATAATATTATGGACATATTTATTGTTGGGATTTTATTCCATTAAAATCATGATACTTAGTCATGGATTAGCCATGGCTATAATGGCCCATGGATTCTTTTTATCATAAGTAATTTTTTTTGAATGTATGGCAATGCTCAATGCAAAAGGGCAAGGTGGGGGAACAAATTTCTCAAGGCAATGTCTAGTGTTTTTCTTTTTTTGGATTTAGATTGGGATTTTGTATAAACCAACTAAGATTTAAAACTTGATGGCAGTGTGAAGGATGGTGTTTAGTTTCTTGAAATCTTGTAACAATGTTTTCATGCCTAGAATCATAGCCAAGACTAGTTGATTGGTGAAAAACATTGTTTTATGGTTAATGCTTAATACATAAAACACATTGTGTCCCTTGTCTTAATGTAGATAATATATCATCAGATATAGCTAGCCTCTATGGATTTGCCATTGAATTTTTTAGATATAAAACCATGTAAATGAATGTGGCCACTTCAACCACTTTTATCAATTAAAAATAATTATAAGAAATAAATTAAATATAGTTATATTTTTATAAATATTATATTATAGTTAATATATATTCAAATATATTGAGCATAATTTTTTTTTAAAAAATAGTATTTATAAAATAACTATTAATTAAATAAAAGGTATCTTTGAATTTTTCTTAATTATCATAAAAGAATATATAATTGACATCAATTTTTTATATACATTTATGTTAAAAATGGAATTTAACTTTATTTTAAAATTATATAAAAAATATATTTTCTTTATACTGTTTAATATATAATTTTTTTTTACTTACTAATTAATTTTTCTTTTTGATACATAAGATTAGTATTTTATTGATAATATAAATAGGAAAACAAATGTCTGCCATGCAAGTAAGAAGGCGAGCTATAAAAACAGTAAACATCCAATCCCCAAAAAAATCAACAAAAACCAACCAAAAGCACTAATCAAGCCACCGAGAGCCCAACCAAAATTATCAAAAACAAACCATTTTAATGGCATTAACACAACCTTAGCTTCCAAAAACCCAAATAAACCAGAACTAACACCTACGAACCAAAAATGAAGCCACCACCCAACTTACAAAAAATTGTTCAACTTTGCAAAATCTTCGAATTCCGCTTTCCACTCCACACTATCAATCACCATTAGCCCGAAGAACTTCTTAAGAAAAACCACAACAATTGCCATAATCGACCAATGTTGAATCAAACTAGGTTTGTGCAAATCCAAGAGGAAAGGAAATATCTTCACTGTCTCCTCTAAGCTCACCCTTTCCACGTCGCAAGGCCTCGGACATACCCCACCTTCGATCACCACATGGAGAACCTTGTCCACACCTTCCACCAAGTTCGCTTTGAACAATTTAACTAGCAATAGTTTTTCTTCAGCCTTCAACTCCAAATTTTCCAGAAGAGAAGCAAGGAAACGGGAAGAGGCATGAAAATTGTCTCTCCCATACTCCCTGCACTCCAACTGAATGAAGCCCAAAATGATTTTCATAGCCGCAAGCACCAGTGGGTTATAATTTAGAAAAATTCATTTTAATCTTTGGTCAGTGACCTCTCTAAAAGAGGCATGTCTCACCGACGACCACAGAGAGATAGGAGTGTTGACCCTAAACTGAGCAAGGCCCGCCACTGAAACCTTGATGATAAATTTTGAGCTCTTCGCCATTTGCGAGCCCACCCAGATTGCACACGACAAGATAGATAAAGAAAAACCCACAGTCGCCACACACCTACAGAGAAAGTTTAATGTAAAAAATGTGCCAAGCTTGCAATAAATAAACCCAAACCACGAAAGCGCCGCCAACCTCCATAAATTGTACCCCCTTCCAGCGTGCAAGATGTCTAAACAAAGAAGGGAGCTCTCATTTCCATTATTATCACTCATCACTATGCATTGATATGAGAGCCAAAGTTGTCCATCACTGAATGCCCAGCTTGTCGAAAAGACGGACCAACTCCACCCTACAGACATTTCTGCCAACTTGGCTCAAAAGACCCCAATTATCCACCACCATGGCAACCCATGCCACCTCCCTCGGCCACCATGGAGGACGCCTCCCTTCCACCCACTTTATTTACTAATTAATTAATTAATTTATATTAAAATTAATTTATTTCATTTTAAAATATATATTTTATTTTATTTAAAAACTATTTAAAGTAAATAAAATAATTACTAAATAAGCAAAAAAATTCATTAATAAAAAATGTAAGTAAAAATAAATAATGCATAAATAATTGTAAGGTAAAATGATTTTTTAAAGTAAATTTTTAATAATTTTAAAATAAACTAAATTTATATATTTAAAATATTTATATTAATGATGATGGCAAGTTTTTATATTGCACATAATCTTATCCAAAAACAATAAAAATCAACTTTATGAATTATAAAAGTCTGAGATGATTATTTTATTTATTTAATATAAAGTATTAATATTATTATACAAATGAAAACCAAATTTATTACCCTAAAAACAAATACTACGCCACTAGAAAACACTTTGTTTTATTAATGTCCCACATGTTTTCGAACTATACTATGAACATCACGAATATGGCAACGGCGAAACCAAAATCATATAACGTCAGAACTTTAGATTACAAGTTTTAAAACTTTTATTTCTTTTTCAATCGTTGTAGCATTTTTGGCGTCTCTTAGTGTTTTTCTTGACAATGTAAAATTTTAGTAATTAAATAAACTTCGTATTTATCATCAGCTGAAAGAAAGGGTATCGTGTAGTCGACTTCACGTGATCTATACTTAAAAACCTTAAAAATACTAATAAAGAATATTCATCAAATCAAAACGTATCTTTCTGATAATAGCTTGCCTGGTATTTAATTATAAGCCCTCGTTAGTCTACATTTTCATTCAAAACTGTAGGCGGAAGGTGGTCGGCTACAGAGGAGCAACAGGTCGACATAACGTGTTGTTTAGCTGGTGTATATTGATCGATGAGTTTGACATCAAGGTATTCAAGGTAAGGGCTGTTGCGCTATTGAGCTGGGTTGCAGGGACACCCCTGTATATCAAAAAAATAAATAAAAAAAATTACAAATTAAATTTTTTTTGAATAATTTTAAAGAAAAATAAAAATTATATATTTAAAATATTTATATTAACTTAATTTAAAATACTAATATTATGTATTATATAAATAAAAAATGATAATTTTTACAATACTTTTTAAAAACTCTTTAAGAAAATATTTTTAACTAAAACATTTTTAAAACAAATAGGGGAGAGGGGTTACTAGTTGTGCAAGGTTCAATAGTTGTGTAGTCAATTGCGATTATAATACTCAGTTTTTCCGCATATTTATATTATATATTGTAAATAAATACTCCAAATAGAAATAAAAAAATAACCAAATGTTGACGAAAAGTGGACGCATACTTGAACACATGAGAACCTCTGAATGTTATATAAAAAAAAAACATAAATACATTCATAAAATAGTGAAATAAGTTATTTTTCTCCTCAAATAAAATATCATAACTATCCACTATAAGTGTGTCATTTAAAAAATAAAATGCTCATTTAATAAAATAAGACACTCATTTAAACAAGTATTGTTATCATAGTGAAAAAATATTGTTCTTATGTGTACAACTATTGGCGTAGCAATGCAGAAGAATGGGAGTATTTTATATTAATAGTTTCTCTTATCACGAATATAAAAGGTGAGCACAGTAAATACCATGTATTTTTCAATTAAATGTGAAGGATTTTCAAAAAAAATTTAGTGTTCAACTATTGGTTCATTTTTGTTTGATATAAGTTGTATTTTAATTAATTATGTGTTGTTTTGATAACAACAAATAGTTTTTTTGTGTTCAACTATTAGTCCATATGTATTTAATATAAAAGGGTAGAGATATCAAAGATTTATCGTTAGCAATAGTTATTTGGTCTATTTAGGTTGCATATTAATTTTAAATAAAAATAGGATATTCTACAAGCAAAAAATGATATTTTTTTGTTCAACTATTGGCATTCCCATTATTAAGCTCAAACGGGTAGAGTTGGCTTGGGCAGTCGGTTTGCTCCCCATTGGTCTCAGGTTCGACTCTACTCCCGGGTTTAAGAGGTGTGGGACTTCTTGTGGGCGGGGGATCTCACCCACATGGGGCTAGTCTCACCCTAGCTTGCCTCAGGTACCCAAGGTAAGGGATGTTGCGCCACTGGGTTGGGTCACGGGGACACCTCTGTAGTATCAAAAAATAAAAAATAAATAAATACAAATTATTATTTTTTTTGAATAATTTTAAATAAAAATTAAAAAATTATATATTTAAAATATTTCTATTAACTTAATTTAAAATACTAATATTATGTATTATATAAATAAAAAATGATAAGTTTTACAATACTTATTAAAAACTCTTTAAGAAAATATTTTTAACCAAAATATTTTGAAAACAAATAGGGGAGAGGGGTCACTAGTTGTGCAAGGTTCAATAGTTGTGTAGTCAATTGTGACTATAATACTCAGTTTTTCCGCATATTTATATTATATATTGTGAATAAATAGTCCAAATGTAAATAAAAAAATAACCAAAAGTTGATGAAAAGTGGACGCATACTTGAACACATGAGAACCTCTGAATGTTATATAAAAAAAAACATAAATACATTCATAAAATAGTGAAATATGTTCTTTTTTTTCCTGAAATAAAATATCATAACTATCCACTATAAGTGTGTCATTTAAAAAATAAAATGCTCATTTAATAAAATAAGACACTCATTTAAACAAATATTGTTATCATAGTGAAAAAATATTGTTCTTATGTGTAGAACTATTGGGGTAGCAATGTAGAAGAATGAGAGTATTTTATATTAATAGTTTCTCTTATCACGAATATAAAAGGTGAGCACAGTAAATACCATGTATTTTTCAATTAAATGTGAAGGATTTTCAAAAAAGTTTTAGTGCTCAACTATTGGTTCATTTTTGTTTGATATAAGTTGTATTTTAATTAATTATGTGTTGTTTTGATAACAAATATTTTTTTTGTGTTCAACTATTAGTTCATATGTATTTAATATAAAAAGGTAGAGATATCAAAGATTTATCATTAGCAATAGTTATTTGGTCTATTTAGGTTGCATATTAATTTTAAATAAAAATAGGATATTCTACAAGCAACAAATGATATTTTTTTGTTCAACTTTGGCAGTCCCATTATTAAGTTTTGGTCAAATATTTAAAAAGTCAAATTTTAGACACTTCTCAATAAATGTGCTATATGGCGAGTTGAATGATGAGTCACACCTCTAAACCTTAGTTATAGATAGATGAAAGACCAGTCCACATTAAAAAAAATGGAAATTTTCCAATATTCGAATCAATCACTACATATAACAAAGTTAGTTGGCCCCTCTTCCCCACTAACCCACTAGAAAACACTACTGTATCACTGTCCCTCATCTTCTCAAATTATAATATTTATATCACTAATATGGCAACGGCGAAACCAAAATCACATAGCGTCGGGAAATTCTCTTACAAGTTCGAAATTTGTATTATTTTTGTTGTCTTAACATCTATGGCAGCATCTCTTACTGTTTTTCTCAACTTATAATTTTTAAATTAATATTTTACTAATGTTTCGCATTGGCCGGCTTCCTCGTTGCTGGCCGAGGCGTTCTCAAGAAATAATTTAAGAGAGCTGTTTCATGGAAGCAGAAGCAAGGAATGTTACTGTTCCGTCAAGTGGCTATTTCTTCAATTGGTAACGCCCCTGCTCGTCGTAGCATCATTTTCCTAGGGCTTACTTGACTCACACAACTTGTGCCTATGGAAGAGGCTTCCACTTCTCACAACAACAGGCTTGAACCATCCACCAGGCCTTACCACGTTTTTATCAATCATCGCGGGCCGGACGTGAAGTATACCCTCGCCAGTACCATCGATTTTGGCCTCAGTGATAAAGGGTTGAATGTGTTTTTTGACAAGACCGAGTTTCGGGCAGGACAGGTTTTATCGCCTACGATAATTGAAGCAATTCGAACTTCTTCAGTTTACATTGCCGTTTTCTCTCCCAGATATGCCGAGTCGCACTGGTGCTTGGAAGAACTTCGTCTAATGGTCGACCACTTTGTCGAAAGTGGTCGTAAAATTATTCCCGTCTTCTATGGCGTTACACCTATGGATCTTATTCTGCAGCAAGACAATAAAGGAATCTATGCAAAAGATTTGAGCGAGTTTCCAATCGAAGATCAGTTAAAAACCTCTCAATGGAGAAGAGCCCTTGAACAAGCATCCAATATTTCAGGGTTGGAACTGGATTCAAAAACGTTTGGCGGGTAAGATATTATATGCATTTTTAACCCTTCCCTTACATTCCAGTAGATAAAGATATTAGATTTTCATAATGCATGCGATTTTTGAATACAATTGTGCGAGATTTGTTTTCATTATTGATTTAGATAGAGATCTTAGATTTTCATATTGCTTGTCATTTTTAATTCAATTGTGTGAAATTTGTTTTCATTAACATTTCATTTTATAAAATATTTAGATTCTTAAGTTTATTCAAACAATCTTCATATACATTTATATCTTTCAGTTATTGTAAGATTACACCTGCCTAGTTTGGAATTATTGATTTACCTCATACCTTAGTCCTAAGATAATGAGAGAAAAAATGAGTTTTAATTTGTAAACTTTTCATGCCGAAATCTTCTTTATTAGAAAAAATTCTCATTTACTGTTCCGTTTAATGTTGCCATAAATTGAATATTTAGGGACCAGGGAAAGCTCGTGAAAACTATTGTCGCTCAAGTTATGGAATATGTTCGGATGGAACGTGTGGACATTACTGAGAGCGGTTTCCTTGGCCTAAACGATGCAATCGAGAATTTCAAGTTCTTCCTGTCCGAATGCAGAAAAAAAAACGAGAATTTCGTTAAGATTGTGGGAATTGTTGGAACTGCGGGTTCCGGGAAAACAACTCTAGCGGAAAGCTTCTACCATCGCCGGCGATATGCGTTCGACAGATCCAGTTTACTCTTGGGCGTTAGCAAAGCGTCTGAGCGAAATGGACTGCAAAGCCTGCAGAGGCAGCTCTTGAAGGACATCACAAATGACTCTTCAGTTGAAATCAACAATGTAAGTCTTGGCAAAGAGATTCTTGCAGATCGTATACATCGCCTAAGTCGCAATAGATCTCTGAGATTTCTGATTGTAATCGATGACGTTGATCATCAGGAGCAGTTAGATGCTCTTCTACTCAAAGATAATGTGTTGGGCGCAAAAAGCTGCGTTGTAGTCACGTCCCGTGATAAGGGCATCCTAAATCTTTCAAGAATCTCACTACAGTACGAAATGAAACCTCTGAGTAGGGACGATGCTAGAATGCTCTTCTGTGCGCACGCCTTCCAGAAATCTGAAATAAAGTCTGGATTTGAGGCTTTAGTGGAAACCGCTTTGGATAAATGCGGCGGTTTACCCCTATTTCTCAAGGTTATGGGGGAGCATCTCCATCTTTATGGCGAGAATAATAAAGAATATTGGAAAAGCCACCTGGAGACGATCTCCCAAATACCTGAGATTGTCCACGCTTACTACGGTGGCCTTGGGGACGAGGAGAAGCAGATGTTTCTAGATATTGCTTGCTTTTTCGTGGGAATAGAAAGGAATTGTGTCATACGCATATGTGCTGGATCAGAATGGAGATTTGTGCGTGCCCTTCAAAAGCTGGAGTACCTGTCGCTTATTGAAACCGATGAAAAGAATCGGCTAAAGATGAATGAAATTCTTTGTAATTTGGGAAAACATATGGCATTGCAGCAGTTCTACAACCCTCCCCATTTTCCTAATCGTCTCTGGCGTTCCAAAGATGCTGCAAACTTTTTCGGAAATCTACTGTTGGTGCCGGTAATTCCATATACAAGGTTTTGCATGTGAAAATTTGGGAAAAAATGGGTTTCATTTGCTTTAGCATTCAAGCGTTAATCGTATTTTCTGCATGCAGGAACGCACAAAATGTAGGGTAATGACGAAGGCTACCTATCCTGGGCTCCATGAAAGAGGAAAACTTAAAATAGAACTTCTTGATGTAGATGGTGATCTTTCTAACCCTAAAATGAGCGAGCAATTAATAGATCTGATATGGTTGCGGTGGAAAAATTGCCCGAGAAAGAGCATTCCTCTTGTCGAGATGAAGAACTTACGAGTGTTGGAACTAGTGGAAGGCAAATTCAAAAGGCTGTGGGATCCTAGTCCTACTTTCGAGGTACCTTTTAATAGCTCTTTTCATTGCCATTGTTCCAAGCTACCAGACTTCTGTGGATTGTACTAATTGTTTTGAGATTTGATTTGTGTTATGAAGTAATAGAATAATAGTATGCTCTTTAAACTGCAGTTTCCCGTACAGTTGAGGGAGCTCAATGTTATAAAATGCAAGAAATTTGCAGCAATACCACCAAGGATAGAATCGCTTGAGTGTTTGGAGAAGATGGCATTGGATAACAATGTTGGTCTCAAAAAATTGCCAAAAGAATTCTGCCAACTTAAGAGTTTGATATATTTGAAACTAAGGAAATGTGAAGGCCTGACATCCTTGCCAGATTGTTTTGGGCAATTGACAAATCTACAACATTTAAACCTTTCTGGTTCCCAACAGTTATCTGCACTGCCTGCGTCTTTCGGTCAGCTGATACAACTGAAAACTCTTGACGTGAGAAATTGCAAGAACCTGATTATTCAAGAAGACAGATTTGGAGAAATTAAGACCATTGAGGAGCTCAACTTCGAAAACTGCAAGAATTTACGCCGGTTGCCTACTCAGACAACCGTGCAAGAGTCTTTGAGGAAGCTCAATTTGCTTGGTACCAACTTAGAAGTATTCCCAGAGAATATCGCCCAATTGAAAAGCTTGCAGCAATTGCAAATAGGGAGTCCCTTGTTGACCATAATACCCTTTTCTTTACTCGGAAATCTTCCCTCGTTGAAGGAGATTCAGTTTTTTAAGTGCAGGCTGATCCAGCGTTATCCCAACTCCATCGGAGGCTTGCGTCTACTTCACATGGAATCGGATGCTAAGATATATTTGTAGAATCCTGGCTTTTAAGTGAGGTCGGATCATTGAACAGTACATGTCGGATCTATGTAATTGGGATATAATAACAAACTTTTTTTTTTCTTTGTACAGTTCTCTAAATTGACTTGTTATAGTATCTCCTGTTACTAGTTAACATGCAATAAATGTTGGTAAGTAAATGATGAACCAGCTACACCGACCTCCACCGTCCCACATTACTCACGTTGGTTACTGTTCTGGAGAAATCTAGAGATCTCACTATGGTTATAAATTGAATGTAATCCAACTTGCTACTCACTCTCTTCTAGGAGTCCAGCTCCGCAGAGCTGTAAGGAGATGTAAAGGCAATGCAATTAACGTTTTATATATTTGTTGCCTATGCCCACTTCCTACAAGTGGTATCAGAACAAATTTCAGTCAATGTCTATGAATCTAGCCCAGCCCCGTAGTGTTGAAGAAATTAGTGAAAAGTAGATAGTGTTTGTGTTTGTATGAGCTAAAGTTTAGATGATGAAAGACAATGATGTAATATTGATATAATTATTTGTTGATGGTAGAAATTAGGGGGGAGTGTTAGAACATTCTCGTAATTTCTACCTGTATACACCTAAAAATGGTTACATCACAATAGTCTAATAATTAATTAAATATTTTTAATATTTAATTAAATCTCTGAATTCCATCTATGTATAAATAAATCTAAATAATTTATTTATATTGTTCATTCTTTCATTTCGATTAAATAAATAAGTTTATTTAATCACTTTTCTTATCCATTTCTTAATTAATTAAATAAACATTATGATTTATTTATATTAATTATCATATATAATCTTGGCTTGAATATTTTATTCAAATAAAGATTAAAGATTATTCTCTTCTAAAATTCTTCTAAAGTCTATTCACAATTAAATATTCCAAATATTTAATTAAATTCCTCTAAAGTCCATTCACAATTAAATATTCCAAATATTTAATTAAATTTCTCTAAAGTCCATTCACAATTCCATATTCCAAATATTTAATTCTTCTAAAGTCTATTCACAATTAAATATTTCAAACATTTAATTGAATCTTCTATAGTTCTAAAATCAAATATCAAACTCACATGAAATTAAATAAATCTATTTATTTAATTTAGATTATTTTCAACAACTGTGAAACAAACTTCAAAATAGAAAATTAATTTCTCTAGATTCCTATGCAAAATTGTTCCCGTGGGTTGAAGACAAGCCTTCATTCTTCTCTCCAACCTCCCAACATCTTCCATCTTCCTCTCAACCTCTCCATCTCTCACCATTCAAAATTACCAGACAATCTCACAGCCATTGATCTTTGCCAGCCAGGCTCTTGCCTATAAAAATCTATAAAAGGGACTGTCAGGTCTCTGAAAAACATAGAAGCTTTCATATAGAAAAACTATAGTCAAATAGTTTTCCAACATCCATAGCCTTTAGAATCATAGCATAGCATAGCTTAGCATATTAGCATTTCATATCATTGCTTATCATCCTCATATCATAGTTTCAGAAGCATCCATAATCCACAGCCCTTGTGCATAATCTACAACCCCTATGCATATCCATACCAGCATTTCACTCCACTAGCATATAGGATAGAGAAGTACTCTCCCTTTGCATACTCGTTCTACAGATTGCCATTCTAAGAAGCTTTGCTTATACAATCTAAGAGCAACAGCTCCAAGAGAATCACTAGAGATAGAGAATAATGGAATGACTCTGAAGAAGCTCTATTTGATTTCATTTCAATTTATCTTTCTTTCTTTAGTTTAATGTTGCATTGGTGTATTTATATTGTTTCATTTTGATACTAACATTTCCCACACACATTTTTGGTGCCCACCGTGGGGCTCTTGCCCCAATTTTAACATCTTCTCGCAGGTTTTTCTAACAAGTTACAGCTAAAAGAGTGTATTAGCATATTAAACACACTTCAGTGCAGTTCACACCCAGTTTAGCGCCCTTCATAGATTATGCAGCGCCCTTCAGGGATTTCTCAATGCCCTTTAGAGATTTCTCAGCGCCCTTCATAGATTCTACAGCACCCTTTAGGGATTTCTCAGTGCCCTTAACTAATTCCTCAGCTCCCTTTAGGGATTTCTTAGCACCCTTGACTGATTCCTCAAAGCCCTTCAGGGATTCCTTAGCACCCTTAATAGATTCCTTAGCACCCTTAATAGATTCCTCAACACCCTTGAGTAATTTTGTAGCGCCCTTGAGTGATCCTACAATGCTCATTAACTCTGTTTTAGCGCCCTTGATGTCTGTTTTAGCACATTTTTCTCTAAAGTTTGCAATTGTAATCTGTAACTTAAGTAAGGTTTGACTGGATCTGATGCAACCGCGGCTAGTAAGGGTTTTAAAGAATGAAGCAATCCGAGGATAGTCACTTCATCTTTTATTTTGGACTAAAAGGAACACCATGTATTTGTGAAGCAAAATATTCATTTAGATTAGAACATTGTGATTTGGGTTTTAAAAAGAACATTTGTTTGCTTTGTTTGTGGCAATAGGTCTATGCTCTCCCCTTAAATGGGTGATCAAAATACCAGACTTTCCTTTTCAATTTCATGCAAATTTACTGTTTTAATTACAACCTTTTAGAAGGTCTGCCGTAGCGGGAAAAAGTACTCACCCTACGGGAATGACATAAGTGGGAACAACTAAAGCCAAGTTTTCCAACCCACTTTAATCAAATGCAGATGGTTGATAAAAATCCCATTCGATGATAGTGTGCATTGATAACCATCCCCAAAGCCTTTCTTCTAAAGGTTGGGAGGTCTCTCAAGGGAGTATATCATTTGTCACACTGAACAAAAACCCTTACTATGAACTTAGTGTAGTATCCAACAGAAGTTAGTTTCTGAACATCCTAATAATCACAGTGCAGGGGAGGGAAGAATCTACCCCCAAGACACTCACCATATAACTGCCAAGGACCGTTTGCTCAAAGGATCCAATATCCACTTCTGTCACTCTGAGTACACACCTGGAAAAGACAAAAACATGGGCACCCCTTTGGGGGTGACATGGCAGTGTGAGTCGACGCAGTTCTAAGATGTGGGTTGTTGATTATTATGATGACCTACCTAAGTATTAAGAGTGAGTCTGATTGATCTATCTATCATGTGTGAAACCTGTGAAAAAAAAATTTGAAAAAAATTTTGGTCATACACTTCATGTTTAAAATAGGACTTAAAAACAACTATTCTACAACTTGCTTGATGTGTTTTCAATACATTAATTCAGTAAAGATCATCCAAAACAAACAATCACATTGATTACTCTAAATGTTACGACATTGGAAATCCACAACCTTTGTTAAGAAATCCATTCTCAAACGAATCAAAAAGCCAAAGAAACCACTTAGCTACAAGAAACTATTGAAGAAAAGATGATTCTTGTACCAAAGTCAAAAGGTTTTACTTAAACATAGAACATTTATCCATCGATATCATGACTGTGTTAGAGGTTTCACTAATGATTATGCTGTAGAACCATTATACTCACGAGATTTCTTTCAAAGAAGAGCCATTTCTCAAAGACACAACCATAGTTAGTGTATTCATTTTTGTTATATTCCCAAACCTGGAATTGAATATTCTACTCATCCAAATCAATTTCTGCAATAGAGAACTCAATTACATTAGGCATTTATCACAAATCTATCCTTTTACAAAGCTACGATAAAACTTCATAAAGTGCAAAATCATTCCTTTCTTGATCTTTTACTTAAACTCCCGCCAATGGGATTTTCATCCTTTCAATTAGGGAACAACACAACCTAAAGACTACAAATCTTTTAAAGTCATAGAATCTTCATTCTATCCTGACTTTCATATCCATCACAAATTGCACTATTTCACTCTTTTGATCAAAAGTTAGTAGAATTTGGAGCAAAGCTTATGCCTGTTGTCATGAGATCTTGAAAACACATGGAAAAAGATGAAAGAGAAGGTGTCACAAGCAAAATGGGTGATAATAGTGAGAAAGAAGAGAATGCACTTCATATTGAAGAGTTAATAGAAGAAAAACTTCAAGAAGCAAAGCAAGATCCCCAATTCCATACTCTTATGGAAAGGATTTTAGAATGAAACAAAGAAAGATATTTTCTTTCATTAGTTAATCAAGGAGCTACGTTACCTTCCAATTTTGATATAGAAGGGATTAAAGAGAATCTTGAAACTCCTCCTAATGATTTTAGTGCCCTTACTCAACAGATAAAAGAATTACAAGGGAAAATAAAGGAAATGCAAGGGGGCACAACAAAGAAGTATGTTTTGGATGACATATCTCCTTATCCATTTGATAGGAGTCTTCAAATGATCCATTTTCCAAAACATTGTAAAATCCCTAAATTTCATAGGTACAATGGAAAAATTGACCCCATTGAACATGTGAGGGATTTCTGAAATATGAGTCTATAATTCACTTATGAAAATACCTACTTAATGCAATTGTTTCCACGAAGTTTGGGTGGACAATCCATGGAGTGGCTTTCCAAAATCACTCCCCCCATCAAAACCTTTGAGGAGTTAATAAATCTGTTTATATCACAATATGCCGACAATATCCAACACCAGATAACAATGCTTGATCTTTGTAAAGTGAAACAAAAAGTAGGGGAATCCTTCACTATGTTTTTGCAAAGATGGAGAAGATTGTTTGCACAATATTCCCATCCTATTCTTGAAAAGGAAAAGATGGATATCTTCATCAATAGCCTAGATCAAGAATTAAGCTATAGGCTTAATCTTCATTGTCCTCCTAACTTTGAAAAATTGATTGAAAATGCAATCACCATTGAAGGGGCCTTGGTTAAAAGAGGAGTGATAAAACTTGATAACCCAAGTTCATCCAACTATAACAACAACGATAAAACAAGGTTTTGGAACATAAATAAAAATGTTGTCAATGATGGTATAGTGGATGCAAACAATTTACGAACGAGATCATCTATCTTCAACCTATCAAGTGCTCCACAAAAAAACCAACAAGGAAACACCAACCAATATATAATATCTATTTATAAATAATATATTAAAATATGAATTTATTTGGAATTCCATTCTTTGTATTTCTTTTTAATTTTTTCTATTTTTTTTTTTAAAAAGGTGAAATGTATCCAAATTATTAGAGGTAAACACTTTTTACCAAAGCTATGAATCATGTACAAGAAACCACAACAAGATACTACCAAACTTGAGAGCACAATAGTCCAGCAAAGGCACAAGGTCTACGAGCACATTGGCCCGATGAAGGTTTGAACCCTGGTGACCGTTACTACAACCAAACAATTTGACCACCGAACCACACCCTTATCAATGATTCTTTGTATTTCTATTGTTGTTATATTTTTCTATTTGTTGGATACTGAAATTGACGTCTGATATCTTTCACGGTTTTGTCTATGTGTTTGGAAGGAACTTTTATCTTCCATGCATTATACTAGTCTCATAATTTTTCTTGGTATAGAATGAAATGCCCATGCTTTCATCATATTTTGGCTAGTAAAGTTTTCCTTCATAGAGATTTTCTCTATGTTTTGTAAAATATGTCTTATTTTAGGGTCATCACTAATTGTGGTTGTAAAGAAATTTTAGACTTCAGTGTGCCAATTCTCATTTAAGGACATACAATCCATAGAAGCAAGGTTCACTGACGAGTTTGAACTGCAGAATTCACTCCTTACATTGAATTTCAAGGAACCTCATATTTATTTCCTTTCCTTCAGCAGAGTAATGATGGTGAATCACATTTAAAAATCAAGTTGATAAAATATTTTTTGAAGATTCAAATTTTATTGAGGTGAAATTATCAAGAATTTATATTCGAAATCAGGTTTCTCATTTGTGATCTCTCAGTTCATAGATTAAAAATAAAATCATTTACCCTTCTTTTAAAAAATATACATACTTATAAGATACATTTATTATAAAAAGACTTCGTAGGAGAATAATAATGTTTACTTATATGTAAAATTCATTATAATATTCATATATATGCATATATTTATATGTAGAAATAGTATTATATACATTATTTATATAAGTTATATAATATTAATGATGTTATTTAATAATAAAAAATTAATGTTTTTCATTAGACTAATAATTTGTTTTAGTATTTTAATAATATGTTTGTCATCCATTTTAATAAAAATTTAAACACACTCATTAAATTGAGACATTTTTGTGTCACGTTATAATAATCCTCAATATAATGTTTTTATTTATAAATATCTAAATATTAATATTTAATGTAATCTACTTAATATATTAAAAAATGTTAAAAAAATTGAAAACTAAAATTAAACTCATAGTTTGTGAATTTTTTTCAATTATTAGAACGTGTTTAATTAATATTTAATTTTAACATTGGTATTCTTACATAGTGTTTATGTTGTGATCTTTTTTTTATTATATTATTTCTCAATTTTTTTATGATTGTTTATATGAAGTCAATTATCTTATTTAATACTATTAATTTTTAAATTTGTTAGCATTTTTCTCTAACTATATGTGAAAGAATGACTGGTTCTAGGTTTAAAATTATAGGCTAGATAAATAATCTTGCTAATGTTAGTATTGATGATGCTTTAAGAAAATAACATTTATTTAGAGTAGATCTTCATTTTCTTAAACTTAACAAATTATTTGTTTGATTTATTTTTGGTATTATTTTCATTTTTGTTATACATTGTTTATATATTTCCTCTTTGATTGGTCAATTAACCCTTAGGGAGCCATATCCATATATATTACAACAAAATTAAAAGAAAAAAGCTTTAGAGGAGGGCTTGTATATTAACATAAAATTTGAAACAAATTATAGAATTTATAATAGCAAACTAGTATTAAAACATATAGTATTTATCGATCCTTTATTAACTCTAAACCTAGGAAGTAGTAGACGCACCCTCCACATCTTTATCACCTTTAGAATCTAGGCTATACGACATCAAAGCAAAGGACTAGGCAACTACCTATTAAAAGGAAACATATGATACTACCTTTAGGAATTCAATGCTCCATTTGGATTTGTGATAGTGAGTAGTGCCATCTTCTCCTACTATCTTAAGGATAAAATGCCCCAATAGGACAAAAAAATGAGGATTGCTCAAAGGTAATTTCTTGTTGTTATGGTGAAAACCCAATCCAATCACATCATCATCCTCACTTCTTAAAACTAGAAATCTATTATGTTTTGATGACCAAATCAACTATCACTAAAGTAATCTTCTTTATATTTCCCAATATTTAAGACAAAAGACAAAAAAAGTGGAAGATTTTTTTTTTATCTAGTCACTATAGTTCATAGAGAGAATGGTGTTCCCCAACACCATCTTTACTACATACAACACCAATACTAATTTTATTCTAAGAAATTCCTTCAAACTTAAAATATGACACATTTCCCTTCAAATTAATACCGCACTGTTTTCATTCAAACAAATTATTATATCCATCTTTCGTGAAATGAATCTAAGCTAATTTAAAATCATTATTTTTCCATCCATCTTACACAAATTATATTGTACCATTCCTAAAGAGGATCAAACCAATCCTCACAACTCATCATATTTTAGTTGAATTATTTGAAACCAAATGAAAGAGGTGAGGTAAAATATTGGGGGTAATATCTTATAAAATGCTAAGAGACATGGAAAAATTACAATTCCTTGTCATTTTAATCGACATGTTAGCCACTCTACTATTCACTCCATTCACTTCTCAAAATATGTATTCAACTCTAAAATAATTAAGTTTATCCATCACCTCCCAACATTGAAGTAAAAATTTGTTAAGTTTCCAATTAGGTGTTTAAGATTTATGAAAGTAATTGATGGTGTTAATAATTCTCCTCTAATATATAATGGCTTCTTTTTGGAAAAGGAGAAGTACCAATAAGCCAACTTGGTAAATGACTTCATTGTTTATTCTATCATTTTTTTTAGCTACTACACCTACCAAATCTTCACAATTTCCTATAACATAGAAATTCCCTAATGGTAATATATTTATTTAGCCACACCATTAAATTTTATCTCAAGTCTTCCCTCATTTGGAAGTATCTATCTTACATCCACCTTGTGTTAGAAGGATGAACCTTGATGACTCCATGAATATGAGTTTAACATCACTTGAACTATAAAATAGATTAATTGATCATTCCTTCAAATGTTAAGCCAACAATTAATATGATGCACTACAATTAAATTTAATATGAATTATTGTAGAAGAATTGGGTGATTCTTTCTAGATGATAAGTGGTTTGAGATGAAGTAGCTGAAGGCTTTGGTTAGAAAACCAAATGTATTGCATGGCTTGTTGTAATTATGGAATCAAATTTTTTCATAGGTAAAGAGGATGAAACTTTCACTATCCAAGTCTAGAGAAAAACTAGAATGGACATTACAATCTAGATAAGAGTGAAAAAGTGGTAGATGTTGTTTTTAGGTATAGCCTTAAACTTGAGATTAAATAAAAAAAAATTAAAATGATTTGGTGGTTCTCCACTCAATAAAGATGGTTCTAGAGGATGATTATCTACTTCCCTTGTCTAGATGTTGAATGTCTTTATTTGATGTTAGGGAAGAAAAGGAGTGCATTGGGTGAAAATAAAGGTTTTGGAAAGGCCTCAGTGGTACAAGTTATTGAATAATATTATGGACATAGTTATTGTTGTGATTTTATTCCATTAAAATCATGATACTTAGTCATGGATTAGCCATGGCTATAATGGCCCATGGATTCTTTTTATCATAAGTGAAGTTTTTTTAATGTATGGCAATGCTCAATGCCAAAGGGCAAGGTGGGGGAACAAATTTCTCAAGGAAATGTCTAGTGTTTCTCTTTTTTGGATTTAGATTGGGATTTTGTATAAACCAACTAAGATTCAAAACTTGATGGCAGTGTGAAGGATGGTGTTTAGTTTCTTGAAATCTTGTAACAACGTTTTCGGGTGTAGAATCATAGCCAAGACTAGTTGATTGGTGAACAACATTGTTTAATGGTTAATGCTTAATACATAAAACACATTGTGTCCCTTGTCTTAATGTAGATAATATATCATCAGATATAGCTAGGCTCTATGGATTTGCCATTGGTTTTTTTAGATATAAAACCATGTAAATGAATGTGGCCCCTTCAACTACTTTTACCAATTAAAAATAATTATAAGAAATAAATTTAATATAGTTATATTTTTATAAATATTATATTATAGTTAATATATATTCAAATATATTGAGCATAAATTTAAAAATAAAAATAGTATTTATAAAATAACTATTAATTACATAAAATGTATCTTTGATTTTTTATTAATTATCATAAAAGGGAATATAATTGACATCAATATTTTATATACGTTTATGTTAAAAATGGAATTTAACTTTATTTTAAAATTATATAAAAAAAATATTTTCATTATTTTGTTTAATATATAAATATTTTTTACCTACTAATTAATTTTTCTTTTTGATACATAAGATTAGTATTTTATTGATAATATAAATAGGAAAAAAAATGTCTTCCATGGAAGTAAGAAGGCAAACTATAAACACAGTAAACATCCAATCCCCAAAAAAATCAACAAAAACCAACCAAAAGCACTAATCAAGCCACCGAGAGTGTGAAAATTCTATTGCAGTTACTGATTATTAATCTCCTATCTAATACATAGATTATTTGACTCTGAAAAATTAATTCTCAGCAAATATCGAAAAATAACACAACTGCAACTTCACCAATAAAACTCACAAAGAATAGAGAAGAAAACATTCACAATAATGAACACAATATTTTTGGACAAATTGTCTGTGGAAAAACCCCGAAGGGAAAACCACTACTACAGATGAGGAATTATATTAAACTTCAGCAAAATTAAGGAATACAAAACTGCTTGCCTCTTACTGGCAGAGCTCCGGCAATATCCTTCTCCGGAAATTCTTTCCTCAATTTCTCCTGCTGAAATTCCACAGCTGCTATCCCCAACGCTATCACTGCGCCCTTGCTAACACTGCAAGACTATTTTCTCTCACTGCAAATTTACTTGCTATCACTGCAAGTCTTTCTCAACTCTATACTTGTGTGTTCTCCAAATGCCCATTGATCCCCTTTTATACTTTTCTCATTGGAAAACCAATGGCCATGATTTAATCTCAATCAATGGCTAAGATTAAATAGACTCTAACAACCCTAACTAACTGGATTCTAGAAGTCTCTAGGGAAATTAATTTATTTAATTACATAATTATCTAGACAACTCAGCCCTTTCTAGAAGTCTCTAGAAAATAATTAAATAATTAAATAAGCACTTCTTGGGAATGGAGACACTTGTCCAAGCTACATAAATTAACACTTCCTCTTAGCAAGGAAGGTGTTCTGCATGACACCCAACTTATCTCTGAAGAAGATGAATTTTTCCTTCCCCAATGCCTTAGTCAAAATGTCTGCTACCTACTGATCTGTAGGTATATACTGTAGCTGAACAATCCCGCGCTGTACACAATCTCTGATGAAATGATATCTGATGTCTATATGCTTAGACCTATCATGAAACACCGGATTCTCAGACAACTTGATGCAACTCTGATTGTCGCAGTGTATCACCGTAGTCTCAACCCTCTGACCAAACAAGGCCACTACCAACTTCCGAAGCCATATCGCCTCACACGTCGCCATGCTAGCTACTATGTATTCTGCCTCTACAGAACTCAAAGCCACAGACTTCTGCTTCCTGCTGTACCAAGAGACAACTCCTGATCCCAAGCTAAAGCAACACCCTGAAGTGCTTTTCCTGTCTGTTGTACTGCCTGCCCAATCTGCGTCAGTATAGCCTATCAACCTGATACCATCACCTCGAGCATATTTGATTCCATACTCGATTGTACCACGCAAATACTGCAACACATGCTTTTCCGCTGTCCAATGCACTCTCTTCAGCTCGACCATGAACTGACTAAGAGAGTTTACTCCAAAGGATATATCTGGCCTGGTGTTGACCAAATACATGAGAGACCCAATCAACTGCCTGTATAAGGTGGGGTCTACATCCTTCTCCCTGGATGTCTCTACCTTCTTCCAATTCATGATCATAGGAGTAGACATGGCTCTGCAATCTTCCATCTCGAACCTCCTCAAGATTTTGATGCAGTATTTCCCTTATCTAAGGAAAATCTCTCCATCTGTCTACCATACCTCTATGCCTAGAAAGTAGTGCATAAGCCCCAAATCCTTCATCTTGAACTCTGCTGCAAGGTCCCTCTTGCACTCCTCTATGAGCCCTAGTGAACCTGTTAAAAACAAGTCATCCACATAAATAACAAGAATGAGAACCTCACCCCCAACCACTAAGTAGTAGAGGTTAGCATCTGCTTCACTCTTCACGAAGCCCATTCCCTGCAAGTATCTATCAATGCACTCATACCACACCCTGGGAGCCTGCTTGAGTCCGTACAAAGCTCTCTTCAATCTGCACACGTGGGTTGTACTGCTGTGTGCTACAAAGCCCTCTGGTTGTTCTATGTATACCTCCTCTTTCAATTCACCATTAAGAAACACTGTCTTGACATCCATCTGATGGATCTGCCATCCCATCTATGCTGCAAGAGAGATCACGACTCGTATAGAAGTATACCTGGCCACTGGAGCAAATGTCTCCTCATAGTCAATTCCCTCCTTCTGAGAGAACCCCTTGGCCACAAACCTTGCCTTGTATTTCTCGATGCTACCATCTGCACCGTGCTTGATCTTATAGATCCAGCGTGATCCAACCACTGCCCTTTCTGTCGGTCTAGGCACAACCTCCCACACATCGTTCTGCACTATTGAGGTATACTCCTCAACCATTGCATCTTGCCACACTTGTTGCTGTGCAGCCTCCTGATAGCTAGAAGGTTCACTATCTACCAACTGACTAACTAATGCCATATAGTCATCATACCTGGCTGGTTGTCTCCGCTGTCTACTACTCATCCTAGGAGCTCCCACAAACTCTTGAGTATCACTTTGGGACTATTGGTTCCTACTACCAACTATAGAGGATGAAGTATCAACCTCCATATCACCCTGATGCATCTCTTGGATCTGCTGCATCTGCTGCTCCATACTCTGCGAATTCTCAGCACCTGAGCTTGTGCATGTACTAGTAACTGTACTCGAACTTCGCTGTCTTTGCTCTGGTTGAACAATCCTTGGAGCTTCCACTAACTGCTCACTCTGATCATCTGTTGGAAAATCTCTGGACCTCCTGAATGCCTTGTCCTCCATGAACTTGACATCATGCCTAACTATAGTCCTCCTGGTCCCTAGAATAAATATCTGATATGCCTTTGAGGTTTCACTGTACCCCACAAAGTACCCTCTCTCTGTAGTCTGATCTAACTTGGAACGTGTTGCCCCTGGAATGTGACAATATGCCAAACTCCCAAATATCCTGAAGTGGTTGACATCTGGCTTCTTCCCTGAGAATGACATGTGGAACCCTGTTTTGTATGTACACTACTATACTGCATGACTCTGCCCATAAGTAACGTGGCATATCCTGGTCATACATCATAGCCCTTGCCACCTCTGATATAGACCGATTCTTCCTCTTAGCAACCCCATTCTATTGTGGGTTGTAAGGAACAGTCCACTCTCTCTTGATTCCTTCCCTAGTACAGAACTCCTGGAACTCTTTCCCTTTGTACTCACCACCATTGTCTGATCGAAGAACCTTTATCTTCCTCCCTGTCGAATTCTCCACAAGAGCTTTGAACTTTTGGAAGCGACTGAAAACCTCATCCTTGGTCTTCAAGAAGTATATCCAGGTCTTCCTAGAGAAATCATCAATAAAAGTAACAAAGTACTCATATCCTCTGAGAGACTTCATCGACATTGGTCCACATATGTCTAAATGTACTAGATCAAGAACACCCTTGGATCTAGTGTCACTCCTTGGAAAAGTTGCTTTCGCAAACTTCCCCAACACACATCCCTTACATACATCATCATGCCTGCTCACTCAGAACACCACACAAAATTCTCACAAAGCATTTAAGTGCTCCATGATGTATATGGCCCATCTCCTATGCCATAGCTCCTTGATCTCTAGAATTACCGCTGCTCATCGCCTTATGAGTATCAAACCTGCGAACCTCAGAAGCCTAAGGCCCTAACTCCAATAAATATGGGTGATTTCCAATCCTTGTGCTTGATTAACACACTTGCCCCTCTAAAGAGTACATTGTAACTTTTATCCTGAAGGACAGATATGGAAATCAAATTCATACCCAAGCTTGGCACATGCAACACATCATGAATGGGAATCCGCTTACCATTCTCCCTCTGAAATAGAATAGTCCCTTTCCCAACTGGATCGAGTTTGGACATGTTCCCCATAGAAATCGTGATTCTCGGGATGTCCTCTCCTTATAGCCGGAGAAGTACTTCTAACTTCAGTCATATGAAATGACGCCCCCACTATCTATATACTCCAAACACCCCTGTGGAGGTTGAGCTAGCCATACAAGCTATGAGAGCTAACTCATCCCTCCATTCCTCTACTAGAGAGCCTATCCGCACTTGCCGAAGTCATGGTTCCGCTTCTTGCCTTTCTTCCTTTAAGGCAATCACACATAGTGGGCTAAACTCTCGCGGATGTACCTATAGCACTGACTTTAGATAAGTCCTTCTTCTTCTTTTCACCTTGTGGATTTGATCCTTTACTAGACCCCTTCTTTGCTTTCCCTTTTCCTGCAAGGGCAACATTCTCCTGTTCCGCCTCACTTTGCTGACTCTTGCTACTGGTCCTACTGACAAGACTTAGTCTAAGTTCTCCCGAGTGAAGTCACCCAAAAGTCGCATCCCAACTCCTAAGCTAGAAGGTGTCTCGGCCCATTAATAACTTGAACAAAGACATCCCACCGCTTAGTAAACCCATTTAGGGCTATCTGCACTAGCTCGTCATCACCTAGATTATCTCCAATAGCAGCCAACTCATCCTTGACAAGTCTGAGTCTGGTGAGGTAACTTGTCACGTCCTCTCCCTTGTTCATCCGAGTAGTCCTCAACTTTTCTCTGAGAATCAGCTTCCGATTAGTGGTAGCATTCTGGTACAGATTCAGAATGGCATCCCACATCTTCTTCGCTGTATCTAACTCTGCAACATGTGGAACAATATGATCCTTGACACCATCAAGAATCATCCTCCTCACCTTGGCATCTTCCTTCTTATATGCTAAGAGCTGTGCTAGATCTGTAGGTACAGGTACAACACTAGTCACATATTCCTTGATCCCATTCTCTTCTAGCAACAAAGAAATTCTGGCTTTCCAGACACCAAAATTTGAGGCTCCATCCAATCTATCCTGATCTCTTAAACCTGCTGAGGCCATCTCAAAAGATAAAAGAAAACAAATAATAGTAATAATTCTGAAGAGGCAGGATCTTTCCTTCCTGTGTTGAGCCTTATCTGCCCTCAGATCAGCTCTGATACCATGTGAAAATTCTATTGCAGTTACTGATTATTAATCTCCTATCTAATACATAGATTATTTGACTCTAGAAAATTAATTCTCAGCAAATATCAAAAAATAACACAACTACAACTTCACCAATAAAACTCACAAGAATAGAGAAGAAAACATTCACAATAATGAACACAATATTTTTGGACAAATTGTCCGTGGAAAAACCCCGAAGGGAAAACCACTACTGCAGATGAGGAATTATATTAAACTTCAGCAAATTAAGGAATACAAAAGCTGCTTGCCTTTCTTACTCGGAGCAATATTCTTTTCTCCGGAAATTCTCCCTCAATTTCTCCTGTTGAAATTCCACAAGCTGCTATCCCCAATGCTATCACTGCGCCCTTGCTAACACTGCAAGACTATTTGCTCTCACTGCAAATTTACTTGCTATCACTGCAAGTCTTTCTCAACTCTATACTTGTGTGTTCTCCAAATGCCCATTGATCCCCTTTTATACTTTTCTCATTGGAAAACCAATGGCCATGATTTAATCTCAATCAATGGCTAAGATTAAATAGACTCTAACAACCCTAACTAACTGGATTCTAGAAGTCTCTAGGGAAATCAATTTATTTAATTACATAATTATCTAGACAACTCAGCCCTTTTTGGAAGTCTCTAGAAAATAATTAAATAATTAAATAAGCACTTCTTGGGAATGGAGACACCTGTCCAAGCTACATAAATTAATAGAGAGCCCAACCAAAATTATCAAAAACAAACCATTTTAATGGCATTAACACAACCTTGGCTTCCAAAAACCCAAACAAACCAGAACTAACACCTACGAACCAAAAGTCGAGCCACCACCCAACTTACAAAAAATTGTTCAACTTTGCAAAATTTTCGAATTCCGCTTTCCACTCCACACTATCAATCACCATTAGCCCAAAGAACTTCTTAAGAAAAACCACAACAATTGCCAAAATTGACCAATGTTGCATCAAACTAGGTCTGTGCAAATCCAAGAGGAAAGGAAATATCTTCACCGTCTCCTCTAAGCTCACCCTTTCCACATCGGAAGGCCTCGGACATCCCTGACCTTCGATCACCACACGAAGAACCTTGTCCACACCTTCCACGAAGTCCGCTTTGAACAATTTAACTAGCAATATTTTTTCTTTAGCCTTCGGCTCCAAATTTTCCAGTAGAGAAGTAAGGAAACGGGAAGAGGCATGCAAATTGTCGCTCCCATACTCCCTGCACTCCAATTGAATGAAGCCCAAAATGATTTTCATAGCTGCAAGCACCAATGGGTCATAATTCAACAAAATTCATTTTAATCTTTGGTCAGTGACCTCTCTGAAAGAGGCCTGTCTCACCGATGACCACAGAGAGATAGGAGTGTCGACCCCAAACTAAGCAAGGCCCACCACCAAAACCTCGATGATAAATTTTGAGCTCTTCGCCATTTGCGAGCCCACCCAGATTGCACCCGACAAGAGAGATAAAGAAAAACCCACAGTAGCCACACACCTACAGAGAAAGCTTAATGTAAAAAATGTGCCAAGCTTGCAATAAATAAACCCGAACCACAAAAGTGCTGCCAACCTCCACAAATTGTATCCCCTTCCAGCGTGCAAGATGTCTAAACAAATAAGGGAGCTCTCATTTCCATTATTATGACTCATCACTATGCATTGATATGAGAGCCAAAGCTATCCATCACCGAATGCCCAGCTTGTCGAAAAGACGGGACAACTCCACCTTGCAGACATTTTTGCCAACTTGGGTCAAAAGACCCCAATAATCCACCACCATGTCAACCCGTGCCACCTCCCTCTGCCACC
Source organism: Sequoia sempervirens (assembly GCA_007258455.2). Taxonomy (NCBI): domain Eukaryota; kingdom Viridiplantae; phylum Streptophyta; class Pinopsida; order Cupressales; family Cupressaceae; genus Sequoia; species Sequoia sempervirens. The sequence goes on along the minus strand of VDFB02000017.1, from coordinate 37,680,912 downwards.
ATGGAGGGACGCCTACCCTTCCACCCACTTTATTTACTAATTTATTTATTTATTTATATTAAAATTAATTTATTTCATTTTAAAATATATTTTTTATTTTATTTAAAAACTATTTAAAGTAAATAAAATAATTACTAAATAAGTAAAAAATTCATTAATAAAAAATGTAAGTAAAAATAAATAATGCATAAATAATTGTCAAGTAAAATGATTTTTTAAAGTAAATTTTTAATAATTTTGAAATAAACTAAATTTATATATTTAAAATATTTATATTAATGATGATGGTTGGTGTTTCTAAATTAGATTATGTGTGCTGCAAGTTTTAATATTGCACACAATCTTATCCAAAAACAATAAAAATCAACTTTATGAATTATAAAAGTCTCAGATGATTATTTTATTTATTTAATATAAAGTATTAATATTATTATACAAATGAAAACCAAAATTATTACCCTAAAAACAAATACTACGCCACTAGAAAGCACTTTGTTTTATTAATGTCCCACATGTTTTCGAACTATACTATGAACATCACGAATATGTCAACGGCGAAACCAAAATCATATAACGTCAGAACTTTAGATTGCAAGTTTTAAAACTTTTATTTCTTTTTCAATCGTTGTAGCATTTTTGGCGTCTCTTAGTGTTTTTCTTGACAATGTAAAATTTTAGTAATTAAATAAACTTCGTATTTATCATCAGCCGAAAGAAAGGGTATCGTGTAGTCGACTTCACGTGATCTATACTTAAAAGCCTTAAAAATACTAATAAAGAATATTCATCAAATCAAAACGTATCTTTCTGATAATAGCTTGCCTGGTATTTAATTATAAGCCCTCGTTAGTCTACATTTTCATTCAAAATTGTAGGCGGAAGGTGGTCGGCTAGAGAGGAGCAACAGGTCGACATAACGTGTTGTTTAGCTGGTGCGTAGTGATCGATGAGTTTGAAATATCAACCATGATTACTCCGTCAAATTTGAATAGTACTGAAAGTATATTTTTATATTGTTTTGGCTCTCCAGAAGATTTAGAACTACCTCGGGTAAACACCTAGCAGCACAGTTGTGAGGCTGTTAGAGGCCTTCAATTCTACTTATAAAACAATTCCTGCTGGACTTTGTGGCGTTACCATCTGTGTCCTTTTCGTTATCTTTTGAAAACGTTATTTACCAGCCGTGCACGTTATAATTGAGCTAGTTTAAATCCTTACGTACCCGTAATACTGAATTCGCGTTTCTTGTGGATATTCATATATATTCCCCTATCACTATAGAATTCAATTCGCAGAATGGCGTTGGTATCTTCTTCCGCTTCAACTGCTCCCCGACATCTCAAGGGAAAGGCTAAAGAGCGAGAAAATCTCACAAGGGGAGTGTACGATGTATTTGTTAACCATTGCAGAATCGACGTCAACGACGTAGTCCGCAGCACCATTTATAATACACTTAATGCCATGGGACTCCGTGTTTTTCTTGACGTAGAAGATATGAAACTCATCGACCGTTTTCCAACATTAGTACAAGATGTTATGCGTAATGTTTCTCTTCATATTCCCATTATATCCAAAAATTATGTACAGTCTCCCTGGTGCCTTGCCGAGCTATCCTTCATGCTCAAAACTGGCAGAAAAATTCTTCCTGTTTTCTATGATATTGAACCTAATAATCTTGGAAGCGTTACATATGGTTTCTCACATCAGAAGAAAGGAGGATACCCCTCACGAAAGCTTCAAGAATGGGAGAAGGCACTCCACAAAGTTTCATTACTTTCTGGTCCCAGATTCAACACGGCGGATAAGTAATTATCATAACATATACTATTTGTACTTTTTTTGCCCCTTTCTTCTAATTCTTCCTGGGTGGTGTTTGACAGATTTTAGTGTGTAAATAATACAGTGATTCGCAAAGCATGCCAAAGAGTATTAGACGTAGTCGAACAGCCGGTTGGACTCGCTGCATTAGTAGAAGACTTTGAAAGGCTTACACTTCAGAAGACTGTGAATATTGTGGGGATTGTGGGTATGGGGGGCTGCGGGAAAACCACTCTCGCGACAGAAATTTACAACAGGACAAGCTCGTATTTCTTTGGATCCTGTTTTCTTCTTGATGTGTGTAAGGCAGCACAAGAAACTGGTCTCCAAATGCTGAAGAAACAGATGTTGGAGGACCTGTTGGGTCGTTCTGATGTTTCAAAATTCGATGATACAAGTGAAAGCAAGAGAAATGTTGCGCATCAGCTTAAAAGTCGTCGCGTGCTAATCGTTTTGGATTGCATAGATGATGTGTGCCAACTAGACGCTCTGTTGCCTAAAAAGAATAAACTTGGATCAGGAAGCCTGCCTATAGTCACGACACGGAATGTGGGCATTCTTAAAAGCTATGGTATTTCCTCCATTTATACAACGAAAGGCCTACATTCATCAGATGCCAAACAGCTTTTCTGTTGGCATGCTTTCTCCCAACCCCATCCAATGGAAGGATTTGAAAATCTAGTGGAAAAGTTGTCTAGTGCTTTCGGTGGTCATCCTCTATCTCTCCAAGTGCTAGGAGAATCACTTCGTGGCAAGCCCATACATCTCTGGAACTCCCGATTTGATAAAATTAGTGACATATTGCTCAAGGATGCAACGCCAATTCCAAGGGTAAATAACAACATAAAAAATTATGCCTAGCGATTGCCTCGGTAGTTGTAAAACTCAATTGCTTTTCTTTGAGCAGAATATCTGATAGCTGCCTCAATTGATTACAGGTTCTAGTGGCTAAAGTTGATTCTTTACAAGGCAAGTATAGCAACCTCACAAGTGAACTGGTGTGGCTTCGCTGGCAAGATTATACATACCCAACTATTCCTCCATGGGCGTCGCTCGAAAAGTTGAGAATTTTGGAAATTAATGGGATCTTTGATAAACTATGGAGTAGTAACGTAAAGGTGGTAATTTCGTCTTCAGCATTAGTTGTCGTCCTTTTACGTAGTTTTTCTTTTTAAAAAATTTGATACGATGTTCTTATTTCTTTGTCTGTTTGCAGCAACCTATGCAGTTAAGGGAACTGATTGTTCTAGGAAGCATCCAAAAGTTTCCAAAAGCCATAGGGGAGTTGCAACATCTGCAGAAGATTGCCGTGGACGGATATCTAAACACCAGCCTGGAGGCTTTACCAGAAGAATTCTGTCATCTGCAATCGTTGGAACATCTTACTCTACGGTTGTGTAGGGCACTGACATCGCTGCCAACAAATTTTGGTAGATTGGTGAATTTGAAACATTTAGATCATGCTTTCAGCAGCGCGTTGAATGTATCAACTCCTCCTTTTAGCCAATTGATCAATCTCCAGCGTTTAGATCTTGAAAGTTGGAGCAATCTGGTGATTCTGCCTCAATTTTTGATGGAGAATCACCACTCTTCGATATTTAAATTTTAAAGATTGTAGAAAGTTTCCAAAAGCCATAGGGCGGTTACAACAACTACCAAAGATTGTCGTGGACGGATATCTACACATCAGTCCGGAGGCTTTAATAGAACAGTTTTGTCCTCTGCAATCGTTGGAACACCTTACTCGACGGTGGTGTAGGGCACTAACATCGTTTACATACTTAATATGCATTATATTTCCTCCATTTATACAATCAAAGGACTAGATTCGTCAGTGCCGAACAGCTTTTCTGTCGGCATGCTTCTGCGCAACCCCATCCGAAATCTGCAGGACTATAGAATCGGGTATAAATTTAGATCTGATTATAATGTGAATAATATAAATCTTATGAGGAAAATTAGGTTGTGTAGTATTCGTCACAGTCGCTAAGAAGGGCAAGAATCTCCTTAGGGCTACTCTAATCCATTTCAGTAGAATGCATATATATGGAATTAGCCTTAAAAACTAATCATATATATATAGATAGAATTAAGAACTTTAGAATAGAAATAAATGATGGAAATTAAAGAATGAGTGTGAAATGGATAAGGTTATATAATCAATATATCTTAGTATCAAAAAAATATTTTTGAGAGTAAGATTTATCTATTTAAGCTTTTAGATTATTATTTTTTTATCTAGTTTGAGTTGATCTCATTGACATGGCATCAATATGTAACTATGAACTAGATACAATAGTGAGTTCTTGATGCTTTTTAGATTCGTCCTTCTATGTAGTTTAATACATGAGTGCCTAATCAATCTCTAGAATCTTTAGAATAATAGTATTGAATAATACACTTTTTAGGTTGTTGTGCAATTAAAGTCATAAGGATAGTTTGTCTCAATCAACCTTTTTATAGCAATAAGATGAAAGAAAACAAACAAGACATAGATTGTAGATTTACTACTTATTTAAACATCAAATCTTAATGTGTCATTGTTAATTTCTTTTCTAGAATGAGAGACACTTCTTAGATTCTTTATTGTTTAATGAATACAAATGATGTCTTTTTATATTAGTACATGACATCAAATCATACATATTTATGAATAAGTGTGTTCAATGAGTCTTATACAGAAGAGTTAAAGGGGAGCTCACACACCAAATTTGAACTTTCGAATTGAATTTATTATGAGTCAAGTAGATAGATTGAATTATGATAGACAAAACTTATTTAATGGTCAATGTACAAATAAGCATAATAATCAAATAGATAAGTCAAATACATAGATGTATATACACATAGAAATAAGATAAAATAATAAATACAAGATTATATATGAATAAGAATAAAATAAACTCATAATTAATAATAATATATCATTTATAATTATCCATTTATTAAAATATTTAGAAAAAACAATAAATATAATATATAATATGAACTTAAACCAGTACAAAATAAAAAAATATATATTTAATTAATAATGTTATATTATAATAAACTTAAACTAAGTCAATCTACGCTAACCCCATTAGTGTTTTCAAGTAATGAACCTTTATTAATACCCATAGGACACGACAAGCAAGTTACTATAGTGTTCAAAATGATGCACTTATATCGACTCTACTAAAATTGAATCAAATAGCATCCTCTGATATTTTTTTCAGTTATGCCATAATTATGTAATATTTTTTGAAAATTTTACTATATGTCTTGTTTAACGTTTTATTCTAACCCTCACGTGATTTTTAATGCAGGACCATAATGTTAAATGAATACGTTGTCTTTTTTCGGGATTGATGGTCTGACCAAAGAGGCAGTGATACAGTTACGCGCCCTACGACATGTCGGTTTCTTTTCGCTGTTGTTCACAGGGAGGTTGGTACAATTTTCATCTTCTGTTTTAAAACATATTATTATATCAATATTTCGGTATGATGGATACTGAAATGTGATTTAAAACATGTAAACAAAAACATAGACGACTGATTTTAAAAACAATCTTTTAAATATTTGATGAATTCTTTAAAACTCTTCTATCACTTTTCATCATCTTCGTAACGGTTTATGCTATTCTTTTTTGAAAACTGGAATCTAGTCCTTATCCATGGTTGAGTTTTACTTTCAATTGTAATTCACATGGAGAATGTTTTTGGGTGTTCAAAACGGACATTTCTTTGGTTCAAAACGGACATAAGGACACATTTAGTTTATTGATTTAAGCAAGGTTGAAAATCACAGTTTATGTTCTTCCAACCATAAGTAAGATTGGAACACCACTACACATTGAGATGATTTCCAACAATGAGGGAATTAGATTCAGGATATTGTAAGAATTATGAATAGAAATGCGCAAAGAGGAAATTATATTTATTTTATTAATTTCTTGACAGGCGACGAATGATTTAGTTAGAGACGTGCACAGAAGTTTAAGACTTTCTGTAACCATTTCACGGAAACTTTTCACTGCCATCTAAGTGTTTTGTGGTATGGATGAAGTTGCTGTTGGAATATAACACTCCAACAGTTGTATCATCAGCATGTCAATGAAAAACAGCAGATGTGTCTAGCCTTTTCTAATTTACTGTCATTAGATGTTCAGTTATCTGTCAATAAAATTAACATAATTATAAAACATTGTTGAATTTGTTCTGTTTTTTTATAAAACATCTGGTTATTTGAAATTCCATTCTTTATATTTCTGTTGTTGTTATATTTTTCTTTTTGTTGCGTAGTGAAATTGACGTCTGATATCTGTCATGGTTTCGTCTCTGTGTGTTCGGAAGGAACTTTGCTATTGCACGCGTAGTACTAGTCTCCGAATTTTTCTTGGTACAGAATGAAATGCCTATGCTTTCATCATATTTTGGCCGATAAAGTTTTCCTTCATAAAAAATTTTATGCTATTTGTGATATATATAACAATATTTTCTCTATATTTTGTAAAATGTCTCAATTTTAGGGTCGTCACTAATTGGGCAACATCTATGCAGCCTATAAAACAACCATTTGAGTGCATTTATTAATTAATTAAAAATACAGAATGTATTGCACCTTTATTTTTAATTGATTAATAAATGTAGTCAAATGGTTGTTTTGTAGGCTGGATAGACAATTTGCATTAATTGTGGTCATAAACAATTTTTAGACTTTAGTGCGTCAATTGCCTTTTACGGACATATAATCCATAGAAGTAAGGTTCATTGACGAGCTTGAACTGGAGAATTCGATCCTTACACCGAATTCCGAATTCCGAGGAACCTCATGTTTATTTCCTTTCCTTCAGCATAATAATGATGGTGAGTCACATTTGAAAATCAAATTGATAAAATATTTTTTCAAGGTTCAAATTCTATTGGCATGTAATTATTGAGAGTTTATATTTGGAATGAGGTCTTCTATTTGTGACCTCATTAGTGTTGGGTATTGAAGCCCAACAGTCATGCTCTTTTTCCTTTCAATTGCATTGTCGTTTTGTATTCTCTTTTTTCAAAGACTTATCCTTTATGGATAATGTAATTGATAATTCATTATTGTTGATATCATATTTGATGTTGCTGTAAATGTATTTGAAAGATAGAGATGATAAAGAGATTTCTCCCACTTCGAAGTGGATGTAGCGAAATTGGTGAACCACTATAAATTTATGTTTTGTGTTTGTGTATTGTTGAATTGTCTGAATTTATATTTCTACAATCTTTTTCTTTTTATCTGCGATAAGTTTATCAACAATTGGTATTAGAGCTTGGCATATTTTTTATTTCAGAATTGTGATAATTTCCAAGAATGGAGGAAGTAGATAAATGGAAGATAGAGATATTTGCGGGGCAAAACCTCGGATTGTGGAAAGTGCAGATGGAGTCTTTGCTGATTAGAGGCTCTCCTTCACTCACGTTGGATGGAAAAGCCAAGATGCCAACTACGATGTCAAATGAAGACTGAGAAAGATTAGATAAGAAAGCAAGAGCGAGAATTATCTTATGGATGTCCAACAATGTTCTCTTCAGTGTCACAGCAGAGAAGACTTCAAAAGAATTATGGGAAAATTAATAGCCATGTACAAGATGACTTCAGCTTCAAATAAAGTTTATCTCATGAAAAAATTATACAATTTGAAAATGAAGGTAAAATTGTATCAAACCACTTGAATGAATTCAACACAATCATCTCCCAATTGGTTTTAGTAAATATTATTTTGGATGACGAAATCAAAGCCATCTTACTATTGTGTCCTCTTTTGAATAGTTGGGAGGGTGTTGTGATGGAAATTAACACCTTTGTATCCATGAAAGCAAAACTTAAGTTTGATGATGTTGCTGCAACTCTTCTTAGTGAAGATATGTGAAGGAAAATTCAAGGAACCACATCTAGTGATGCCTTGATTTTTTCCAATAGAGGTAGAAACCAACAAAGGGGAAAAAAATAACAATACAAGAAGATCAAAATCAGCAAGGAGATAAATGTCAAGGGGTAGAAATGGAGGTTGTTGATTTTATGAAGAAGAAGGCCATCTGAAGAAGAATTTTTGGTCATACAAAAGGTATAAAATCAATCAAAAGGAAGTGAAGTGAACACCATGTATGAAAAAGATGAAGGTGTTCTAGTCTTGTCAATTAGTGAAAGTACAATAGATTCATGGGTGTTAGATTCTGAAGCATCCTTTTAAAGAACCTCACGAAGGGATTCCTTTCAACACTATCAGGAAGGAAAATTTGGTAAAGTATATCTTGGTGATAATAAGGAATGAAAAATTATTGGAAAAGGTGATGTGATGTTGAAGTTAAAAAATAGAAACAAATGGTTGTTATGTGATGTAAGACACATTCCAAAGTTGAAAATAAATATGATTTTAGTGGGACAACTGGATGCTGAAGGATGTAGTGTCACATTTGAATTAAACAAATGGAAGGTGACCAAAGGAGCATTATTAGTTGCAAGAGGCAGCAAATTGAGCACATTATATGTGCTACATAGTTCAACTGAAGTTAGAGCAGTGATGGCACTTGTGGACAACAAAGAAAAACTATGGCATAGAAGGCTTGGGCACATGAGCAAGAAGGGGCTTGAGATCTTACTCAAAAGGGATCATGTTCCAATTTTAAAATCTATAGATTTAGACCTATGTGAGCATTTTTTATATGACAAATAGAGGTGGATTAGTTTATCAAAGACCAGACATGACAAAAGGACAACACCCTTGGAACTTGTGCACTCTGATGTGTTCGAACCTACTGAGGTAACCTCATATGGAGGAGCTAATTATTTTGTTACTTTTATTGATGATTGCACTCAAAAGGTGTGGATTTACATGCTTAATAGGAAATCAAAAATGTTTACCAAATTCAATATTTTTAATGCTATTATAGAAAATGAAATGGAGAACAATATAAAATGTTTGAAAATAGATAATGGGAGTGAATTTTGTTCTTCAGAGTTTGATGGTTATTGTGCAGATAATGGTATTCAGCATATTAAATTTGTACCATTCACACCTCAAGAGAATGGTGTAGTAGAGATGATAAATCATATAATTCTTGAGAGGGCCCGAAGCATGCTCTCAAATGCAAATTTGGGCAAACAATTTTGGGTGGAGGTGGTTAATATAGTAGTTTATTTGATTACTCGTAGCACCTCTTCCTAATTGGATTTTGATTCTCTAGAGGAGAGATGGATTGGAAGGAGAATTTCATACAAACATCTATAGGTGTTTAGTTGCGATGTGTTTTTTCATATTAAAGAGAAATGAATGAAGCTAGAATTCAAATATGAACAGTGTATTTTTTTAGGTATGGAGAAGATCAGTATGGTTTCAAGTTATGGAATCTAATGATGAATAAGTTGGTTCATAGTCGAGATGTAGTGTTCAATGAAAATATGTTTCTAAGTTTGTATAAACAGAGGTCATTAGTGAATGAATATGTGTGTGTTGATGATACTGACAATGAGAACAAGTGGTAGTTTTTGCATTAAAAAATAGTATCTAGCTTTACACATCATGGTTTAAATTCAAATTAATGCTCTACATAACCAACAACTAGTATGAATTTTCCTATTTTTCATGAGGCACCAACACTCTATGAAGATGATTCTTCTTGCACCTATGAACAATCACGACCTATTTTGGAAGGATATACTCCTACATTGCAATCAAATTCTATGCCATCATGTGATACACATATCCCATCATTGGTCTCTAAATTTCAATCTGAAGTTTCCTTTGGGAATTTAATTCCCTTGTAGCCTTTTGTTGCAAATACACCCACTCGTGTTTATCTATCGTGGCTTCCTTTGGATTCTTCTCTCATGCATGATGGTGGCCACTCATCACAACATCTTTATAATGGGAATTCACAAAATTTAATGGGGAATTTAAACCATAGGGATCACCTTGACTACCCCACATAAGCTTCCATTAGTTCCACACATATGCTCAAAGCTCCCGCTCATGAATCTAATTCTCTCACATGAACCTCGTGTTCATTGTTTCCTTTTGAATTCCCAATGCGGCCTTATTTGAGTCATTCAAATTCCACACAACTTTTACAAACTATCACCCTTGCCCATTCAACTTTCACAAAAATCTCAACCTCCACGCAAGATTTTGAATCTTCAATTTTGCATCCTCCATTAAATTTGAGACATAGTCATTTGGATTCCTCCTTGGGACATTTAAATCCAATAAACTCTTTAAAGGTAATCACCCATGTTTCTCCAATATGCCAACTTACAAATAGAGACGTTTTGAGTAATACTGCAAGGTTAATGGGAGAGTTGCATCCTAGTCAAAGATGCAATTATGGTGCATCTATTTACACTAATATGCAACAAGTTAATAATCAAACAGGGGTAGGTAATGTAGAAGTTGCTGATTATAGCATGTTTACTCAAAATAATGCAGTGCAGAGGAAAAATGTTGAAGATAACATGCAAGAATAGGGTAATGTGAAAGAAGTGATTCCTCAAGTGTGGAGGTCTACCCAAGAGTGTCGACCTTCAGGAATATTTGATGATTACCAATTATCAATTTTTTATTAGTTAGAGATTACACCTTTTAGAGAATCTTGCAAAGATTTCAATTGAGAGAAGTGGTTGGATGCTATGTAAGAGGAAATGGATTTTTGCATGGCGAATCATACCTAGGATTTGGTGAAGCTTCCACCCAATCAAAGAGCTTTAAAAAATTGATGGGTATATAGATTAAAAGAGGAAGGAGATAGGAAAATATATCAAGAACATTTGGTTGTTAAGGGGTATGATTGAAAAAATGGGATTGATTTCAATGAGATCTTATCACTAGTTGTTAAGATGACTATCATTAGAGTGGTTTTGGGTTTGGCAATGGTATATGACCTTGAGCTGGAGAAACTTGATATGAAGACAACATTCCTACATGGTGACATAAATGAGGAGTTATATATGCATCAGCCAAAATGGTTTGAGAAAAAGGTAAAGAGGATTTATATTATAGGTCAAGGAGGAGTTTGTATGGGCTCAAGCAAGCCCCATAATCCATTTATGTATTATAAGTTTTTGAATAAAAGTGAGTTTTTTTTATTGTTGCTCTATATTGATGACATTCTTTTTACTAGTTCTAGTATGAGAGTTGTTTGTAATTTGAAATAACATTTATATCAAAAGTTTGCAATGAAAGATTTAGAGGCAACAAAGAGGATACTTTGCATGACTTTAATTCAAGACAAACATAAGAAGGAAATCAAGTTATCACAAAAAAAATATATTGACAAAGTGTTGGATAGATTTAATATATTTGATGTTGTTGTAAATGTATTTGAAAGAAAGATATAATGAAGAGATTTCCCCTAATTCAAAGTGGATGTAGCCAAATTGGTGAACCACTATAAATTCATGTTTGTGTACTGTTGAATTATTTGAGTTTATTTTTCAGCAATCTTTTTCTTTTTACCTACAACAAGTAAATTATCAAAAATTGGTGTATTAGATCTTGGTGTATTTGTTTTCTGGGAATAGGGATAATTTATGGGAATGGAAGAAGCAAATAAATGGAAGATAGAGAAGTTGACGGGGAAGAACTTTCGATTGTGGAAAGTGTAGATGGAGTCTTTGCTAATTAGAGGTGATCTTTCACTCACGTTGGATGGAAAAGAAAAGAAGCCAACTATGATGTCAAATGAAGACTAGGAAAGATTAGATAAGAAAGCAAGAGTGAAAATTATTTTATCATTTTCCAAAAGCATTCTCTTCAATGTCATGACAAAGAAGACTTCAAATTAATTGTGGGACAATTTAACAGACATGTCCAAGATGGCTTCAACTTTGAATAAATTTTATATCTCATGAAAAAATTATACAATTTTAAGATGAAGGAAGGTGGAATTGTATCAAACCACTTGAACAAATTCAACATGCTAATCACCTAATTCATTTCAATAAACATTATTTTGGATGATGAAATCAAAGTCATCTTACTATTGTGCTCTCTTTTAAAATATATATACACTTATAAGATGCATTTATTGTATAAAGACTTCATCAGAGAATAATAATGTTTACTTATTATTTATACAATATCCATATATATGCATATATTTATATATATAAATATTATTATATGCATTGTATATTTAAGCTATACAATATTAATGATGTTATTTAATAATAAAAAATAATATTGTTCATTATACTAATCATTTGTTATAGTATTTTAATAATATGTTGGCCATTCATTTTAGTAAAGATTCAAACAAACTCATTAAATTGAGACATTTCTATGTCATGTTATAACAACCCTCAATATAATTATTTTATTTATATATATATATATATATATTATTATTTAATTTAATCTACTTAATATAAAAAAAAAATATTTTTAAAAAATTAAAATAAAATTAAACTTATAGTTTGTGATTTTTTTCTATTATTAGAATGTGTTTAATTAATATTTAATTTTACCATTGATTCATTCTTTTATAGTGTTTATGTTCTGATCTTTTGTTTTTATTATATTATTTCTTAATTTTCTTTTATATGAAGTCAATTATCTTATTTAATACTATTAATTCTTAAATTTGTTAGCATTTTTCTCTAACTATATGTGAAAGAATGACTCTTTCTATGTTCAAAACTATAAGCTATGTAAATAATCTTTTTAATGTTAGCATTGATTATGCTTTAAGAAAAGAACATTTGTTTAGAGTAGATCTTCATTTTCTTAAACTTTACAAATTATTTGTTTAATTCATTTTTGGTATTATTTTCATTTTTGTTATCTATTGTTTAAATATTTTATCTTTGATTAGTGAAATAACCTTTAGGGAGCCATATCCATATATATTACAATAAATTCAAAAAAATAATTAAGTAGCTTTAGAGGAGAGCGTGTATATTAACATAAAATTTGAAACAAATTATAGAATTTATAATAGCAAACTAGTATTAAAGAATATAGTATTTATCAATATTTTATTAACTCTAAACCCAAAAAGTAGTAGTTGCACCCTACACATCTATGTAACCTTTAGAATCTAGGCTATACAACATCAAAGAAAAGGACTAGGTGACTACCTATTAAGAGGAAAAATCTTATACTACCTTTAGGAATTCAATGCACTATTTGGACTTTTTATAGAGTGGTGTCATCTTCTCCTACTATCTTGAGGATAAAATGCACAAATAAGCCATCAAAATGAAGATTGATCAAAGGTAATTTCTTGTTGTTATGGTGAAAACCCAATCCAATCACAACATCATCTTCATACTTCTTAAAACTAGAAATCTATTATGTTTTGATGACCAAATCAACTATCACTCAAGTAATCTTCTTTGGATTTCCCAATATTTAAGACAAAAGACAAAAAATGGAAGAAATATTTGTGTTTACCTAGTCACTATAGGTCATAGTGAGAAAAGTGTTCTCAAACACCATCTTCATTGCATACAACACCACTACTAATTTTATTCTAAAAGCTTGCTTCAAAATTTAAATATCACACCCTTTCCTTCAAAGTAATATTACATTGTTCTCATTCAAACAAATTATCATATCCATCTTCCTTCAAATGAATTTAATCTAATTTAGAATCATTATTAGTCCATCCATATTACACAAATTATATTGTACCATTTCTAAAGAGGTTCAAGCCAATCCTCATAGTTCATCATATTTTAATTAAATTATTTGAAACTAAATGAAAGCAGTGAGATAATCATAAAATATCAGGGATAATATCTTATAAATTTCTAAGATACATGGAAAAATTACAATCCCTTGTCATTTTAGTTTCCATGTTAGCCACTCTGCTATTCACTTCATTCACTTCTCAAAAAATGTGGTCAACTATAAAATAATTAAGTCTATTCATCACCTCCCAACATTGAAGTAAACATTTTTTAAGTTTCCAGTTAGGTGTTTAACATTTATGAAATTAATTGATCGTGTTAATAAGTCTCCATTGATATGTAATGTTTTAATGTTTTATTTGCAAATGAGAAGTACCAATAAACCAACTTGATACTTCACTTCATTGTTTATTCTATTATTTTTTTTGCTACTACACCTACCAAATCTTTACGATTCTCTATAACATAGAAATTCCCTAATGGCAATATATTTGTTTAGCCACACCATTAAATTTGATCTTGTGTCTTCTATTTGGAGGTGTCTAGCTTGCATCGACCTTGTGTTAGAAGGATGAACCTTGATGACTCCATGAATAAGAGTTACACATCACTTGATCTATAAAATAGATTAATTGACCATTCCTTCAATTGTTAAGCCAACAATTAATATGATGCACTACAATAAAATTCAATATGAATTATGGTAGAAGAATTAGGCGATTCTTTAGAAGATGATAGGCGGTTTGGGATGAAGTAGCTAAAGGCAAGTTTGTTAGAAAACCAAATGTATTGAATGGTTTGTTGTAATTATGAAATCATTTATTTAGTAGGCAAAGAGGATGAAACTTTCACTATCCAAGTCTAGAGAAAAACTAGAATGGACATTACAATCTACTTAAGAGTGAATAAGTGGTAGATGTTTTTAGGTGTAGTCTTAAATTTGAGGTTAAATAAGAAATCTAAAAGAAAGAATTGGTGGTTCTCCACTCAATAAAGATGGTCCTAGAGGATGATTATCTACTTCCCTTGAGTAGATGATGTGTGAATTAAAAAATGTTTTCCACATTTCTAGTGCTTTTATTTGATGCTAGGGAAGAAAAGGAGTGCATGGGGTGAAAATAAAGGTTTTGGCGAGGCCTCAATGGTAGGAGTTGTTGAATAATTTTATGGACATAGTTATTATTGGGATTTTATTCCATTCAAATCATGATGTGCTTAATCATGGATTAGCCATGGCTACAATTTCCCATGGATTATTTTTATCATATGTGAAGTTGTCTAAATGGATGTCAATGCTCAATGCCAAAGGGCAAGGTGGGGGAACAAATTTCTCAAGGAAATGTCTAGTGTTTCTCCTTTACTGGATTTGGATTGGGATTTTGCATTAACCAACTAAGATTCAAAACTTGATGGCAGTATGAAGGATGGTGTTTAGTTTGTTCAAATCCTCTACCAATGTTAATAGCATTATTTTATGGTTAATGCTTCATACATAAAAAAAATGTGTGTCCCTTGTCTTAACATAGATAATATTTCATCAGATGTAGCTAGTCTCTATGGAGTTACCTATGTAAATGAATGTGATCCCTTCAACCACCTTTATCAATTAAAAATAATTATAAAAAATAAATTAAATATAGTTATATTTTTATATTATATTATAATTAATATAAATTCAAATATATTGAGTGTAAATTTTAAAATAAAAATAGTATTTATAAAATAATTGTTAAGTAAATAAAAGATATCTTTGATTTTTTCTTAATTATCTTAAAAGAACATAAAATTGACATCAATATCTTATATACATTGATGTAAAAAAATGTCATTTTATATTATTGTAAAATTATATAATATTTTTTTATTTTCATTATATTATTTAATTTATAGCCTTTTTTATTTACTAATTAATTAATTAATTTACTTTAGAAATAATTTATTTTATTTTTAAATTATTTTTAAATAATTTTTTATTTTATTTAAGAATTATTTAAAGTAAATAAAAAATTACTAAATAAGTAAAGAAATCATTAATAAAAAGTAAAAATAAAAATAAGTAATGCTTAAATAATTGTAAGTTAAAATGAAAAAAATTTAAGTAAATTTTGAATAATTTTGAAGTAAACTAAATTTATATATAATTAAAATATTTATATTAATGATGGTTGTTGTCGTTTCTCAATTAGATTAGGTGTGATCTAAGTTTTTATATTGCACATAATCTTATCCTAATCTAAAATATTAAAAATTATTCTATAAATGAAAACCGAAATTATTACCTTAAAAACAAATACTACGCCACTAGAAAACACTTTGTTTTATTAATGTCCCACATGTTTTCGAACTATACTATGAACATCACGAATATGGCAACGGCGAAACCAAAATCATATAACGTCAGAACTTTAGATTACAAGTTTTAAAACTTTTATTTCTTTTTCAATCGTTGTAGCATTTTTGGCGTCTCTTCGTGTTTTTCTTGACAATGTAAAATTTTAGTAATTAAATAAACTTCGAATTTATCATCGGCCGAAAGAAAGGGTATCGTGTAGTCGACTTCACGTGATCTATACTTTAAAACCTAAAAAATACTAATAAAGAATATTCATCAAATCAAAACGTATCTTTCTGATAATAGCTTGCCTGCTTATTTAATTATAAGCCCTCGTTAGTCTACATTTTCATTCAAAACTGTAGGCGGAAGGTGGTCGGCTACAGAGGAGCAACAGGTCGACATAACGTGTTGTTTAGCTGGTGTGTATTGATCGATGAGTTTGAATTATCAGCCATGAATCCTCCGTCAAATTTCAAATGTATTAAATTTATACTTTTAAATTGTTTCGACTCTACAGAAGATTCAGAACTACCTCGGGTAAACACCTAGCAGCACAGTTGCGAGGCTTTCCCCCTGGACTTTGCGGCGTTAACATCTTTATGTCCTTTTCGTTCTCTTTTGAAAACATTTTTTCACCAGACGTGCACGTTATTATTGAGCTAGTTTGAATCCTTATCTACTCGCAATACAGAATTCGTGTTTCTTGTGGGTATTCATATATATTCCCCTATCACTATAGAATTTAATTTGCAGAATGGCGTTGGTATCTTCTTCCGCTTCCACTGCTCCCCGACATCTCAAGGGAAAGGCTAAAGAGCGAGAAAATCTCACGAGGGAAGTGTACGATGTATTTGTTAACCATTGCAGAATCGACGTCAATGACGTAGTCCGCAGCACCATTTATAATACACTTAATGCCATGGGACTCCGTGTTTTTCTTGACGTAGAAGATATGAAACTCACCGACAGTTTTCCAACATTAGTACAAGATGTTATGCGTAATGTTTCTCTTCATATTCCCATTATATCCAAAAATTATGTACAGTCTCCCTGGTGCCTTGCCGAGCTAGCCTTCATGCTCAAAACTGGCAGAAAAATTCTTCCAGTTTTCTATGATATTGAACCTAACAATCTTGGAAGCGTTACATATGCTTTCTCACATCAGAAGAAAGGAGGATACCCCTCACGAAAGCTTCAAGAATGGGATAAGGCACTCCACAAAGTTTCATTACTTTCTGGTCCCAGAGTCACCACGTCGGATAAGTAATTATCATAACATATACTATGTGTACTTTTTTCGCCCCTTTCTTCTATTTCTTCCTGAGTGGTGTTTGACAGATTTTAGTGTGTAAATGATACAGTGATTCGCAAAGCATGCCAAAGAGTATTGAAGCTTGCGTATCGAGGGTGATGAGGAAGCCAGTATTAGACGTAGTCGAATACCCGGTTGGACTCGCTGCATTAGTAGAAGACTTTGCAAGGCTTACACTTCAGAAGACTGTGAATATTGTGGGGATTGTGGGTATGGGGGGCTGCGGGAAAACCACTCTCGCGACAGAAATTTACAACAGGACAAGCTCGTGTTTCTTTGGATCCAGCTTTCTTCTTGATGTGTGCAAGGCTGCACAAGAAAGTGGTCTCCAAATGCTGAAGAATCAGATGTTGGAGGACCTGATGGGTCGTGCTGATGTTTCAAAATTCGATGATACAAGTGAAAGTAAGAGAAGTATGGCGCATCAGCTTAAAAATCGTCGCGTGCTAATCGTTTTGGATGGCATAGATGATGTGTGCCAACTAGACGCTCTGTTGCCTAAAAAGAATAAACTTGGACCGGGAAGCCTGGCTATTGTCACGACACGGAACGTGGACATTCTTAAAAGCTATGGTATTTCCTCCATTTATACTATGAAAGGCCTAGGTTTATCAGATGCCAAACAGCTTTTCTGTTGGCATGCTTTCTCCCAACCCCATCCAATGGAAGGATTTGAAAATCTAGTGGAGAAGTTGTCTAGTGCTTTTGGTGGTCATCCTCTATCTCTCCAAGTGCTAGGAGAATCACTTCGTGGCAAGCCCATAGATCTCTGGAACTCTCGATTCGATAAAGTTAGTGACATATTGCTCAAGGATGCAACGCCAATTCTAAGGGTAAATAACAACATAAAATATTATGCCTAGCGTTTGCCTGGTTAGTTGTAAAATTCAATTGCTTTTCTTTGAGCAGAATATCTGATAGCTGCCTCCATTGATTACAGGTTCTAGTGGCTAAAGTTGATTCCTTACAAGGCGGGTATAGCAACCTTACAAGTGAACTGGTGTGGCTTCGCTGGCAAGATTGTACATACCCAAGCATTCCTCCGTGGGTGTCGCTCGAAAGTATGAGAATTTTGGAAATTAATGGGATCTTTGATAAACTATGGAGTAGTAACGTAAAGGTGGTAATTTCGTCTTCAGCATTAGTTGTCGCCCTTTTACGTCGTTTTAATTTTTAAATTTGATACGATCTTATTTCTTTGTCTGTTTGCAGCTACCTATGCAGTTAAGGGAACTGATTGTTCTAGGAAGCATCCGAAAGTTTCCAAAAGCCATAGGGGAGTTGCAACATCTGCAGAAGATTGCCGTGGACGGATATCTAAATACCAGCCTGGAGGCTTTACCGGAAGAATTCTGTCATCTGCAATCGTTGGAACATCTTACTCTACGGTTGTGTAGGGCACTGACATCGCTGCCAACAAATTTTGGGAGATTGGTGAATTTGAAACATTTAGATCTCGCTTTCAACGGCGCGTTGAATGGATTACCTCCTTCTTTTGGCCAATTGATCAATCTACAGCATTTAGATCTAGAAGGTTGCAGCAATCTGGTGATTCTACCTCAGTTTTTGGGGAAAATCACCACTTTTCAATATTTGAATTTTAAAGAATGTAGAAAATTGAACTTCCTGCCCTCTCATGTTCCATTTCAACTGTCTTTAGAGAGCCTAAGTTTGGCTGGAACAAGCCTTGAAGAAATACCCAGCGAAATAGGGAGATTGATAAATTTGAAAGTCCTTGACTTGGGAAACCTTTATTTGACATCTTTGCCCGCTTCCATTGCTAATTTGAGAAATCTGCAGACACTCAATCTTGACGGTTGCTCGAACCTTGAAGACACACCAGAGATTTTGGCACAAATGACTAACTTGAATGTTCAACTAACAGATTCCGTAAAGCTCACAGGATTGCGTGAAGACTCGAGGCAACTGACTAAGTCAGAAATAGAAATAGAAAAAGAAAGCCCTTAGTTAATGGCCTCGGAAATTCCTCTTTCCAATATGAGAATTCGACGTGGACTGAAAGTTCAAAGCTGCACAAATCTCGCAGGTTTACATCATTGATTGAGTCGTGCACATGTTGAGCTTTCACGAGGGAAACTTGTCTTAGAGATTGTAAATATAAAATAACGTTAGGTAGAGAAATTGTTTGGCAATAACATAAATTATGTAATTGTCAGATCCTGTACATGGAATGGTAATAGAATTTCACTGTAATTTATTTGCTATTGGGACGTGTATAATTTATTTATTTGCTATTAGAACATTTATTTTATAAAATATACAATGTTGGACTAAATGTACAAAATAAATTGACATCATGTATCTCGAATGATTATGATAAAAATAATTTTGTATCTTTTAGGACTTTTGTGATAATGAAATGTTTGAAATTTTTTTTAAAAAAAATGATTTGTTTATATATTTTGAAATTTTTGTTTCAATTATATTTGATCTATTCAATTGTATAAATATTTTGTTGGTTTACTAATATAAAAATTATGTAAATTTATAAATGAAAAATATATTAATTATAAATTTTTAAAAGTACACATATTTATATTAAATAAGTAACAACATAATTATATGATAAGTAGGAGGTATTTTTTGATTCAAACTCATTGATCCATGTTTCATGATTAGTGGTTCATAAGAATCTATTTCTCATAAGTAAGTTGGCTTAATCTTGGGAAAAATTCAATGGTTAAGCACACTTGAGTTGGAGTAGTATAGGGATGAGTGGGCTCCTAGAAAAGCCCAATGCTTGACCTATGTTAACATCACCTAGATGAAATAAGTGCTAAGTGGACCATTCATTATCACTTGAGATAGGTTCTTGTGAACCACTACTATTGAAACATGGATCAATAAATTTGACTCGAAAAACTACACGATTGAATCCTGATAGCAGTATTATAACATAATAACATTTCAATTAAGTACAAGTGTGTATGATGCTCAGACCCAATCATGATTTTTAAAACATGCCAAAGGAGTATTAAAGATTGTTTATCGATAGTGACAAGGAACTCAACATTCAAATATCCGATTGAACTCGATTACGTAGTAGAAGACTTTTAAAATATTACACTTAATCAAATTACTAATCGTTTTGGATAGTGTAGATCATATGGACCAGCCACACGCTCTGCTAAGTGAAGAGGATAGCCTGAATCGACAGCTTGGTTATAGTCCGAGTATTGGACATGGACCTTCTTAAATGTCGTGTTAATTCCCCTATTTATACGATTAAATAATTATATTCATCAAAGGCCTTACATTTTTGTCTTTTGATACTTTCTCACAAGCCTACCATGTGAAATGATTTGACTATCTAGTTGAGAAGTTGTGTAATGTGGAAATAGCCAAGATCATGGAAAAACAAACAAGCATAGGATTGCAAGTGAAATCGAATGAATTGTATTACAAATGAACAAGTATAAATAGGTGAAGTTTGGAAACAATACTCCATGATAATAGGAAAGGTGGCGAAAATAGAACCAAGAGAATAGCTCATGCTTCAACCAACCTAAAATGTAGCAAAGATGTGTTGAATATGGGTTGACACAACTACTAATGACTCATAGAGTGGAATTAGTCTTTCCACATGTGAGGAAAACTGCTAACTATGGTTATGCTAGGGTTAACTCATCTGAGTTATACACCAACACCCCCCCTTAAGAATAGTTTAGGTAGGTTTATAAAACATGAGTCCTGGCTATGCACCATTTTAAGTACTCATTTACAAAATATCTCTCAAAATCGGAGAAAGAAAGAAAACCCCGTGGGAAAAAACTTTCCTCCAAAAGAGAGAAAATAAAGAGAGGACTTTAGATGGCCCCTCTTGATGATGATGATGCCGATATAGACCGTACGCCAAGAAGAGCTCGTGGATGAATGAACTTTCTTTCTGTAAAGGATTTGGTAAAGTTGTCGGCAACTTGTTCTGAAGACTTGCAAAATACTAGGTTGATGATCTGATCATGGATAAGCTCACAAATATAATGCATATGAATCTCAATATGTTTGATTCGTTGATGTTGAACTGGATTCTTGCATATTTGGATAGTACTCTGATTATCACAATAGATAACTATTGGTTGTCTGATAGGAATATCAAATTTAGAAATGATGCCTTGAAGCCATATGGCTTATGTAGCTGAGTTAATAGCTCCTCGAAACTTTGCCTTTGTAGAAGATATAGCAATATCATTTCTCTTTTTGCTAGACCAGCTAATAGGACCTGAACCAAGTGAAAAACTGTACTCAAAAGTGGACTTGCAATTTTCTATATCACCAGCCCAATCTGAATCTATGAAACCAACCAAATCAATAGTTGAACCAACTCTGTAATGTATCCCAAATGTAAGTGTACCTTGAAGGTAGTGAAGAATCTTCTTAGCTGCTTTCCAGTGCAACTCATGAGGTTCTTGCATAAATCTAGAAACTAAGCCAACTAAATATGATATGTCAGGACTAGTATGTGTTAAGTAAATAAGACTACCTACAAGTTGTCTGTACAATGTTGCATCAACTAATGGTGTAGGGCAAGAAGTCTCAAGCTTAACACCAGATAAGTAGGGAGTTAAAGTTGGTTTACAATTAGTCATGTGAAAATGTTCAAGTAAATCAAGAGCATACTTGGGCTGAGCAAGAAAAATCCCCGAATCTAATTAAGATATCTCAATACCAAGAAAGTAATGCAGTAACCCTAAGTCAGTCATGTTGAATCTTTCTTGAAGCACTGATTTTACTACCATAATAGCAGAGGAAGCACTCCTAGTGTTTAAAAGATCATCAACATAAAGAACCAGTATTAACAATGAATCATCATGGCATAGAAGATACACATTAGGATCTGAATTGCATCGAGTGAATCCTGAAGATAGAAGATAGGAATCCATCTTACCATACCAAGCCCTGGGTGCTTGTTTTAGGCCATAGATAGATTTCCTTAGTATACACACTAAGGATGAAGCGTGAACAAACCCTAGAGGTTGTTCCATGTAGATCTCCTCCTCAAGATCTCCATGAAGAAAGGCACTCTTTACATCCATTTGATGTACTATCCACCCATGTGTTGTGGCTATAGCAAGTGTGAGTCTGATTGAAGTCATCTTTGCAACAAGTGCAAAGGTCTATTTATAGTCAATTCCTGCTACTTGTGAAAAACCTTTAGCAACCAACCATGCTTTGTACTTGTCAACTGACGCATCTGCTGCATATTTAGTCTGATATATCCATTTACATCGAACTACTTTTCTCCCCTTAGGAAGAGAAGTTAAATCCCAAGTGTGATTTTTGATTAAGGAATCATATTCCTCATTCATGGCAACATCCCACTCGGGTATGCCTGATGCATCTTTAAATGTCTGCAAATCAAACACTGAAGCAAAGAAGGCATGAGATTCCCCCTGAAAGTCTCTCTGAAGCTGTCTATCATCTACTATATGAAGTGAGCTTATAGTTCTAGATGTGGGAAAATCTGGTGTAGAAATGTCAACATCTAATTCAGTCCCTGAACTAGATGAAGATGAATTTTCAGTGCAATCATCATTTTGTGAACTGGAGGAAGTAGAAGAACTACTAAATTCACTAGAAATTTGCTGCGAATGATCTAAATCATCAGAAATATTATCAGAATCTGGAGAATCAATAATATGATGAGGAATGCCAAGAACAGTTTTAATGGGTGTTTCTTGAAACTTGACACTTCTCTCGATGAACAACTCATGTGCGGTAGGGTGTAGTAGGCGGTAACCTTTAACACCTTTTGGATATCCAACAAAGATACAAGGTTTGGTTTGTGCATCCATAGCCTTGTGATGTTCTTTAGGAATGCGGGCCATAGTAGGTGAACCAAAGACTCTGAAGTGATCAGCTATTGGTTTACATCCTTTCCAAGCTTCAAAGGGAGTGATTCCTTCCAAGGCTTTGTGAGGAACCCTATTCTGAATGTAACATGCACAATTGATAGCTTCAACCCAATAAGATGGTGTTAAACCTTTGGAATGAATCATACAGTTAGCCATCTCTTTTAAAGACCTATTTTTACATTCTGCAACACCATTTTGTTGAGGGGTATATGGAACTGTGCGTTGCAACTCTATCCCTTCTGTTGTGCAAAACTGCTCAAAAATTTTATTAACATATTCTCTGCCATTATCTGTTCAAAGAACCTTGATGACTTTCCTTGACTTTTTTTGGGCTAGAGCTTTGAAATCTTGAAAAGAATCAAATACTTTTGATTTTTGCCTAAGGAAGTAGACCCATGTAAAACGTGAGAAATCATCAATAAATGTGAGAACATATCTAGCCTTTGTAAAAGAAGGATGAGGAAAAGCCCCTGAAACATCACTATGAACAAGTTCTAAGACTTTTTTTTCCCTCCAAGTTTCTCCTTTGTCAAACTTTTCTCCAGGATGTTTACCAAGTGCACATCCTTCACATAGTCCTTTAGAAAACTTGACTTTTGGTAATCCATTAACCATTTTTTGTTGCCATAGTTGTTCAAGATAACGGTAGTTAAGGTGGCCAAACCGTTCATGCCATAATTTACTAACTTCATTTGAATGAATTAGTAGTGCCTTTGGAGAAATATTTGAACCAAAACTAGAGAAGGAATACAATCTGGATTGGTGATTGACTTCTCCTATAGCAACTAAGTTATTACTTTGTAATTATCTTATCTCAACTAAATTTGGAGAGAAATAAACTCTCATACGCTTCCCTAAGTGTGTTATTTGATACACTGAAAGGAGATTAGTTGAAAGTGAAGGTACACTAAAAACTTTTGAAAAAATTTCTCCTTCAACTTCAACAGACCCTCTCCCTTTAACCAATACTGGGGTATCATCACCTAAGTTGACTGAAGATATTCTGGATGGCCCTAAGAATGTGAAAGCAACCTGAGAAGAACCCATATGATGAGTAGCACAAGAATCAATAATCCATGATGGAGATGAAGATGAAGATGACGTAACAACTAGAGCTCTACCTTTTAATTTCTCTTTGTCCTTGGTATTATCCTGAGTTGATGAAGATGCCTTGCCAAAATCAGGTATCCTAATATTATTCTTTTTAAGAATATTTGAGAGACTTTCGATTTGTTTCGTCATGCATTGATGTTCATCATGCCCTGGATTTTTACAAAAGGCACATATTATCTTCTCAGTAATGTGCTTACTTTGTTGAGAAGATTTATCCTTTTTCAAATCATCAATTTTATCTCCTTTCTTACCACCCTTGCCCTTTTTAGTGTTTTTCTTCCCATTTGAAGTTTGTGGCTTTTCATTCCCTATGATTAGAGCTTGAGGCTTTGTAGACTTCAAAGAACCCATCTGAATTAGTTTCTCTTGTTCCCTTATGAGATCGGAAATGAATTTATCTAGAGTGGGCATTTTCCATGATGCTCCAAGAGCACTTTTAGTAGAATAGAAAGTTGATACAAACACAGAAAATTATGGACTTAGTTTGGAAAGTACTGAAAGGATTAATTCATCCTCTTTCTTGTCAATTCCACAATCTTTTAACTGTAACTTTAAAGATTTAAACTTTGTGAAGAAATCTTCTAAAGTTGTAAAACTTCTAAGACTAAGACCTAAGAGTTGATTTTCCAATTCATGACTTCTGAGTTCATCAATTTTTCCAGATAGTTTGTCTAAAGTTTCCCACACTTGATTGGATGTAGTTAAATTTTTGATATATGAAACAATAATTCCAGAGATAGATTTAAACACAGAAAGCCAAATGCTTGATCACATTTGTTGAAAAAAAATTCTTTTTCTTTGGCTGCATTAGGTTCTTTTTTTGTTCCCATAGTTATCCTATGTAGGCCCTTATTTTTGAGTACAAGGCTAACTTTAATCTTCCAATCATGATAATTGAAAGGTGTTAGTGGAGGAATGGGAATTGTAGACTCTATGATGCTTTTAGTCACCTAGATAGTAGATGCAAAAAACTCGAATGAAAGAAATATAGAAAGTGAAAATGAGATGTGAAAAAAGGTAACACAACCACACCAAAAATCACTTGACTAAGAAGTGTGCAAAATGAACACACAAGATTACCGTCGATGTTGAGAGGATGGCCTAGCAGAGAAGAATGACGATCTGATGACTTGGTCAGCAATACAAAACACCAATTTCCTACGCCTCACTTCCTCGTCGATATTAAGAGGATGGCCTGGTGGAGAAGGATGTCGATCTGATGAATTTTTCAGCGATACTAAGCAAACGCCAATCTCGTATGCCTCTGAATCATGTGCAAAGAGCATTAAGAAGTCTACAGCCTCCAAAATCTATGATTTGAAAATGCCCTTCAATAATGCCTTCGTTTGTATACCGCCTCTAAAGTGTTAGCGCAATTAACTGCTCTAAGAGAGTTAATTGCGCTAACACCCCCTTTAAGTCTAACTAAGGAGATAGAAACCTTAAAAAAAGGAAAGAGGGAAAACCCAATAGGAACAAAAACCCCCCCTTAAAAAAAAGCTGACTGAGCAGGGAACTATGATGCTACAGTATCCTTCACCCCAAGAAGGTCTCGCAAAGAGTGAAACTTGTGCTCAGTGAAAGTCTTCGTGAAGATGTCCGCTGTCTGTTCTGAAGTGGCACAGTACTGCAAGTCGATGATTCCATCATGTATCAATTCTCGGATGAAGTGCATGTGGATCTCAATGTGTTTGGTCCTCTGTCGCTGTATGGGATCTCTGCAAAGCTTCAGTGTACTCTGATTGTCACACCAAATGATAGTTGGACGATGAAAGAGGATACCAAGTTTAGTTAGGAAGTTATGCATCCAAATGGCTTGAATGGTAACATTGACTGCACCTCTATATTCATCTTCTGTTGACGATAAAGCAATGGCAGATTGCTTCTTGCTTGACCAACAAATGGGGCCTGATCCCAAACTAAGAACATATCCTAAAGTGGACTTGCGATCAATGTTATCACCAGCCCAGTCAGAATCAGTATAGCCAATGAGATCCAAAATACAATCTGATGAATAATGAATCCCATAGCAAATGGTTCCTTGGACATATCGAAGTATACGCTTAGCAGCTGTCCAATGTAGCTCATGTGGTTCCTGCATGTATCTGGAAACAACCCCCACGACATATGAGAGATCTGGACAAGAGTGAGTGAGATAAAGAAGACTCCCCACAAGCTGACGATATTTTGTGCAATCAACTAGTGGTGTATCTTTGCCATCCTCAAGCTTTACCCCTGATAAGAAAGGTGTGGTTGCTGGCTTGCAGTCAGTCATGTGAAACCGAACTAGAAGATCTCTTGCATACTTGGATTGAGCAACTTTAATTCTTGATTCAGTCTGGTTGATTTCAAGTCCAAGGAAGAAGTGTAGGAGACCCATGTCTGTCATAGAAAATCTATCATGCAGAGCAGATTTAATTTCAACAATGGATGTGGCTGAACTACCTGTTATGAGTAGATCATCTACATAGAGCACTATGATCAATAGAGAGTTAGTTGTTCTCATCATATAAACATTTGGATCAGATTTGCATCGCATGAAATTTTGAGACAATAGATATGAGTCCATTTTAGCATACCAAGCTCTA
The DNA here is from genome assembly GCA_007258455.2 of Sequoia sempervirens. Classification (NCBI taxonomy): domain Eukaryota; kingdom Viridiplantae; phylum Streptophyta; class Pinopsida; order Cupressales; family Cupressaceae; genus Sequoia; species Sequoia sempervirens. Next base: position 37,654,224 of record VDFB02000017.1, on the reverse strand, counting down.
GGTGCTTGTTTGAGGCCATAGAGTGATTTCTTGAGTTTGCAGACTAAAGATGAATTTTGTACATACCCTTGTGGTTGCTCCATATAGATTTCCTCCTTAAGATCACCGTGAAGAAATGCATTCTTCACATCCATGTGGTGAACCTCCCACCTTCTTGCTGCTGCAGTGGCAAGAGCCATCCGAATGGAGTCCATTTTTGCCACTGGAGCAAAAGTCTCGTCATAATCAATACCATGAACTTGTTGAAAGCCTTTGGCTACTAACCTTGCTTTGTATCTACTCACATTTCCATCAGCTGCTTTCTTTGTCCTATAGACCCACTTACATTTGACAAGTTTGCGATCGGAAGGAAGTGGAACTAGGTCCCAAGTTTGGTTTGCTATGAGTGAGTTGTACTCCTCCTCCATGGCAGCTTCCCAAAGAGGATTCCCTGTAGCTTCAACATAAGTCTGAGGGTCAGATGCTAGAGCTACATAGGCATGCAATGGTATGATGGGCTCGGTAGCTGAGAGTGCTTGAGGAGCATCATATATCTCGCTTAAGCTCCTTGTTCTTTGATATCTCACAGGGGATACTGAGTCATCGCTGGAAGCCCAATCAAGATTTGGATGTGGATTGGCACATGCATGCTCATCTTCCTCTAAATATGATTCAAAAATATCTGAAATCAGATCTGAATGGTTGCATGTATCATCTTTGAAATATGTAAGAGGAGACACCGAGGTGGTGGCATGCTTATCTTGAAATGCATGCGGGGAACTTTCTTCAAAGTAGACACTTCTCTCAATGAAGATGTTTTCTGTTGAAAGATCTAGCAGTCTGTATCCCTTTACGCCATCTGGATATCCAACGAAGATGCATTCTTTGCTTTGAGGCTCCAAAGCTTTCCTCTTGTCTGTAGGAATACGAGCCCATGCACGTGATCCAAAAATGCGGAAATGTGTGACTTCTGGTTGCATACCACTCCATGCTTCAAAAGGTGTTTTTCCTATGACAGATTTGTGAGGAGATCTATTTTGTATGTATGAAGCACAGTTGATTGCTTCAGCCCATAATTTGGAGGGAAGGGACCTTGCATGCAACATACAACTGGCCATCTCTTTCAAAGATCGATTCTTCCTCTCAGCTACCCCATTCTGTTGCGGAGTGTAAGGAACTGTGTTATGCAACTGTAGTCCTGCTTCATCACAAAGATTTTGGACATCGTTGTTGACATACTCCCCCCCATTATCTGTGCGGAGGATCTTGATCATTTTTCCAGACTGCTTCTCTGCTTGAGCTTTGAAAAGCTTGAGATGCTCAAACACTTCAGACTTGAATTTGAGAAAATACACCCATGTGTATCGTGTGCAATCATCAATAAATGTTAGCACATACTTGGCTTGGCTCATGGAAGGTTCTGGAAATGGCCCCATAAGATCACTATGAACAAGCTCTAAAGGAGAAGAGGCTCTCCATGCATGCCCTTTCTGAAACTTTTCTTGTGGATGCTTTCCAAGAGCACAACCTTCACAAACTCCATCAGAAAATTCTATGGTAGGCAAGCCTTTTACCATCCTCTGTTTGCTAAGTTGTTGCATGTATCTAAAATTTAAATGACCAAATCTTTCATGCCAAATTCTACTTTCATCATTTGCATGCGTTAGTAGTAAAGTAGAATCTGATTTAGCAACAAAGTCAGAAAAGGTGTATAGACGAGACTGATGGTTTGCCTTACCAATAGCAATTTTGGAGTTGTCTTGCATGTCAAATATGCTCACTGAATTTGGGGTGAATTCAACTCTCCTTCCATTGCCAGAATGAGTCATTTGATAAACAGAGAGCAGATTAACTGAAAGCTTTGGAATGTGCAAGACATTCTCAAAACTTCCAAGTCCAAGCTCTACCCTCCCTTTTCCAGTTGCTTCTATTGGAGAGTCATCTCCCATGCGAATAGGAGGACCATCATATGGTTCCAAAGATGAGAGAGAATCTCTTGTGGCCGCCATGTGGTGTGAAGCTCCGGAGTCTATGATCCATGCATCTGGAGAAGAATGAATAGCAATTAATGCATGTGCATTACCACTTGTTTCTGGTGTCTTGTCTTCCTGCTTCTTTAGAGCAGTTAACTGATGTGTAATTATTGTTACCAACATACAACAGCTGTTACGCATGTTGCTTCCAACTGCACATCAAACAGTTAACAGATTGCTGATTATAAGCTAACTAATAGATCTGTTTCTCCTCTTTTACCTCATGGGATTCTTCCCTGATTTTCCTCCAGATTTTCATCCCACGATTGTGTTCTATGGAGGCTATATATTTGTAACCTTGCATTGCATTTAAAATAATGAAGAAATCGGTTTATGTAGAATCGTTTATCTGTGCCTTTTAATCTATCTTTGTAGATCTGGAAAATCTACATAAAGCACCTATTTCCTCATTTTCAGATCGCTCCGCTAATGGGTCAGCAACGCCTTGAAAATCGCACTAGAGGCAGACAGAAACTCTCCACGTATTTTAGGCACTGTTCGTGGCTGCAAAAGACGCCTAAAAAAGGCATGGAAGCTGCCTGTTAGTGGTGTTGACGGCTTGGTGAAGGGCCTTCCTACAATGCAGGCTCAGCCTGCGTGGCTATGGCCTCCTTTGAGACTTCCCAATGAAGCAAAAAATGCCTCTAGATGGCATTGAAACCTCCTGCAGAAAGCACGGTCTGGGAAGGCTTGGCCTGCGTGATGAGGAGACTGTGAGGTCCAACAAGGCCGATGGATGGCCTTTATGTGACGTTAAAATAATTTCCTATGTGGGCGATTCAAACTCACAGCGAACACACATGAATAATGCCAAATAATAACAAAATCAAATGTGAACAAAACCTAGCAGAGATTACAAACTTGACATCAATGAAAGCGATTCGCACAGCAAGCAAAACAACTTGGAGCTTACCACGTTGGCTCTGATAGCATGTGGAAACGGCCAAGATCATGGAAAAACAAACAAGCATAAGATTGCAAGTGAAATCGAATGAGTTGTATTACAAATGAACAAGTATAAATAGGTGAAGTTTGGAAACAATACTCCATGATAATAGGAAAGGTGGCAAAAATAGAACCAAGAGAATAGCTCAAGGTTCAACCAATCTAAAATGTAGCAGAGATGTGTCGAATATGGGTTGACACAACTACTAATGACTCATAGAGTGGAATTAGTCTTTCCACATGTGAAGAAAACTGCTAACTATAGTTATGCTAGGGTTAACTCATGTGAGTTATACACCAACATGTAGTTCGTGTGGTGATGAAGCTATATCTCTGATTATGGTAGCAGGACTACTTCATAGTGAGTCCAAAGATGTCATGCAGTCTTTACGGCTCCCATTTATTGTTTCTAAATCTCTTCTAAAGTATTCTATGTACTTTCATATATATATATATCCTAAAGACATTACTAAAATTAAATTTTCTACAAACCTCCTTTAGATACTCTAGATGCATAAATCCAATGCTGTATAAGAAAAAATAAACTGGAGATTTTCATGAGGAAAAATTTCTTTCTACGATTCTGTTAGTTGCGAAACTAAATTACCGTAATTTGAGCAGAATAACTGAGAGACTGCTCCTTCATTGAGTACAGGTTCTCGTGGCTCAAGGTGATTCTTAAAAGAGAAGTATTGAAATCTCACAAGAGATGTGCAGTCATTGGAATAATTGTACAATTCTTGCTTAACAGTTGTGCAAAAGTATTGGAACCCACGAGCGCATTTTTTCGACTTAAATGAACAAATCTACTGTGTTATCTACACGCATATAAAGATGAAACATGCCAGCTGGATAAATTTATCGATTATGCATACTGAAGCATTAACCCCATGGTTGACGATCGAAAATTTCAGCTTTTCGATGCTAATACAGAAACTTTGGAGCACGAACGTAAGGGTGGTAAATTTATTTTTTGGGAGTAGTGGACACCATCTACATCAAATGTTTTGATTGGCTATGAAGTTTCTGTCTATTTGTAATAACCTTTGCAGTTAAGGCGGCTGGTTATTTCAGGAAGCACTGCAAAGTTTGCAAAATCTAGATCATAGTTGAATCAGATACAAAGCTTTCGTATTTGGATCTTTTAAGCAATTTATAAAGCTCTATAGTATCTTGATGAGGGAAATCGAAGCAATTTAGATATTCCATTTATTTTTTCTTTGTCAAGTCATGTTTCTCCGATATTTAAATTTCAACGATTAAAGAAAACTACAAGTTTCCCCTTCTCAAGTACCATGCAAGCAGTGTGTAAAAGGCCTCAAATAATTTGGTAGAAGAACCTTGAAAAATGGGTAGATTAATACACTTAGAATTTCTTGAATTGGAAAATGATAGATTAATACACTTGGAGGTTCCTGAATTGGAAGGCTAGAAGTCTTTATTTGATTTTTTTTTAGTTATTGTCTATTGAGAAAGTTCAACACTAAATCTTGAAGCTTGTATAAATTTTGTGTTGTAATGTCAGTACTTCATAGTCTTATTATAATATATAACTTTTTCATTTTAGTGTTCATTCTTTTTAAACATTTTATGATTATTTATGTTTATTGTTTATCAATATGTTGATAATAAAATTATTTTGTAAACTCTTTAGAACTTAGAAATCCATTCTTTGTCACTCAAAAAGTTTTGAGTTACATAGTTAATATGGTCACCAACAACCCCAGTAGTAATGCCCATGTTTGGAAAGCAACAAATGTGTTTCCTTCCTCTTTTGCTCCTTAATTCTCATTATTATTTTACTAGTCATGTGAGTAAAAAAACTTAGTGAGTATTCATGTTTGAGCCAACTACTTCCCTCTATTCACTAATTAAAGATCTTTGATAAAACTTACTATGTGTTCCATTAGATCTAGTAGGCAACATGTTAAAGAAGATTAAATCTAAATCTTGTAGATCCTCCCTTAAGAATTGGACATGGAAATTTTGTAGTTTGCTTCCTCTTCCTTTCAACCTTCGTGTTGATCTCCCATTCTAGTTATTATGAGGTTATCAAAAACCATCTCCCATATCCATAGCTACCCTAGAGGTTGCATACATCCCCAAATGGTTTTTCCATTAAATCTAGCCCTTATATCCCATTTGAACATCTCTTGTGATTACATCCACCATCCATTATACTCCATCACAAACAAAAACCACCAAACATAGATTTCACCCTATGGTTTTGATTATTTTTTCACCATTTTTTCTCACAAACAACTCACCCAGACACATAGTTTTATGTACATCACTATTTTGGATGTGTTATAGTTAGGTTGAAACTTACCACTTACTAGTAAAATTTACTAGGTTGGTCGAATCATTTCCTACATAACCCTATGAAAGAAAAGCATGCATACAAGCTTATAGAATAATAATAAGGAAATGATCAAGATATACCACAAGATTACACAAGATATACCCTTGTAAAATTGTCATAGAAGAAAAAATAACTTCCAAAAGGACCCAATGCACTTAATGTATTATTCAATAATGAAACATTACAATACACATACAAAGTCCTGATATATACTTCTAGAACATCAACATTCTCTAATTCATCCTCCATGTGTTCAACCATATAACCACACATTTTATACCATGCTTCACATATGCACCCAAAAAAGAGTGATATAAATAATATCCAAGCCAACCAACCAACATGAACCATTAAATGTGTTATTTATTTTATAGATTCATCCTTACACAAAACAACTAAGTGGAATTATAAGTAAAATAATGTGTCTCAAAACTCTACCTGCACAGTACTACTAATCTTAAAATTTACTTTTTGGTACATAGTTTTCCCACTATTAAATATTTTTCCACTTCTTGCATACATTATGTATAAGGGTCAAATGATCAAATAAATCATCATAGACATCCATGAAACCACATGAATATCCACTATGCTCTCACATTCAATCAATATACCTACAATAAAATTTAATGTGACCACCATCTTAGGAAAGAACTCCTGTCATTCTCTAGCATACCACTATGAAAGAAAAGGAACACGTCAAGGTGAAGATGCACCAATCCAAATAACACAAGCATCAAATCAAGTGATAAAAAATGATACAAATTATTTTTAAGAGAAAAAATGCACATGATTGGAAATAGAAACCACAATAAATACTAATACATTAAATCATCCATAACTACAAAAATATCCAAATATTGGAATAACTCATGGAAACAACATATCCAACCCATAAATTGAAATCACAAGTTCAATGTATAAAATCTATCAATGAAGAACATACACATCTATGAATTCCCACTAGATGAGGTAATTTTAAATCTATAATTAGATAGAGGAATACCAATTATACTAGTCAACACTTATACCAAGGTGTAGTTCATAATAAATATCTGTTGTAACAAAAGACCATCACAATGATTCACAATGCACCAAAAGCACTACATGATCTCTCACAACTTACCATAACTCTCTAAATACCACCACACTAAACCATGTGAAAATGAAACTCCAATAATTAGACATAGAATAAAATAGATATAGCCTATAAATCATATCATATAACATTTTATTCTACCAACACCTCAAAGTGCTAAGTTGTGTCAAGTAAGATCTCCTTTACAATGATCACATCCCATTTTTAATAACCTATTTTAGATATATTTATAAAGATTAATTAATTATTTAAGGTTAGAAAACAATATTTTAAATGCTATATTATGTGTTGCAGGACATTGCAATTATAGAAATTTATTATCTTTACAGAATCTTGATTTATTATCATAATTGATTTTGGAATTTATGATATTAAAAATATGCTAACTACCATTTTTATTGATGTGAGGTGAATGTAGGAAAGTAATTTACCCCTATAACATGTTGAGGGAGAGTATCATCTAGGAGAGCATGGTAGATGGCAATGATGTGGTAGATGAACCATATGAACTAAGAACCCACACATTGCATGAGATTGTCATTTGATAAATCATTATAGGCATATGTAAGTATATTTATCTTTCATCATAATTTGATATGAAGTATTTTCTAATCTTCCTAATAAATATAATATACATGATAATTTCTCATTCATATGAGCACCTTCTTGTACTTTCCCTTTATTCACCAAATGACCATAAAATCAATGGTCCAAGTTGATTTCTTTAAGATCAATGACAAATATTGAAATGGGGAGAATAAATATGTTGACTACTATACTTAGCCTTATCAATGTAGTACAATAGAAACATGATATCTTCCTTGCTTTGAATATCATTGTGAATATACCAAACATAAGAAAACCTCTAATGAGTAGACTGAGGAGATCACAATCTTGATCACTTGACAAAAAATGATATCATCTAATTTTTATTTTGCATTAAAGGCCCATCCAAGTTAATGAACCGCTCTTTCTTATTTAACACAATTTCCAAAAAAGTAGTATGCATTCACATAAATAATATGTAATAAAACACAATAGACACCATATGAAACCCTATAATATCTTACAACTTATGACCATGAAGCCTTTTTCCATAAGTCCACATGGCACAAATTTATATGATTCATGTATTCACTTAACTTCCATCTAATGAGCTCACAAAATATAAGACTAAATTTTCATTTAAACTAGCCTCTTTGTCTTTTAATCTACTATCAAGCTCAATAAAGGCCTACAAATTGGATGACTCTAGCTAAAAATTGAGATGACCCCACCAAATATGAATATTGGTCCACATGGAAACTCACTACTATTTCTTTGTAATGTAGAAATATGTCGGTGTTGTGCCCTTAGCACACAGGCCCCGTTTGGAATGGGGACCCTCTTTTCTTTCGCCTTGTTGGGTCCTTCGGGGTCGCCTCGTTTTGCGTGCCCCTCTTTTTTTGATGATCCGCATGGTCGATATCGCTCCAGGGTTTCATCATAAATCGACCATACCTCCGTTTTTGGTTTTTGTTGCCCTCCCGGGCCTTGCGGGTTCCCTTTGGCATTTTGGCCCTAGGCGGCCCTGGGTCCCTCCGGGCCCAGGCCTCTGGAGTTCTCTTTTCGGACTACCTTGTCTCCTTCGTCATCCCTTGCGGCATTCTCCAGGCACCTTTCCGCCCATCGGGGCCCGCCCTACCGTCTTCCGTTGAAAATTGGACGAAACTCTCTCCGGCGGTGCCTGCCCTTTCAGGCCCCGGTCCCCGGAAGTCTGCTTCCAGACTTCCGTCCCGAGCTCGCCGCCTGCGACGGCTACCCTGCGGCGGCCGCCCGCCTCTCGGACCCCGGAATGCTCCTCGCCGCCTCCGCTGGGCGACGCGAGGTTTCTTTGGCGGCGAATTCCTGCCTGCCGCCCTGCCCTCCAGGCTCGGCCGTCTAGAGTTTCGTCCTCAGAACTCTGTGACTGTTCCACCGTCATCGATGGTGGGCCTTTGCCTGCTGTCCGTCCTCCAGGCCCCGACTATCCCTCCGCCGTGGCCGTTCAAACTCGCGAAAACCAAACGGTGGCCGTTACCTCGCGCCTTCCCGCTACTCGGACTCCGGGGTCTCCTCCGTCGCTGCCGACCTAATTTGAAATTCACCAACTTTTTGGCGAGGCCATACCAGCATTTAATGTAGCATTGATGGTGCTTGGGGTATATAATGCCCAAACTCGCTGGTCATTTTCATTGTCTGAACTGAAGCGAATTGGAGCAGCAATAAACTAGAGCCCACCGCCTTCTGCAACGTCTCAATCATCACCATCAAATTTGCTTCGACGATCCCCAGTAGCCTTACACACCTCACCACTTAGCAAATTCGAGGTAGGGCATCCCCGTTTGCCCTCCCGTGTTTTTTCATCATTTTGGGGAATTTAAATAAATTAAATCTGTGGTTAAAATGAAGCAACTAAAAGAACACTCCGTGGCGCCCATTGCCCATATCTTAGAAATTTCCCAAACCTGTTGGATTGGCCCTCTCCCCCGACTCAGGACTCTTCTCAGTCGCGGCTGTTCTTCACGCAAGGCGGTCGGGCGCCCCGGGCCCGGCTTCCGCCTTCGCCTTCCGCCTTCACCTTCCGCCTTCGGGCTTTGGCGTCTGCAGGCTGTGAGTCATCCCTCCTAGCCCGGCCGTCCGAAGTTCCATCTCCGGAACTCCGTGACGGTTCTACTATTCCCCGCGGCGGAGCCCGGCCAGCTTCTCGCCCTCTAGGCCCCGGTTCGGTCCTTGCCACTTCCATTTTAATTGTTGAATATCACGCAACAGCTGGCACGGCCCGGCGCCCCGGCCTTCGGGCCCCGCCACCCGGACTTCCGTTCTTGGAAGTCCGGCGCTCCCTTACCAAACAAGTGCTCATCAGCTGCCTTTTCGCTGGCCAGGCCTCGAGCTCCGGACTTCCGCCGCTGGGTTTCCGTTGTTTGTCTGCCGTCTTCGTGTGCCTTCTCCTGCCGGCTTTCCGGCCTAAAACCTCCGGTGCCGCCTAATTTGATCTGAGCAAATTCAAATCACAATCTGACTTCGACCCACGTCCTAAATCATGCTGCTCTCCATCATGAACCTTTCGAAACTTTGGAATTTGGCCAAGAAGGGTCCCTGGGAACTTTTGAATGTGTTCTCCCTTCTTGACAGCATTCCTGCCAGGGAAGTCTGGCCCTCCGGGCCCGGATTGTCCAAATGCTCTGGAATGAAATTGATAACAGCTGGAAGCAAGATTTTTCATATACTTGATTAATTATTTAGGTGTTGTCTTTGAAATGTGGACTAACGTTAATGCTTTTGATGTTTTGTTGTGCTAACTTTGCCCTTTGCTTGCAGGATATATGGAATCGGCTGTAGAAACTTCAGGGGCCTCTGCCGAAAAGGACAAGGGCAAGAAATCAGGGAGAGCCGCTCGGGGAAAGGAAGATAAAGATCAGATGAAGTTTCAGTTTCAGGGTGAACCGCTCCGGTCGAAGGTCTCAACCGACTGGAAAGAAATATCAGATACTAACATCGGCCAAGTGGACATAGATGAGTTCACCCAGAGGGTCAAGGTCGACCCTAAAACAAAGAATGCCAGATTAATATGTTAAAGTGGAATCGCCAAGGCTGCCGGCTTCCCTCCCTCTCTAGTGGCACCCGAACTCGTAATGGCTTGCCGAGAAGCCTACCAAACAGACACCAGGACAATTGTGGACAAGGAGGGGAACATCCTCACCGACATGTCACCAGAAGGGATTACCAAAACATTCCACATCCCCACGTTCCCACATATGGAGGTTCCCACTTTGGAACAGTGCTAAGCAGCATGGGATGCCAGTCCGTTAGGGTGCAAGAAGTCTATTAACCTCTACTGGCTTAAGGAGACGGGGCAGTGTTGCGAAAGTTCCATAGCAACTTCCACAAAGACTATCATGACCTGGTAACCATCCTGAGTAGGGTCGTGGGTCTCCCGATAGCCACCTAGTTCCAGAAGTAGATGGCCTACTACATAGAGCAGATCATGCGGGGGAATGAGGAAATTAACACCAATACCTCATTCGATTGGGGAGGCATCATCAGTAACTGCTTCCACAAGCAGTTTGTAAACGTTAAGAAAAGCTCCAAGTTTTACATGACCTCCTACCTGGTATATTCCCTGCCAGGACAAAGATAATAGAGGGTGATTTGTGGCGCCAGACCAGGGGCATAGGCGAGGGCTCAAGCCGTTCGACAAGTACCCTCAGCTTCAATACCACAACTTTAAGGAGTACTGCTAGGTCAATGATGCCTTCATTGGCCACATCATTAGATTGATCGCCGGGGACTTCGGAAGAAGGGTCTCCCATAGCGCCAGGGCACTCCTGAAGGAGTATGCCTTCCTATATATCCAGTTCCCCAAGCTCACCTACATCTATGCCTAGGGATTCACGGAACGGCCAAACAAGTTGCCAAGATACCCTAACAACAGGATCATTCTCCTAGAGCTTTCCTGGCAGCTCCAACACATTCAGACAGTCTTCGGCAATAAGCACGTAGCAGGGATCCCCTATCCCATGACCCTCGGCCAAGGCCTGTATTGAATGCAGACATCCCAATGCACTGAAAACTCTGAGAAAGAGCTTAAAGAATATAACTTTAACTGGTACACAGCTCGCCCGCAAATGGACCCACATGGCCATGTCAGGAAGGCGCTAGGGCCGGCATATGCTCACCAATACCATGTCGAAGACTTCTGGGCAGACTGCCAAGATGACAAGGAGGTCCGCATGAGGCACTACATGTGCATGACCGTACAGTTCCTGAGGAGGGTGCAACTGTTCCAGGTGTTGGACCAACTCGAGAAAGATGAGTCTACAATCATGCACCCAAGGTACCCTGCGGTTGCCAACTTGGCAATCCCCTCCATTGACTGTGATGAATAAGAGGTCGATGACCTAGATACCATCACCCAGGCGATCATAACTCGCACTAAGGAGTGGGTCGATGGGCGGGTGGTGCAACTGAAACAACAAGGGGTGGTCCTAACATATGAGGCGCTCAAGAGTGAGCCAAGCATCATGGAGGACATTGACATCACCACATCAGCTGGTGAGACTCCCAAGTCTCCCCCTGTCACCAGGTCCCAAAAGAGGAAAGGAACAGAGACAACGTAATCTGGGGACCCTAAGGAGCAAGCGAAGAAAGACACGGGAGACTCATCTCCCAAGAGGCTCAAACAGGTAGTGACTACAACAGAAATGCAGCCTCCCTTGCTTCTCCTTGCCCCTCCAGGCGCACCGCCCGCCTCCCGAGCTATGGTCGCCTCATCTCCGCAGGTGGTAGATATCTCTGTCCATCTTGCTCCCTCCCCCCGGGCTGGGTCAATAATTGACGTCGACTCTTCTTCTGGTATGACCACTCCCCCTTCCTCTTCTACTGCTATGTCGCCCGTTACATCCCTCCCTCTAGCAACAATAGCATCGCCTGTTTCCCTTGCCACTATGCCTGAGGCCCTCGCAAAGCACATGCAGAGTCTTCCTCCTGAGCTCTCACAGATCCTAATGGACCCCACTCTCCAAGTAGCCTTCGCCCAAGCCCTCGCAACAGCTCAACCTTCACAACCGCCAACAGGGCCGCCAGCCATGGAGGCTACAAGGCAAATCTCAGAGAAGTTGGAGGAGCAGGAACGGGAGGCCTCGAAACCTGTAGAGGAGGAGGTCGATGAATATCATGAGCACCCCGAGTACGAGCACCGAACCATCGACAAGGTAGTCTATGAGGAGGAGGAGACGGGCTCTTCTGAGAGCGGAGATGAAGAGGATGGCTCAGGTACCAAGGAGGTTGTCCAAACATTTGATGAGGACCTTGAGGAGGAGTTGGCGCAGCAGCCAAAGGACGTTCGGGAGGAGGCTGAGGAGTTATCGCATGATGAAAAGGGGTAGCCGCCAGAGGAGCAACCTGAAAAGGATATCACTGAGGCTAAGACCCATGTTGTGAAGAGTGCCGAGGCCGTGGCTGCTGAAGAGAAGAAAGAAGAGGAGGCAGAAAAAAAAGAAGATCCCACCTGGGTATTGTCCACCAGGCTACCCATCAAATGCCTCGTGTTTTATCCTGACTCCGACGAAGAGGAGGAAGCTACCAAGAAAAAGGAAGAGCCCCAGAAGGAAAAAGAGGCAGAAGTCTTGCCTCTAACTGAAAAGGGTGAGGGCAGCCATGATGCAGCCAAGGACAAATCCACCATGCCCAACTGGTTGGAGAAATAGTTGGAGAAGGCTACCCTAGTGCTGAAAGATCCAAGGGCGAGATTGGAGGCCATCTTGGCTCGATCCCTAACCACAACAAAGAAGGAGAAGAAGCCTAAGGTCTATTCCAAGATAACGATGGACGCTTCCAGCTCCCGAGCAGTGCAAGTTGCCATGCCTATAGTTGGCTAAGTAGGGGTGAGTTACATTGTCTCCACCGTTAATTTGGGGACAACGACTAGAGAGTAGAAGGTTGAACATCTGGAAGAGTCGGTGGCCACCATGGTATATCTGTTCAAGCAAGACAAGGTCACCAAGGATGAACTCAAAGCACAGGTTGCTGCCCTATCCGACTACATTTAGCAATGGTCCTCGGTGGATGACCTGCCCACTACCTCCACGGCTGCGCCTCAACTGCTCTCCAAAGAACAGATCGACAAGATGGGGAGGAGGAAGAACTTAGAGAAGACAACTGAGGATTGGGTCCGACAGGTCATATACATCAGAAACATGGGAATCAGCAGGGTTGTGCGGACAGCCAATAGGTTCTTGGATTTGATCCAATCTGTGGAAAGCACGAAGCAGCTCTGCACCAATTTCCCTGCGATTTACGACTCTGCCTTCCCAAAGGTTGAAGCCATCCTTCAGATGCTTGAGAACATGTGGGAAGAGAAGCTAGAGCTGAAAAAAGAAGATCATTGGCTGGTGGACGTGTGGCGCAGAGATCTCATCAACCAGAAGGACAGGTTGGAGCAAATCCAAGGCAGAGTGGATTTGGACATTGAGTGGATTAAGGAAATCCAGGCGGAATGCACTGAGTATCTTAAGCTAATGGCGGGCTATGATATGCCCACGGTGCAAATGGATGCCAAGAAGCTCAAGTCATATTTTGAGGAAAAGATGAAGGACGGGACAGCTGGAGAAATAACAACGGAGTTCCTGAGTTATGCTGCCCGCGCCTTCGATCGATCAGAGCTTTTTAGAGACCAAGGCTCGACGTATGATGAGGACTGGAAAAGGCTGGAGGATAACACTAAAGAGTGGAGCTACCAAGCATTAAGATGCAAGATCCTCGAGATCGACAAGCTCCGAGTGGTTATCCTCAAATATATAGAACACGCAGCCTCTGAGGAACAAGAAGATAACCTGGCCAAGGAAGAGGACCTCCCTGAAGAGTAGCTATAGCTAAGAGGACAGCAATTAGCTACAGGACGAAAAGCTATAGTGTCATCCACTAGGGGACGAAATAGGGAAGAGACAAGAAATGTTTTTAAATTATAAATCTATTTGGGGGTAGGTGAAACCCTATTTTGTAATGAATCTTGGCCACATAATGAGAATGAATCTTGGCCACTCATTTAACTTTTTGGAAACTATAGATAAGGCACTCCTCTCATTTGCAAAGAGAGAGTTGAGTTGTTGTAAAGGCATGCTGCAGAAATTTATAAGAAATATCATTGACTTGGTATATTTCTTTGATTTCTCTCTTGTCATTTGATTCATTCTCCAAATACACATGTTTAGCTTAGATCTCATGGTTGTTTAATTCGCTGTTTACTTTATTTTGGGTAGATTTTAGGAATGCTGTTGGTTGATTGTGAAAATTCCTACTTTGTTGATGATCCCTTAGTCCATACTTTTTGTTGTTTGCTGAAGGTAGATAGCTGTGCAAAGTTAGCTTGGACTTGATTTGAAGCTGCCCCAAACATTTATCTTTAATTCATGCACATATGTGGTGGATGAAGGATGAAATATCCACATCCCTTAGAAAATAGCACAATTTCCATGATACTGTGAAATCTCTGGTTAAGTGGGATATTGTTTTAAGAAATTGTCCATTGCAGGGACTCCATTGTCACTATTCATTACAAGTTTCAGGCTTAGGAGATTTTTCTTCCCTTCGCTCTTTTTCCATCTTTTTTTAGAAACTGAACAATACCAAGTTTCATTGCACATTGTAAAGCCAAACCCAATAATTAAAATGGAGTTCAAGGCTGCTATTTGAACCTACAGCCGATGCATGTCAACTTCCCATCCTAGGGACTCCATTCTAAAATCCAATTTCATACTTTATGTCCACGCTTTGTATTTTTTGTAAGACCGCCTTGTGATTCTAGCAAATCATATCAAACTACTGAGATATCTAAGTACTATCATGACCTGACATCCGAGAGACCTTGGGATAGTGTTTTGTAATTCGATTGTGGGAGATTGTCTTTCAAGAGAGGAAGTGCAACTACGCGCTGCCTGTGTTGAGAAGTGCATAAAAACACCATCAACAGAACTGGCGCTAGAGGGAGGGCAATAGTGAAGATACTAAGTTAAAGGATAAAGCGAAGCTAGATCGAATCAAATCATTCTCCCCGGAAAGGTTTCATAGAGTTTTACGGTCAACGCCAAACAAGGGAGAATTTGAAGAATTGCAGCCTCCCACGAGGGCAAAACGAGCACAAGGAAGCAGCTCCGCCTCTTCCTCTTCCTCCATTTCATCTGCCTCAATTTCACCCCCACCTTCATTTGGGTGGCCCTCATCTTCCACCCAACCATCGCAAACAGCATTTACACATCTTACCTCCGGTAGCTAGGGGTTCGCTCCTCTCCCGGCCCTTTCAGCCCAAGGCGCAGCCAAGATAGCCATAGCTCAGGGGCAACCCCAAATTGCTGTTGTGTATCAAATACAACCTCAAATTCCTATTTTTCAACAGCAAGTGCCACCTCTGCCTCCCCCATGGCTTGGCTTGCACATAACCCTTCGCCGATACATTTTGCGGTCTATAATGATATGCCCAAGAATTTAGAGGGCTTTTTGTTTGAAGTTCCACCCGTGAGACATGCAAAGAACAACCGAGGAGCATATCAAGATATTCGAAACGACGATCACTGAAATGCAAGTGGACCACGAGGACGTTGCGTGTCGCCTCTTTCCGCATTCATTGGGAGAAGAGGCCTTCTACTAGTACATCAATCTGCCGAGGGGATCCATCACCTCATGGAACCTAATGAAGAATATCTTTCTACAGAAATACAAGATCCCTGTCAACCCCGCAGACCTTTACCAACAGTTCATGTCTATCAGAAGGGAGGTCAACGAACCTATCGGCTCCTTCAATGACCGCTTCCATTGGGCTCATATGAGGGTTCAGGATCCGTACGTCCATAATGATGCGGCAGCTCTCCCAGTCTATTACGCGGCCTTGGACAACCTCACGTCGGCCTTGGTAAAAAGGATGAGCCCGCCGCCCGCTACCCTACTGGCCGCCTATGTAGAAGCCGTTGTCACAAGTGCAGATTTGAGACAAAATATCTTTGGCCCGTTGCCCTCTTTGGGGCCTGTCGCCCACCCAATGTAGATTCAGGGGCTTAATCAGGTGTTTGCTCATCAAACCCCTCTTATTAACCAGGTGCCTCAATTGCCTATGGTGCCGCATCCAAGGCAGCCGTTGAATTATGCACCTCCCGTGACTTCCTATTTGCAGCCCCAGCAGCAGTACAGCTATTCTCAGATGGCTCCACAATAGCAAGCGTATTCCCAACAGCCCCAAGTGCCATTGTACTTGTCGGGACTGGATTTTCCTCCAGCCTATCAAAATCAGCCGGCGGCCCCGCTCGCTTTTTTCCAAAATCCAGCCCCGTCGCCTCGAGGTGCGACCGAGAAGGATAAACTAGAAGAACTAACAAAAATGATTAAGAAGATGTCCACGGAGGTGACGCATCTGAAGAACTAGAATAATCAGTTGCAGGCCTCCCAACGCAACTTCCAGGCCAATCTCAACAGGGACAGTCGAGAGTCTCGGGACAATAGAGATAACAGAGATAATCAGGAAGTAGGCACCTCCTCGAGGTAGAATTATGATAGGGGGTAGAATTCCAATCAAAATACAGAAAGAAGACATTTTCAGAGGAAAAATCGCACGTGGAATACCAGGCCCAACAACAGTGGTGTTTCCACGCCATTTGATCAACTGAAAAGCAACGACAAAACATCCAACGGTGTATATTTGGCCGAGGCAGCCCTGTCCGGATGGTGCCAACTTCACAAAACCAGCAGGCATTCTGAGCTAGATTGTCCCGAGTTCCAGACAGCTACTGAAATCTTTCAGGTAGAGGTACAAAATGCAGTTAACAATGCCAACTGCAGGGACATCGTCCCATCCGAGCCATATGATTCCTTGTGTCTGGTAGTTAATCATGCACCGTTTCCATGAGGAGACCGCAATGAACCCGAAGTCAAGCCCACTTCTACTGAGGATGAGAAAGCGCAAGAGGTAAGTAATGAACAAACTTTGGCTCAACTTTTTGATTCAGTAGATAATGGTCCGGTGGATGAAGAAGAATCATTTGTAGATGAGGTCCACATGTTCCATCAACGATCTAGCCCCTCCTTCCTTAGAAATAGGCAACCAGGTGGACCCTTCACAACTTCTACCCCACCAAACAACTTCGCCACCCCTCCTGATCCAAATGCCAGCAATAGCCTAGGGCTCCCTCATATACCCGCCCAATATCTCAACAAGAACCAATCCCAAAATCAGCCGCAAAGTCAACCTTAGGGCCAACCCCAAAATCCGCCTAGGCAAACCAAGATTCAAACCCCTAGTTCCACTATAGGCCAAGCTTTCAGCTCCAAAATTGAGCAGATGGGCGAATATGTGGCGGATGAGTTCAAGAAGGTAAAGATCAGCTTATCTGCCTTTGAATTACTCAAAGTTCCTACCGTGAGGCATGCCTTCTTTAGGGTTCTGAATGGGACTCCATCCTCTAACCTGACGCAAGAGACCCTAGCCAAGAGGGTAACCTTCGAGGAGCCCAGGAAAGAACAGGAAATGCAGGACAATACCAGAAAAAGGAACATTATGCCCACAAATCAGTTGGCAAGTAGATACATTGAAAAGGAGCCAGAAAGGGCTAGTAGACAGCCTCCCAAAGACCAGCAATTTAAGCAAACCAAGGATATAGACAGTGATAGGAACAAAGGTCAAATAGCTCAAATGGACACACCTATCGGCATCCTCCAAGGGAGACCGAAAACTCCCCCTTTCCTGACTACCATTAGGGTCTTTGGGAAGAACTTGCACAACTGCCTGCTCGATTCAGGCGCGTCTGCCAACGTCATACCCTTGGCCGTATGCAAGGCTCTAGGCATCACCCCCATGCCTTCAAAGAGAAAGGTGACCTAGCTGGACAAAACAGAGATCAACATCGTAGGTAAAATAAACTGCATCCCCATGCAAATTGCTGCGAACCCCCGGATACAGCAAGTCGTTGATATCCAAGTGGCAGACATTCCCGATGCTTATGGAATTATTTTGGGGAGGGAGCTCACCAAGGCACTGAATGGATACACCGCCACAAACATTTCTCATATGTGGCTGCCGTGGAAGGGGTTGCCAAATCAGATCTGTATCGACCGTGAACCTTGTATGAAGTATATGATCACGGAATACAATAATCTCAGCGAGGTGTTGTTCGCCGAGACCGATTTAGGGAATTATTGCCCTTGTACCTACCAAAATGAGCTTGAGCTTCAGGGAGAATAGGACGATGAAGTATTGTTGGTGTTGTGTAGTTCCTCGGCGGATTCCGTGCGAATGCCCCCAGATACCGAAATATTGATAGAAATAGATAATGAGCTAGGTAAGGAGGACAACTGGGGATTGCTCGATAGCTTCCAGGAGTTCATGGAAAAATGTGCAAGAGATCAGCTCAGCCTAGGAGCTAGAATGAATTTCCAGGATCCCTTATTGCCGAACTGGTGCAGGGTCCATAATGCTGCTCACTCCAAATTTGATTGTTGCCTATGCCAAGCAATAGTGGAGCATGTTAAGAAAGCCGCTGCTCCTCTGACAGAAACACCAAAGGAGATACTAGCGGAACCACCTGTTGATCATTCCCCCAAACCGAAAAACCACCTTAAGATCTCAAGGCCCGCCGTCTAGCCAAAAGGGAATAGAGGCTCAATCAGATCCGAAGATAAGGAATCCTCTGTGGGCTGGACGCTCTGATTTGATGGATCGAAGTCGAGGCAAGGAGCTGGAGCGAGGATCAAACTCATCAGTCCAATGGGTAAGACATTTCTCGCTACCCATCGATTATAGTTTTATTGCACTAATAACGTAGCAGAATATGAGGCCTTAGTCCTTGGCCTTCTAATGGCTTTAAAGAAAAATATGAAAGCGCTGCAAGTCTTCAAGGACTCTGCACTTGTAGTTAAACAAGTCAGGAAGTTGTACTCATGCCATGATCAGAGGCTCACCAATTATAGGCATAGGGTTTGGGATCTCTTAGAGGGCCCAGATGTATTCAACATACAATTGATCCCTCATGCTCATAATCGCATAGCTGATGCCTTGGCTCAAGCAGCTAGCACGTTACAACCCCTCTCTTTGTCTGGGCTCAAAAAATTCACTGTTGAGCTAACATCTATGCCATCAGTCCCAGATAATGTTACTCACCTGCAGGTCTTCAATGATGATAAGCATATCCTCCAGTTCATCACAAGTTTTGACGTCTTCGCCGCCCAAATAATTGATGAAGCTGATCCACAGGAGGCCGAACTAGATATAGAGGGGTTCATCAACCTCAAAACCAACACGATCCCCAGATGTATGGTTCAGCTGGAATGCATATTTGATTTAGATCAGATCAAGGATCGGGATCAATGAACGAAAAAGGAGGCTATAAGCAACCAGTGTGATACACACAACCTCGGGACAACTGAGGATACCAAAAATGTTTTTATTGGCAAAGTGTACACGCCTGAGGAAAGGAAGGGAATCACGGATGTGTTATGAAGATACCATGATGTGGTGGCATGGAGCTACCAAGATTTAAAAACTTATGACACTTCTGTCATTACACACACTATCCCTCTGAAGATAGAAGTGAGGCCATTCCGCCAGCGGCAGCGCCCTATCAATGCCTTGCTGGAACCTATTGTTTACAAGGAAGTACAAAAGTTACTTTTAGTAAGAATCATTTTTCCCATCAGGCACTCCACATGAGTGGCCAATTTGGTCCCGGTCAGGAAAAAGAATGGAGAGATTAGGTTGTGCATGGATTTCCGCAATCTAAACCGCACCTCAGAGAAAGACAACTATCCAGTGCCTTCGCTGGATGAGGTGCTGCAAATCGTCAACAGCTCCCAGATGATGTCCTTCCTCGATGGATACTCTAGGTATAACCAGGTAATGGTGTAATATGAGGATTGTCACAAGACGACGTTCACCACTAAGTGGGGGACGTTTGCATACAGAAGAATGTCGTTTGGGCTCATCAACGCTGGTGCCACTTTCCAACGCGCCATGGATATCGCCTTCAAGGACCTAATTGGAAAGTGCATAATCATCTACATGGATGATTTGACCGTATTCTCTAAAAAATGGGGTGATCACGTCTTTGACTTATGCAAGGTATTTCAGAGATGCAGGGAATTCAGGGTTTCTCTCAACCCTAAGAAGTGCATTTTCGGAGTGACTGAAGGCAGGCTACTCAGGCACATCATTTTAAAATAAGGAATCTCCATTGATCCTGAGCACATCGAGTCCTTACTCAAGATTTAGCCCCTGGGCAGCAAGAAGGAATTAAAATCTTTCTTCAAAAAGATCAACTTTGTCCAAAAATTCATCACAGGTTTCGCGAAAATTGTCAAACCTCTCAACGCCATGCTCAAACAAGATGCCAAAGTTGAGTGGACGCTAGATGCCAAACAATCCTTCGAGGAAATCAAACGGGCCATTGCTAAGGCACCTATGTTAGTTAGCCCAGATTATCTAAAGCCATTCTATATCTACTCATTTGCTTCAGAGGATTCCTGTGCTAGTATGTTGACCCAAAAGGATGATGAAGGAAATGAGCATCCAATTACCTTCATGAGTGCTCCCCTAAAAGATGTTGAATTGCATTACCATAATATAGAAAAGCAGGCATATGCCCTCGTCAGGGGAGTAAAGAAATTTAGACACTACATTCTATGCAACAAGGTGTTCGCCATTGTCCCCGACCCAGCAGTTAAGACACTGCTCATGCAAAGTGAATTGGGTGAACGAAGGGCTAAGTGGGTCACCCTACTCCAAGAGTATGATATGGAGATTCAACTGATGAAATTGGTGAGAGGGCAGGCACTCACTCGCACAATTGTCGAAACAGCGGCGGAGGCTGGACCTGAACTCACGGTACAGTAGTATCAGCTTGAAGATGTCTCCCCGGGAGAATCGTAACAAGATGTCATTTATTATCTGCTTAATCATAAGTGTCCACCGCATCTGCAAGGGGTCCAGAAGAGGGCCCTGAGATTGAAAAGTAATGGTTATATATTACAGGGTTCCATTCTCTATAAGAAGAATCATGAGGGCGTTTATCTAAGGTGCCTTGGAAAGGAGGAAGTAGGGCACGTCTTAAAGGAGTTTCATAATAAATTTGGTACGGGCCATGGCTCGGGTTCTTCTATGACACATCAGATATTAAGGGCAGGGTATTACTGGCCAACCATCTTCAAGGATGCCCATTGTCATGTTCGTTCATGTCATACATGCCAGACTGCTGCAGCCCATGCTAGAGGTAAGGCCTTTTGCGCAATGGGGTCTCGACTTTATCGGTCCGGTAAGCCCTCCATCATCTGCGGGACACAGGTACATTCTTACCGCTACTAATTATTGTACTAGATGGACGGAAGCAATAGTATGTAAGCATTGCACAACTGAAGCAGTTACTAATTTCTTAGAAAGTTTCATCTTAAACCACTTTGGTTGTCCATATGCTTTGGTATGTGATAATGGACCTGCATTTGCTTCATTAAAATTTGCTAGCTGGGCATTTGACTATGGGATTGCCCTCAAATTCTCATCCAATTACTACCCTCAGGGCAATGGCCTTATCGAATCCATGAATAAGAATTTGATTACTGTGATCAAGAAGCTACTAGATAGCAATCCCAAGGACTGGCATACCCAGCTCTGTTTTTCCCTTTGGGCTGATTGCACCCGCCACAAGGCTGCCCTTGGTGATTCTTCGTTCCACCTTGTCTATGGCCTTGAGCCTATATTCCCTATCCACCTGAAGATTCCTACTCTCCAGTTCATTAATGATATTTACGAGGGAGGAGATTGTAGGGAAGCTCGGTTAGCCGAGCTTTTACATTTAGAGGAAGTCTGAAATCATGTAATAGAAAATTTCGCCAAGTATCAGGGTGTAGTTAAGAGATGGTTCAACCGCT
This sequence comes from Sequoia sempervirens, assembly GCA_007258455.2. Classification (NCBI taxonomy): domain Eukaryota; kingdom Viridiplantae; phylum Streptophyta; class Pinopsida; order Cupressales; family Cupressaceae; genus Sequoia; species Sequoia sempervirens. The sequence goes on along the minus strand of VDFB02000017.1, from coordinate 37,632,389 downwards.
GAGCCAAGATCAAGGCCTTTAGAATTTTAGATTTGGTTTTATATTAGGACAAGGCCCATGAAAAGAAAGGGGGACACAACAAATTCGACAAGCTCTAGCTTGGCCCCTTTCAAATAGCTGAGATTTTGGGAGATAATGCCTTCCGCCTATTGAACTTAACCGGTGAAAACGTCCCGTTGCCAGTCAACGGGCAGCACCTGAAGCATTACTTCTAGGCTTGAGCTCTTTCGAGCTCTTCATTGTAAATACTTGTACATAGGTTAGGATAGTAGCTTTCTTGCTTGTTTGCTTTTTGTTCGCATCGCCTTTGTTTTCTCCCTCCTGACAGTTTTGATTTGGAAGATGTTTCCTGCTCCTTTGTGGTGGCCTTGCTTGCCTGACAAGCAGTCCACTTTGCTGTCCGTTCTTTGTGTTCTCTGGCTAAACATTCACTCTAGACTATCGGTCTTTGTAGAGCTGTCCGAAATGATTTCCTTGTCTGAAATCTGCCCAGAACTTGACCCTTCGCCGGATCTTCTTACCCGCATCTCGGATCTTACACAAATTACATAATAATAAATTATGAAGGACCGTACTATGGTTGTTATGACACCCTAGTGAGTGAAAAATCTTAAGTCTACTCCAGTGACCACTGCAGTCTCAAACCCATTGTAAGCTTAAATGCTTACCCCGTCGAACTAAATGGTAAAAGAGAAATCAAATATCAAGGCAAAAAAGGAAGAAAAGAAAATCTGAAAAAAGAAAATAAATGACCGTATGGGTGTTCGGATAACTCTACCGGGGCTATGGATTTCTGACCGGCAGTAGAGCAATATCCATGAGATTGTAGCGACAACTCCGCCGGGGCTATGGACGCCTGACTGGCAGCGGGGCAATGTCTAGGTTACTTTTTGTGTTAGGCAACTTATGTAGCTCACTCGGTTGAAGTGATAACCTTGGTTACTATCCCTAGGGAAGGAATGAACTCACTTCACACACACTATCGAGATGCCATGTAAGCTGACCCAATTAAGGATCTCATTCTCCCGGATTCATCCATGGAAGCCGCTCCTAGTCTGCAAAACTAGAGATTATGGGTCTTGAATGAATATTTATCCCTAGAACGCTCTCGAGCATTCTCTAGCGGAGTCGCCATTTGTTGTGCCCTTAGCACACACGCCTTGTTCAGAACGGGGACTCTCTTTTCTTTCACCTTGTCAGGTCCTTCAGGGCCACCTCGTTTTGCGTGCCCTTTTTTTTTGATGATCCGCGTGGTCGATATCACTCCAAGGTTTCATCATAAATCAACCATGCCTCCGTTTTTGGTTTTTGCTACCCTCCGAGGCCTTGTGGGTTCCCTTTGGCATTTTGGCCCTAGGCGGCCCTTAGCCCCTCCAGGCCCGGGCCTCCTAAGTTCTCTGTTCGGAATGCCTTGTCTCCTTCGCCGTCCCTTGCAGCGTTCTCTAGGCGCCTTTCCGCCCCTCGGGGCCCGCCCTGTCGTCTTCCGTTGAAAATTCGACGAAACTCTCTAAGGCGACGCCTGCCCTTTCGGGCCCCAGTCCTCGGAAGTCCGCTTCCGGACTTCCGTCCCGGGCTCGCCGCCCGCAACGGCTACCCTGCGGCGGCCGCCCGCCGCTCGGACCCCGGAATGCTCCTCGCCGCCTCCGCTGGGTGACGCGAGGTTTCTTCGACAGCGAATTCCTGCTTGCCGCCCTGCCCTCCAGGCCTGGATGTCTGGAGTTCCATCCTTGGAACTTCGTGACGGTTCCACTGTCGTCGACAGCGGGGCTTCGCCTGCTATCCGCCCTCCGGGCCCTGACTATCCCTCCACCGTGGCCGTTCAAACTCGCGAAAAGCAAACGGCGACCGTTACCTCGCGCCTTCTTGCCACCTGGACCCTGTGGTCTCCTCTGCCACCACCGACATAATTTGAAATTCACCAACTTTTTGGCGCGGCCATACCAGCATTTAATGCAGCATTCATGGCACTTGGGGTATATAATGCCCAAACTCGTCGGTCATTTTCATTGTCTGAATTGAAATGAATTGGAGCAGCAATCAACTGGAGCCCACCGCCTTCTGCAGCGTCTCGATCATCACCATCAAATTCGCTCCAACGATCCCCGATAGCCTTCTGCACCTCACCACTTAGCAAATTCGAGGTAGGGCATCCTCGTTTTCCCTCCCGTGTTTTTTCATCATTTTGGAGAATTTAAATGAATTAAATCTGTGGTTAAAATGAAGTAACTAAAAGAACACTCCATGGCACGCATTTCCCATATCTTAGAAATTTCCCAAACCTATTGGATTGGCCCTCTCCCCCGACTCAAGACTCTTCTCGATCGCGGCTGTTCTTCGCGCAGGGCAGTCGGGTGCCCCAGGCCCGGCTTCCACCTTCACCTTCCACCTTCGCCTTCTGCCTTCGCCCTCTGCCTTCGCCATCCGCCTTCGGGCTTTGGCGTTTGCGGGCTGTGAGTCATCCCTCCGGGCCCGGCCGTTCGGAGTTCCGTCTCCGGAACTTCGTGACGGTTCTGCTGTTCCCCGCGGTGGAGCCCGGCCGGCTTCTTGCCCTCTAGGCCCCGGTTCGGTCCTCGCCACTGCCATTTTAATTGTTGAATATCACGCAACAGCTGGCGCGGCTCGGCGCCCTGGCCTTTGGGCCCCGGCTCCCGGACTTCCGTTCTCGGAAGTCCGGCGCTCCCTTACCAAACAAGTGCTCATCGGCCACCTTTTCGCCGGCTGGGCCCCGGGCTCCGGACTTCCACCGCCGAGTTTCCGTTGTCTGTCAACCGTCTCCATGTGCTTTCTCCTCCCAGTTTTCCGGCCTGAAACCTCTGGTGCCGCCTAATTTGATATGAGGAAATTCAAACCATAATTTGACTTCGACCCACGTCCTAAATTATGCTGCTCTCCATCATGAACCTTTCAAAACTTTGGAATTTGGCCAAGAAGGGTCCTTGGGAACTTTTGAATGCATTCTCCCTTCCTGACAACATTCCTACTAGGGAAGTCCAGCCCTCCGAGCTCGGATTGTCCAAATGCTCTGGAATGAAATTGATAATAGCTGGAAGCAAGATTTTTAATATACTTGATTAATTATTTAGGTGTTGTCTTTGAAATGTGGACTAACATTAACATTTTTGATGTTTTGTTGTGATGAATTCGCTCTTTGCTTGCAAGATATATGGAATCAGCTGCAGGAACTTTAGGGGCCTCCGCCAAAAAGGACAAGGGCAAGAAATCAGGGAGAGCCGCTCGGGGAAAGGAAGATAAAGATCAGATGAAGTTTCAGTTTCAGGGTGAACCGCTCCGGTCGAAGGTCTCGACCGACTGGAAAGAAATCTCAGATACTAACATCAGCCAAGTGGACATAAATGAGTTCACCCAGAGGATCAAGGTCGACCCTAAAACAAAGAATGCCAGACTAATACGTCAAAGTGGAATTGCCAAGGCTGCCAGCTTCCCTCCCTCTCTGGTGGCACCCGAACTCGTAATGGCTTGCCGAGAAGCCTACCAAACGGACAGCAGGACAATCGTGGACAAGGAGGGGAACATCCTCACTGACATGACGCCAGAAGGGGTTACCAAAACATTCCACATCCCCATGTTCCCACATATGGAGGTTCCCACTTTGGAACAGTGCCAAGCGGCATGGGATGCCAGTCCGTTAGGGTGCAAGAAATCTATTAACCTCTACTGGCTTAAGGAGAGATGGGGCAGTGCTGCGAAAGTTCCCCAAGAGCTATTCTGTAGCGACTTCCAGGAAGACTATCACGACCTGGTAACCATGTAGAGCAGGGTCGTGGGTCTCCTGGCAGCTGCTTACTTCCAGGAGTGGATGGCCTACTACATAGAGTAGATCCTGCGGGGGAATGAGGACGTTAACACCAAGACCTCATTCAACTGGGGAGGCATCATCAGCAACTGCTTCCATGAGCAGTTTGTAAACATTAAGAAAAGCTCCAAGTTTTACATGACCTCCTACCTAGTATACTCCCTGGCGGGACAAAGACAATACAGTGGGTTATTTGTGGTGTCAGACTAGGGGCATAGGTGAGGGCTCAAGCCGTTTGACAAGTACCCTTAGCTTTAATACCGCAACTTTAAGGAGTATTGTCGGGTTAATGACGCCTTCATTGGCCACATCATTAGATTGATCTCCAGGGACTTTGAAAGAAGGGTCTCCCACAGCACTAGGGCACTCCTAAAGGAGTATGCCTTCCTATATATCTAGTTCCCTAAGTTCACCTACATCTGTGCCCAGGGATTCATGGAACGGCCAAACAAGTTGCCAAGATACCCTAACGATAGGATCATTCTCCTAGAGCTTTCCCGACAGCTCCAACACATTCAGACAATCTTCGGCAACAAGCACGTAGTAGGGATCCCCTATCCCATGACCCTTGACCAGGGCCTGTATCGACTGCAGACATCCCAATGCGTCGGCAACTCTGAGAAAGAGCTTAAAGAATATAATTTTGACTGGTACACGGCTTGCCCGCGAATGGACCCACATGGCCATGTAAGGAAGGCACTAGGGCCGACATATACTCACCAATACCACGTCGAAGACTTCTAGGCAGACTGCCAAGATGACAAGGAGGTCCGCATGAGGCACTACATGTGCATGACCATACAGCTCTTGAGAAGGGTGCAACTGTTCCAAGTGTTGGACCAGCTCAAGGAAGATGAGTCTACAATCATGCACCCAAGGTACCCTGCGGTTACCAACTTGGCAATCCCCTCCATTGACTGGGATGAACAAGAGGTCGATGACCTAGATACCATCACCTAGCCGATCATAGCTCGCACTAAGGAGTGGGTCGATGGACGAGTGGTGCAACTGAAACAACAAGGGGTGGTCCTAACATATGAGGCACTCAAGAGCGAGCCAAGTGTCACGGAGGACATTGCCGCCACCACATCAGCTGGTGAGACTCCCAAGTCTCCCCCTGTCATCAGGTCCCAAAAGAGGAAAGGAACAGAGACGGCGCAATCTGCGGACCCTAAGGAGCAAGCGAAGAAAGACACAAGAGGCTCATCTCCCAAGAGGCTCAAACAGGCAGTGACTACAACAGAAGTGCAACCTCCCTTGCTTCTCCTTGCCCCTCCGGGCGCACTGCCTGCCTCCTGGGCTATGGTCGCCTCATCTCTGCAGGCGGTAGATATCTCTGTCCATCTTGCTCCCTCCCCCCCGGCCGGGTCAATAATTGACGTCGACTCCTCTTTTGGTATGACCACTCCCCCTTCCTCTTCTGCTGCTATGTCGCCCATTACATCCCTCCCTCTGGCAATAATAGCATCGCCTGTTCCCTTTGCCACTATTCCTGAGGCCCTCGCAAAGCACATGCTGAGTCTTCCTCCTGAGCTCTCACAGATCCTAATGGACCCCGCTCTCCAAGCAGCCCTCGCCCAAGCCCTCACAACATCTCAACCTTCACAGCCGCTAACAGGGCCGCCAGCCATGGAGGCTACAAGGAAAATCTCAAAGAAGTTGGAGGAGCAGGAATAGGAGGCCTCGAAACCCATAGAGGAGGAGGCCAATGAATATCATGAGCACCCCGAGTATGAGCACCGAACCATCGACAGGGTGGTCTATGAGGTTTAGGAGATGGGCTCTTCTGAGAGTAGAGATGAAGAGGATGGATTGGGTACCAAGGAGGTTGTCCAAACATTTGATGAAGACCTTGAGGAGGAGTTGGCACAGCAGCCAAAGGACGTTGGGGAGGAGGCTTAGGAGTTACCGCATGATGAAAAGGGGTAGCCGCCAGAGGAGCAACCTGAAAAGTATATCACTGAGGCCGAGACCCATGTTGTGAAGAGCGCCGAGGCCGTAGCTGCTGAAGAGAAGAAAGAAGAGGAGGCAAAAATGAAGAAGATCCCACCCAGGTATTGTCCACCAGGCTGCCCGTCAAACCCCTCATGTTTTATCATGACTCCGATGAAGAGGAGGAGGAAGCTACCAAGGAAAAGGAAGAGCCCCAGAAGGAAAAAGAGGCAGAAGTCTTGCCTCTAACTGAAAAGGGTGAGGGCAGCCATGATGCAGCCAAGGACAAATCCACCATGCCCGACTGGTTGGAGAAATAGTTGGAGAAGGCTACCCTAGTGCTGAAAGATCCAAGGGCGAGATTGGAGGCCATCTTGGCTCGATCCCTGACCGCAAAAAAGAAGGAGAAGAAGCCTAAGGTCCGTTCTAAGATAACGATGGATGCTTCCAACTCCCGAGCAGCGCAAGTTGCCACGCTTATAGTTGGCTAAGCAGGGGCGAGTTACAACGTCTCCACCGTTGATTTGGGGACGGCGACTAGAGAGCAGAAGGTTGAACATCTGGAAGAGTCGATGGCCACCGTGGTACATCTGATCAAGCAAGACAAGGTCACCAAGGATGAACTCAAAGCACAAGTTGCTGCCCTAACTGACTATATTTAGCAATGGTCCTCGGTGGATGACCTGCCCACTACCTCCACGGCTGCGCCTCAACTGCTCTCCAAAGAACAAATCGACAAGATGGGGATGGGGAAGAATTTAGAGAAGACAACTGAGGATTGGGTCTGACAGGTCATATACGTTGAAAACATGGGAATCAGTAGGGCTGTGCGGATAGCTAATAGGTTCTTGGATTTGATCCAATCCCTGGAAAGCATG